>CAVLJG010000004.1:9657971-10023284 GCA_963669975.1 Acanthoscelides obtectus | reverse complement strand
CGGAAATTCCAGTGGCGTAGAAAATATTTCTTATTAGGCGTCCAGGTACCCCAGTATACATATACGTCCCTGGTTTAGTTTGTTATTTTTAGATCTACTTTCTAGCCTAGAAATATTGGCACCTCTTTTTGATGCAGCCTGTAGATAATCGTCTTTAATGTAGTAGTAGTAGTAGAAAGATTTATTTAGCACATTTGGCTACATGGACAGAATAATTGTAAACAACTTAGAATTAGTAAATTCAAACCATATGGTGTATGATGTAAATGGTAAATGAGATAAATAAACTCTATTCTAATCTTCTGTGCTACCAAGAGCTTATTTACAATTCCACACTGATTTGGAGGAGTGCTTTAAGCACAGCTTACTGTCGGAAAAGGACCATACAGTCTTGGTACTTGAGTTGTCAGAACAGGTACGAATTGATGATACATGTTAACGATGATAATGATGATGTCGATGATACTCGTTGCTCATACCTAATCTATTCATGCCATGACTGTAATGCCCTCTATAGTCAGCTTCTAAAAGGTTGTCAGCTACAGTTTCCGCATTTGATTCAGTTGCCCCAACAGCTTTCAAGCAATCCACCATGAAACGTTTCGCCTCAGACAGTTGTGTTACCAATTTTGAAGTCGCTGAGGATAGTAAATGCACAACAGAAATTATTATTTACGTATTGTGTGCATGCTTTAAAAGTTTTAAACTTTGGGAGGCTAAGCACAAAGAAACTGACAGACTTCCAAATCACTTACTTCGAAAATCAATATGTTTTGAGTTAGAAATTGTCGTCACAATAAAAAGAATATCTCTATTGTAGGTATGGAGTGAGAATACAGAGTTTTTGTGAACATACGGTAGGTGTGCCACAGGGTAGCAAATTAGGTCCATTATTATTTATTTTATATATTAACGATATTCCTGATATTTTATAACACTGCAAAATTTAACGATTTGCTGATGATACATTAATATACAGGGTGTCCCAGTAGTCGACGTCAAGCCGAAACCGGGTGATAGGCAAAGTCATAACAGCTATCAGAAAAATATTTAAAAAAATTTTATGTATGTGTTTTGAAAATTATAGGTCTTTGAAAAAAATATAGAAATTTCATACCCTACGGCAGTCTGTCAACTCCTGTTACTACAAATATTAACTTTTTTTGGATTTTATTTTTACAATGTAATGATGAATAATGCATCTTCAAACTGGTGTCTCAACCTTACTGCCAACTTTTCTCGTTCAGGAAAAATTGCCACTTATTTCCCAACCAAGTATTCCAAAGTAAAACTTTGCTCAACTTTAACTGGCTGTACTGGAAAAAATGTACTACGAGAGTTTGGCAAGTAACCTTACAAGTTGGCGCATTTAATAACGATTCCAAAATGGTATAACACTTAGAAGATTACTCGTTATCTTATGCACAATTTTTATTTGAAAAAAAATTGACGAAAATTTTTCAAAATTTCCTAATTAAACAGCGATTATGAAAACGCACAAGGACCCTTAAGGATAACTGTTTGCACAACAGTGGGCGTCAAAATGCTGCTGATGATGATTTACCTTTACAGCAAATGCTCAAACTGTTTTCCTTCAGCCGCAATACACGCTTGACATCTTCTTAAAAAAGATCGGGTTATTAAACGAGCGAATCCACGGTTATTAACAAACTCAGCTACTTCCAATAGTCTTTGCCGTAGCTCAGCTACATTTTGAATCGGCTTGAAATACACTTTTTCTTTTACAGTTCCCCAGTAAAAAAATCTAAAGGATTCAAATCAGGTGATCGGGCTGGCCACGGTATTGTACCATCTGCCTGGAAAGTTTTGATCGAGATACTCTCTCACTGAGAGTGCATAGTGCGCTGGGCAGCCATCATGCTGAAACCGCATGTCCCTGTAAATACTCAGTGGCACGTCCACCAATAAATTTTGTACATGATTTTTAAAAAAATCCAAATTAACTTCAGCAGTCAACGTCTCTGGGAACTCAAACGGACCGATTATTTTACCATTTAAAATTCCTGTCCAATGGTTTATCTTGAACCGATATTGAGATTTATCTTCTCTCATCAAATGTGGGTTTGCTACGTGCCACTCGTGTAAGTTATGCAGGTTAAAATTTTTTCAAAGAACTGTGGATCTTTCCTGTGTCTTTCTAACATTGTGCGACAAAAAGCAACTCGGGGCTCATAATCCCGGGGCAGGAGAGGTTGAACACGCTGTATGTGGTATGGATTTTTCTGATAGCTGTTATGACTTTGCCTATCACCCGGTTTCGGCTTGACGTCGACTTCTGGGACACCCTGTATATATATATATATCAAATAAAGACATTGAAACTGCAACAGAGCTGTTAAATAATGATATGAAAAACGTAATAAATTGGTTGAATGCAAATAAACTTAAACTAAACACAAACAAAACAAAGTATATGCTAATAGGAAAATCTTTAGATCAAAATACGTTAAATCTTACAATTAATCATGAAAAAATTGTGTCAATCGAAGCATTTAAATATTTGGGTATATACGTAGACAGTAAATTAAAATTTGAAGGGCACTATGAATATATTATTTCAAAAATATCCAAGAAAGTAAATTACTTTTATAGAATTTCGCGTTTATTCTAAAAAAATTGTGTACAACACTATCATTCTTCCTCATTTGTTATATTGTTCGAATATTTTGTTCACTGCAAATAAAACTGTATTTTTAAAATTACAAATAAAGCTTTGAGAATCATCTTCAATAAAAATAAATATACTAGAGCATGGTGAAAGAACTACAATGGTTAAATATCAAAAATTTCATAGCCTACTTGGTTTTCATTCTCATATTCAAGTTAAAAAATCATCTACCAAATCACTTAGGAAGTTTTATTGTATTGAACAATGAGTGCTAAACGTATTCTACTAAAGGAAGTATAGACTTTCATTTGTAAAAGTGCAGAAGCAATATAACGAGCAAGTCAGTATTTCACAAGGGATTGTACGATTTTAATAAATTAAGTAATGATATCAAGATGTGTGTCAGTTTGAAAATGTTCAAAGGGAAATTGAAAAAATATCTCATGGAAAACTAGAATTGATTGTAGTGAAATTTTGTATAAAAATATTTAGTCTTGAAGACATAATATATTTTATGATATACGGTGTAATATGGATATTATTGATATTGTTTTGATATACGCAATATATTGATCTTACGCACTATTTATAGATTTTATATCGCAGATGAACTGCAAACCATGCGGCGTTTTCCCTAACTTAATAAAACACTAATGAAAGTACAAAAATATAATTTACCTGACTCTGTAGCCATAGTTTTCTTCGGAAAACTCGCGAATCTGGTCAAGAATTTGTACTGCTGGAGCTTTCGCAAACTCATTCCTAGATATGAGCGGCGTAAAATGATAAAATTAATAACGTTGCTGATTATAATTACGAACAATCCTATCTCGGCAAATAATTGCCAAGGTTTGAATTATGGGATGGAATTCGATATACGAGGTCAAACGGAAAATTTATCTTTTACTGGCCCATACCTTCGGCTCCGCCACATGGGAGTAGTGCAAAGTGTAGGACTATCGCTTCGGTTTGGATTCGGAGAAAGAAATGCACATTTAAAGTAATGCAATAGTTAATGCAACAATAAATGCACATGCACACACAGTACATAATACGTGAGGTATCACGCAGCCTGCTTGCCATATCTTAACATATCCTGTCTCAATAACTATTTTTTTCTGTGGCGGGATAAAAGTTTGACATTTTATCTCTGTTGACAGGAAACAAAATGTCCTTTTATGGAACTACTATTTTCACCGGGAAAAAAATAAGTACTTTTTACCCTGATATTGAATACGCGGTTTCGTAAATTTTCCGCGATTTAGCTGGCAAAACTTTTTGTGGCGCTACTTTGGCTACTTCTACTAATTCCGGTGACGTCGAAGAAAACTCGGAATCAGACATTTTTTACTTTATAGTATTAAAAATAACTGTTTGTCAACTAGGAAGCAGTATGTAAGCTTTGAGGGCATCGTCTCTGACCTTTTGCCTATTTGCAACGAGGTAACGCAGGGATCAGTTCTTGGACCCCTGCTATTTCTAACATATCTCAATGACCTGCCCCGAGTATTGAAGAAAGACTAATCACCGAACAAAGCTTGTAAAGTGTGTCTATATAGGTATACTTTATCTGAAGTCACTTGAAACACTGTGAAATACCGGGTGCGTTTTATATATCTAAATTTAACACGATCTGTTGCTGCAAAAATCGCCAAATTTCGCAGCAAATATCCCCCGTATAAGATCAAAGGCAGTTTCACCAGTCCACGTGGAGTAAAGCACGCCTATGCGTGGACATAGCCAATGAGCGTGTATTTCAGAGCTCCGAACAAGTGCAGGTGGCTACTGAAAATTGAAACAGTTTAGCCAGTGCCGTGTAGCGGTGAATAAACGTGTTTTCTTTAGTCTGTCCGTGTTTTTTCATAGATAGTTTGTGTGTTTTTGACTTTTGAATACTCAGTTTACTGGTTGATTTAATTGTTGTGTTGATTGTTCTTGTGTGTCCTAAATATGGCTCTTTGGAGACCTTGGGAAAATGCTCCAAGCCACGAGGAGATGGTTGATGAACCTGTGCAGGCAGAATTCTTTCATAAAGATTTAGAGGAACAGACCCAAAGAGTAATCCTAAATATGTATGATTGTCTGAAAAACGAAAATCCAGATTCCTCGCAAAATCAAATTTTAAACAGAATTTGTATCCTGACAAAAATCTACCATTTATCGGGTTATAAAAAGGGGAGATGTAGTCAACCATTCCTTCCACAGAAAGCGCATAGGGCCAAAATTAAAAAGAATAGACGTGGGTTTTCAGGAAGATATTCGTCGTATAATATACAGATTTTATGAAGAAAATTTGGTGCCCACGTTGGAAATGATACGGGATAAATTAAAAGATTATCCTGAAGATTTTTATAATTACAAATGCTTAGACTCACTGCACTGTATTGTAAAACTGTGTGGTTTTCAATACAAAAAATTAGATAAAAGAATGGTGATTATGGAGTCGTCTCGAATCGTTGAATTGCGCCAAGAATTTTTGCACAAAGTTAAAATCTATAGAGAGCAGAAAAGAAATCTGATTTACCTGGATGAAACGTGGTATGATACCCATGATGTTGTGCAGTATGGCTGGGTTGACGACAGCAACAAGTGCATTTTAAATGCACCATGCAACCGTGGAAAACGAATCATTATTCTCCATGCTGGCAGTGAAAATGGATTTATACCTAATGCCTTGCTGTTATCTGCCAAAAATATCAAAGAATCATGTGCCGACTATCATGTGGACATGACCTCCGACTTATTTGAAAAGTGGATAGAGCAGCAGTTAATACCAAACATTTCCCCAAATTCAGTGATTATTATGGACAATGCGCCATACCATTTCCGACAGAAAAACAAAATTCCGAATACAGGCACAAAAAAACAAGACATTATTGATTTTATGAAGGATAAGGGAATGGAAATACCACAAAAATCAACCAAAGCCATATTATTGGATCTTATTAAAAGACAAAAATTTGAAAAAGAGTATGTTGTTGACAATCTGCTTCAGCAAAATGGCCATGAAGTATTACGTCTACCTCCCTATTACTGCATTTTTAACCCGATTGAGTTGGTCTGGGCTGCTTTTAAAAAAAAAGTAAGAAAACATAATCAGACCCCTCAATTAAGTGAATCGCTATTGGCCACAATAAGAGATGCAGTATCTCATATTGCTGCCACAGACCTATGGAAGCAGTGTTCTAGGCATATTATTAAAAAAGAAAATGAATATTGTGTTTTGCCTCCTTTAAATCCCGTTGTAATTCCTCTACAAGATGACTCTAGCGACAGCTCCGAAGGCGAGGATGATATATAAATACCTATAATGTAAGTCTTTATATACCTTTTTATATACCTACCTGCTATGTAAATATTTGCCTATGTCAAACGTTGGAATTCTGTAATTTTTCCATTTCTTAACTTTCAGTCAACATAAATTAAACTCCCAATATAAGTATTTTTTATCCCAAATCAAAAAAATAAGAAGATAGTAAAATCCATTTATTGTGATATAAAAACATTATTATTATCGTTCTAAATAAATGACCGTACGCCTATGATACGTCATGAAATTACAAAGGACGCGCCGACCAAAGGTTTTTATGCTATTTCAAGTGACTTCAGATAAAGTATACTTCAGAATTTAAATTTAGCGCCATTTGGCGACGATTTGACTGAGAAAAGTGATTTTTTAGTCCTGTTTTTTTTCTTTATAAAAAATGTAATTGTATAGTACGTCCGTACTTTGGAAACAGGCAGTAAAATTATTGCCATTTTTAAATTGTGTCGTTAATATGATTACAATTTGTATTGATCGCGTACTTTAATAAAAACAGGGATGTTTTCACTTTGTCAAATATTTCATATTAATTACATTTCCCAAGCATAAAAGCAGTAAGTGAATTTAACAAAGTAAAAAATCAGTAGTTTTCAAACCATACTGTTCTTCTTTTCTTTATGATACTATTTTTAACTTTTTATAACCTTTTTATAACCGACTTTTACTTAGACATAGTTTTTTTTGTACTTCTATTATTTGTGAATAAGTATTTATTGTTAGAATATAAATCCTGAAGTACCTATTTTGGGACACTCTTGGAAAAAAGGGAGCCAGAAAAATCTATTTTCTGATAATTTTGAAACATTCTCCTACCTTTAAGTTATGAGAAACATCGCTTAAATAGTAGCAGATATAGGTTGTTATGAAAAGGCATGGTAAAACATTGATAACATTCACTTTGTAAACTTTTATCGTATGCCACTAAAAAGTTTATGCACATTTCACGCCACCATAAGGATGATAAATTATTATAGTAATAAACTTTACCTAAATGTAATGCCTGGATCGAATCCATTATTAGACTTGGATTGTTAAATTTTAACTGCAATTCCGATCACTTTCTTATCTGCAATGGGTTTATTTTCCAATTGTTGACAAAATCAGTCATATACAGTTAAGATAATGATTGTTTAGACGTTGTCAAATAAAAGTCTATCATTTTGATCGGGTTAATACAGGATGATCGAAAACTATATTAAATGTATCTATCGTTACCTCAAAGCCAGACTAGGTTAAGTCCATTTTGCTTGAAATGAGTTTTATACAGGGAAAACAAAATTTGTCTGACGGCTTGAGTTCAATGTGTACGAGAGAGAAGTGGGAATCATAACATGTTAGAAAGAGATAGAAGCCGACTGAAGAGCAAAGGTCATCACTTTATTGCCTAGCGACGCATATGGTCGTGCAATCTGCCGCGTTGCCAATATGTTAGATTCAAGGGAGAACACGGTGTATTGAAATCCCTACGGCAAATAACACTCCTGCGGAAAACCACTTTTTATCCACATCACACCATATACAGGGTGTTTCTTAATTAAATGTCAATATTTTAGTGGGCAATTTTTTGGTCTATTCTAACAAGAAAACCTCATATATGAACGGCACAGGTATCACGTATCTTGAAAAGTGACATTATGTCAATTTTTTTTGACATTATTTTGTTTTTTTTTGACATTATGTAGGTTTGTCTAGAAGATGTTAACTTAGCACTTAGTTGTACGTGTTGCCTAAACGTCACGAGGCTTGTTATCAACCTTTGACTCTGATGTGATGTGATGTAAAATCTACTTCTGAGAGGGCATTACTGGAGGTCTAAGCTGTAAGTTGTATGTGTTGATGATAATTACATTGGGTTCTTGTCTCAAATACACTTAATTGAGATTCAAAGCTAGAAATTAGTTGCGCATCCACTTTTTCTTGTCCATTCTGGAAATTACATATACAAATTTCCTGAATTTCAAAAATGAGAGAGATAAGAAATAATTATATTCACTGTTCATTGTCGAATTACAAGCTATATTCATGCTAACAGTAATTACACACAACGCGGGCGCGGTGATGATTTCCCGTAATTCCCCTCAGTTTTTCGTAATTTATAATTTTGAACATAACCTCTCATCAGAAAGCACAACATATAAATCACCCGTCATATTCAGCATATTCAGTAATGATTTTCTCACACAGCAAATATCACTGATTTTATACACATGCAGACCAATACACATAATCATCCAGATGCGATCTTGCTATTCAACCAACTTTCTTCTCAGAGATAATAACTACAGATACGGATCACTCAGCCTCACAAAACTATGCAACCAATAATGCGTGTAGTTTAGTTGAGTGATTCCTCCATAGATGGACGTTCACGACGATCCTAGTGAGCAAACGTGGAATGACTGTTTGCGCCCTGAAAACTACCTAGTATGCAAGTTGACACCTTATAGGTTTTTTTGACGTTTTATAGGATTTTTTACATAATAGTCTTAGCTTTTGAGATACAGGTTTGTAATGTTTCCAATATAAAAAGTTAGTTGCACGCCAATAGATGGTCTTAAAATACAAGCAAAATTGAAATCCGTAATCATTTATGAGCAGATTTTATCTCTTGAATTTTTATACTTCGTCTCACGGTTCACACCCAAAAATGGCGTCAAGTAGGTTGACTCTGCACAACCTCCATCCTCGAGTTTTTTTACCTCTAAAATTTTTTTCAGAAAACGAAATTCGAGCGATTCTTATTTTTTCCGTTTTTAACCTTTTTTTCTGCCGTCACTGGATCGCTTTTGAATCCTTTTCGTAGTGGCAACACTGTGTAAAAATTCATCGATGTCTGACAGACCGACTGACGGAAATGAGTGACGTGGTTTTTCTTAATGTTCAAAACATATAACATCCAAAAAACATACTATTTCAGTTTCGAAAATTTTCGCGATTGCAATACTTCCAAGCCAGTAGGCGTGATAGGTAAAATTCTTCTGCATGGGGATGTTGCCATATTAACGATATTGTCATGATCATGCAAAAACAAACGGCTTTTATTTTTACGCGAAAACCGTGCATCGGATTTTAAAAAATCAAGTGGTGAAATTTTATTAGAAATCATTGCTGATTTCAAGAATCATTTTTATTTTGAGAGAATTCAAGGTTTGCCAAAATAGATAGGTAAAATTCCGTGCTAACGCCACTGTACTGGTTAAAATTAAGAAATGTAATATATACAACATTGCCTCTTGATACATGTATGCCAAATTTCATTGGAATATATAGTGAATAAATATAAAGTGATATTTACAATGTTAATAATAAACAGCTCATGTTTTAAACTTTACCACCCTGTATAAGTTAAGACGTTTAGGACCCCAAAATCGCTCTTTAAATATCGACATTCAGTTAGGAAAGATCCTATATATATCATTTACAATTACATCACACAAGTTCAGAGTTCAATACAGGTGAGTACTTACTTAAAGCTCACTTTACAACCCACATAATACAAATTATAACAATTCGAATGAATTAGTACTACTTTACCGCTACAATGATAATACGACATTGCAGCGAAGGTTGGCAAGTCGACACAGTGCAGTGGCGTAGCAAGAGGGGGCAGGCGGGGTCCATGGCATACGATATTTTTAGTTGTCGATATATCGATATTTATCGGTTTTCCGATATATCGTTGCATCCCTAGCTGTGACACACTGCCCTCTAATGCAAACTTCCATCCTATGGCCTCCCAGAGAAGCTTAGCAGATGTGAGGCTGACCCATTATTTATCCATTATTTGCGCTTTATTTATGATAATATGGAAATAATTAACAAGTTTCTGTAGTTATTTGGCACAGCATATATGTCAGTTTTTCTATCATAAGTTGTTCTCTTCTAGCAATAAAAAGTACATTAGCATCGCCACCTTTTCTCTTCTACAAAGTGGCATAATTTGAATCTCAATTTGACGCTTCGCCGCTTGTCCTAAATTAGCAGCATTATTTTTCTAATAGATGCCATATTAGATTTTTGTACAGGTGAATGAAGTTTTTCATTCTGATTCCAAAACTGCATAAAGTATACCACATGGCTATTATCAAACATAAGTTATTAAAAAAAACTAGTATATCCATAGTTGACTTTGAAAATGGTAACAAAATAATTTGCATAGACATTATTCTGTATTGTACTTTGAGAAAATAAAATTTGAGATTAAAGAAATAAAAGTGCAATACCAGAAGTAAATAATTCTATGCAAAATTTTGTTTTTTTTTCTTTACACCAAAATATAGCCTAAATTGTAATTAAAATATATCAGAAGTCTTAAAATAGGATGCGAAACAGAGATACGTATTTTTAAGTACGAGCCCCTTCCCACTTCAGTTTGCCAACTATTGAAATCTTAGTTTTTTTCTTATCACAAATAATAAAAATGTAGCAGGGTGTTATAGATTTAAAATATTAACACTGAATATTTTGATAATATATAGTAGAAAACACCAACTTTATCACTCCCTAATCAAATTTGCAGCATAAAAATAACACATGTTGCAATTACAGCATATCAACCTATTTTCATTTCAATGCAAAATAAGTCTATAACGCTTAGGTGGCTGTGAAAAATAAAAGCCATGACAATTGTTTTTATTAATCACAGCTGTCAGAATACGTTTAAAATAGTTTTGGGTAGTTAAGGTTTTCAAAATGGGTAGATGAAAGGTTATTAGTGAGAAAATTCGGATACTAATAATTAAATTCTTTAATTTCGGCAGTCCAGATATGTCACCTATTGAAACTTTGTGGCACGAGATGAAAAACGTTCTACGACAACATCCTGCTCGTACAATCACCGAACTGAGACAAAAGCTTCGAGAAATATGGGATTGTTTTACACCAAATTTTTGCCAAAACTTGGTTAACACTATGCCCCAAAGAATTTCAGCCGTAATAAAAAATAAAGGTGATGTTACCCAATGGTAATCTTTCAATTGTTGCTTTGTTAACTTCGCGCATTTATTCGCACATTGTTTATTTGTTCAGATGTTCTATTAGTTATAGGTCTAAAAGTGATTTCAAATACGTATTTTTTACGACTAGAGTGTATCTAAAATGTTTTTGAGAAAATAAATTGTTTTAGAAGTAAATAGTTGCGTCATGTTTAGTTTATAAAGGCATATTTTGGTACAAATCTTGAAGTGGGCCAACTGGGAAAGGGGCTCGTACATGTCTCACACTGGATATGACGTCAGGCGTATGATTGGGTCGAAGATTTCGCTATAAAAGAAACACTAAGGACATTTTTAATTAACTAAGGAATTTGATGGTACATCGACTTTTATTAATTTTCTTCTCTGGTAATAAAAATAGAGCGGGGCGGTAAATTTTCGGTCTGCCCCGAGCTGCGAAAACCCACGCTACGTCACTGAGTCGACAAAGATGATAATAAGCAACCAATAAATTTTAGTCGGTAATAAAAAAGCTAAAGCGATACTGCATTAACGACCTTTGAAGGACGTAACATATCGCATCGCTTCGCGAGATTCAATTCTAACCGCGGAATCGCGTAGTGGGCTTTGATTGGCGACGCACGCGCCGGAACAATTGATTTTTCTCCGGCGTACACGCGGTCGCGGCGTTGCCGATGTGTGTGTTTCAATGGGGAATCTGCGAAAGACGAGAAAATTATACATCAGCTATTATGGAGGGGAAATCTGACAGAAAAGTGTGTAAACTCATAAAAAATCAAACGAGTAAATTCATTTCTTCATTTTATTTCCTACTGTCGAGGAAGTACTGTTTTTGCAGGAAATTTCGAAAATGAGATTTATAATGTTTTTTTGATGTTATATGAAGTGTACATTACGAAAAACTATGTCACGCATTTGAGTATGTATGTTTCTGTCTGCTAATTCTTGGCCTGGATAGTCTATAACTTGGGAAGTACCACTTGGATTTTGATGAAATTTTCACAGGGGTTACTACTATACCAAGGACGCAGCAACTTTGTGGTTTTTGAAAACTGGTGCAGTACCGGCGAAATTAGGGAAATAAATGATAAAGAAATCGTTGTTTTTATGGGTTGTGGTTAGGTAAGTAAAATAAATTAGGGCATTTTGAACTCACAGTAAGTACTATAAAATTCTTTAGATCCTACTTATCAGGGTGGGGGCAATACAAAGCATATAACGGCTTCAAGTCCGAAGCCTACTCAGCTCCATCCGATCTTCACTAGCGGTTTAACTTGTATCAATTTTATTTTTATTGTTTATTAATGACCCCTGTGAAAATTTGAAATGTATGCAATTATGCTTTGCTGACGACATGGAAATATATTCGTCTATAAGGACTTGTTGCGATGTTAACAATTTTCATCTAAATACCAACAAGTGCAAGGTTGTTAGTTACAGTGGGAAAAACCTTTCATATTTTTAACTATAATATTGATGGTGCGTTTTTAGATATATGTGACACAATCAAAGATTTGGGTGTTCTTTATGACCAAAGATTAACATTTGCTCCTCATATTTCTCAAAAAGTTTCAGAAGCGCTCAAGTCATACGGTTTCCTCGGGAATTTTGAGACATAAGGATTTTGAAGGTAGTATATTTTGCGTATGTGCGTAGCATACTTGAATATGGAGGTTGTATTACCAAATTTATATAAACGAAATTGAAAAGGTTCAAAGAAGGTTTCTTAAATTTCCTTATTTGAAGTTTGAGGGAGTTTATTATGAGCAACGAGCTAGGAATGTAAGGCTGTGTGGGGATTTTGAAATCTAAAGATTAGAGCTTGAAAGAAAGGTTTCATCCGCTATATCTCTTTTCAAACTTCCACAGGGCATAATCGGGTCACCAGATACTTTAGCGTACATTAATATAATTGTACCAAGTCAGCCAACCTTGGAGAGCTGTTTCATGTTTTTTGGCTACTCCTCAGCATGGTCTAGGCTTAAATCTCTCGGGCCACGAACGAAAGCATAGCAACTATTCAAATTGTGTCATCTATCGAATTAGATTCTAGCGGTAGATGGTGCTTTGTAAACAAAAAAGATATTACGTGAAAAACCTCATGCTAGGCCCTATAACGTTTATATACAACTTTTTCTTCTGGAAAGTCCTATAAATCAGTTGGAGGGGGTCAATTTATAGCAGGAACCCTGTACTCTTTACACCTTTGAGACGGATGATTTTTTGACGAGCACAAGTTCCTTGGTTTGGCTTGTCGATCAGTTAACGGTTTTTGAAAAAGCACAAATGTAAAAGATACGCATAATTTCCCGAGTATGTTTTTTCAGCGACCTGGAGGGCATAAAAAAGGAATATTATATCTAGACGTTAGTTGAGGCACCAGAAACTGTATTTGTGAAAGTATTATGGGATAACCTATTAGATTATGCAACAGGACATACGTTATCAGTCTTGAAACACAAGAATTTTGCTTTTTTTTTTTGAAGTTTATCAACAGCATCAATATATTGCTAGTAAATCGGATTCCATATCAGAGATCCATATTCGAGCTTAGATCTGACCAAGCTAAAGTATAAAGTCTGTAAAGTACAAACGTTAAAACTTTTACAGTTCCTGGTAACAAAGCCATAGGTTTTGAAAGCCTTTGCAATAGTTTGATTAATATGTTCATTCAAAGTTAGTTGTTGATCGAAAGAGATGACTAAATCTTCAACAGTTACGTTACGCTTAAGAAAAACGTTCATCAATTGTATAAAAAAGCGTTGGTTTTCCTAGAAAAAGTTACTGATCGACATATCAAGAAAGTTGGTGCCTGACACACCAGCTTTGTAGTTAATTAATCTAACATTGAATAAATATACAGTCTTCCAAACAGGAAACTCGAACATCAATCTTGAACAATCCAAAGATTTACACAGATCATTAACGAATAATATGAACAACCATGGTCCCAAATTTGAACCCTGCGGAACATCACGGATTGAGACATAAACATGTGACGTGTAGCCATCATAAAAAAACATATTGTTTTTTTCAAATAGATACGATATGTACAGAGTATTCAAGTCTTCCTGGAGAAATTTCCCGCGAGAAAACTGGCAACCTCCCGTGAATGGCCATGACCCAACTAGTAGACTACCAAGTTTCTAACCTTATCATTTTTTCGGTGAGTTTTTCCGTTTTTCTTTCCGGTTGAAAGTTTAATCGTGTATTGGACTTCCGGATTCGTTTTATGTGACCCTACGGACTATGACTTAACAGTTGTTCTACGTTTGAGATCATGCTGAGGAAGTTTACAAAGCTGTTTACCAGGTAGATAGAGAAACATGTTTAGTATGATCTTGCTTTTGTTATGATTCCAAAGCAAGCTAGATTGTCATGTTCATAACCGGTATATTGCTTCGGCTTCAATTTACAGAGATTCGTCAACAACTGGTAGATTTTCAAGTTATCGAGAATGTGTCTTAAAGGGTAGACGTATAGATTTTGGTTAATGAGCTCAGTTAAGCGTATATACGGGGGGTTGTGAACAAATGTTAGGTTAGGTACTTTGCAGACGGTTTTGTATTTTCTTATAGAATAGTATGTCATTTGTTTCGCTTTCTGAAGGTCACGATTTGGGAAACACAAAGGAGGGGGCACAAACCTTAAGGGAATCAGTCCCTGGTGAATCTTGCTCAAACTTTGAGAATGAGCTCTCCAGAGCATGCTGATCAAAAGTTCTCATGGGCTCTTGACAATCGTGTGCAGCGTTTCCATAATATACAGGGTGTCCCAAGCATACGAGTATAGAGTAGTGCTTCTAAATAAAACTTATCAAAAAGACTACTTACAGGTTATTATACATTGTATCTCAGGGCATATTTCTAAAATACTTACAATTATACCAGGTGTCACAATTTTGCCCCACATCAAAAATATATTTTTCAAGGTCAAGTCGCTTCTTTTCGATGATACACTCCAGTCTGTACCAATATAGGGAAATCAGAAACTGTCAACTGACAATGTGTATGCTTATGCATGACTGGTATGGAGCATAAAACGAAATAAGATTATTTTTTTTCATGTCAACTTTATTTTTAGTTCCAGCCCTTCAATAGTAAAAAATCTGGATTATTCTAAAAAATCGTGGAAAAGGAGGATGTTTCCGGTATTTCAGCGAATGAGGTCTCATTTCGGTGTAAATACCGAAAAATCGGTACCTAGGTTCGCCAACACTGCTCCAGCGACAATTTCAGTGTATTTTTTCCAGTAAAAAGCGCAAAACATATACACTGAGTACAAGTACGAGTAGTGATGCCTAATTAAAAAATGACAAATGCATGACAACACTCTTACTCCCAATGCCGGAAAAACGATAGATTCGGTAACACTGCTGATATCTGGCCGCTCACCGCTGGTGCTGGTCCATGGTTGATTGGTGTGGTTCAGCAACGTTGCCATGTTTTCAATATTGTCGGTATAGGGCAGGGTAGAAATTTATAGATCGCCGTATTATCAAATAGATGGGAACGGTGGACTGATTTTTGACTGACTTGATCCTTTTAAATTCCTTGTTATATAGATTTGTAACTTTTACCTCAGAGAGGCTGACTTGTGCGGCACGTAATCCTTCATGAATTAATGTCGGCGCAATTCTTATGAACATAAAAATATCAAAAGTCCCACATAAGATGGGATAAAACGATTCCTATCGATATTCTAAACACTCTGCATGCTAGGTGAAATTCAAGTCCTCCATAGAAAATCAAATAAAATGTAGACATATGATCATAACATGGGCATTATTATTTCCGAAGCGAACTAGAACACACTGACTGGCATCGTTTTCATACCAGATTATAGACATCGAGATGTAGCGAAACCTTTCAAAACAGGGAAGCGGAAACCGTATTATCATCCACACGCTAGATCCGACAGCCTGTCAGTCTCGCCATTAGGCAGATTATTATCGGAACTTTAATCGCGGGGTGCTGTGCGCGATCCGTTTTTGTTAATCGTTGTGATCTAGAAGGCTGTGCTGTTAGAAAATCGTTGAAATCGTTGTTTTAAAGTATTATATCTACTTATACACGGTGTTGTCAGGAAAGGGTAATGGGTAATTTATTTACTGATTTTTGATCATGCCATTTTGTTTCTTTGATTAATGTAGTCAGAAACATAAAATTATATGCAAAAGTATCGCGCTAAGTAGCAACGCATAGTGGTCCAAGAACAAAAAAAAATTACCACAAGTCCAAAAAAATTAAAATTTTTTATTTAGTTATTAACCCCTCAGATGAGTCGAGCAGTATTTGAAAAGGTGGTATGAAGTAAACGTCTTATAAAAAAATCTGTAACTTTAAGAAAGGATAGCGGCAACACTGCCAACCCGCTCAGTGCGCATGCGACTAGCGACTACTCTCCCACCAACAGCAACGGTGTGCGCTTTTTCCTGTTGGAACAGGTATAGTCTAGTCTTTTATGGTCTAGTCTAGTGTCTAAATGTTGTACCAGTCCTGAGTCCGCAACAAAATTTGGCTGAGAAGTGAACAAGCGGAGTTTTGTTAATCTGGTCGGTATTAACGCTATTTTCTATGTTCTATTGATTTTTTATTTTCCACGCATAAGCCAGAAAATTAAATTTTGTTTGTTTTTAATTTTTATACTATAAAAAAATTGTGTCTAAAAAAATGACACAGAAAAATGGAAATTTAATATAATTTCAATTACGAAGTGTTTGGTCAAAATCATCTACGTCTATTTTGTCTTCTATTTTCTACAGAAATTACTGTAACAAATTCATATGTCCATGCTTTTAATGTTAAATCATTTTAACACTTCAGTACGTCACACTGAGAATTTACTTTCTATTTTACCCCTCCCAGACTGAAATCCTGGGAGCGCCGCTGGTTTGACTTCAGATTTTGTTCACAGTTCTAGGGATGCGTAATTTATCGTTTGCTATCATTTGTTCAGAGTACAACATATTTATATACTAAGTGACATATAAATCCGAACACCCAGTTTAAATGGTTTTATTTAAATAAAAGTTGGTGAATGTATTTATCTTACTGTAAATAACAAGTGAAAAAAATTTCAGCCTTATCAGTTGGACATTCCGGTTTTTATACTGCTTTTTTTTAATTCACTAACGCTCTAAAAATGAATATTTCTTGACATCCTTTACGATCGGTTACGATGCCTAGAGTACGGAGACCTGTACGATTTCGTCAACTTAGTGAGTTTGATAGGGGCCGTATAGTGGGACTTCGGGAAGCTGGACTTTCTTTTTGGGCAATTGCAGTTAGAGTGCAAAGAAGTGTAGACACTGTGGTTAGGTGTTGTCAGGCATGGCTTCGAGAAGGCCGTACGCAAAGAGCAAGGGGCACTGGACGCTGCCGTAGAACAACAGAGCGTGAAGATCGCCGCCTAAGATTATTGGCCTTAAGGACCGTTTCTCCACTACCAGGTCCATTGCAAATGAATGGTTTGCAGAACACGGAAGACCTATTGGCATGCGAAGTGTTTACCGACGAATGAGAAGTTTTGGCTTGTTTTCATACCGGCCACACTGGGTCCTCCCTTTAATTCGAGAACACCGACGTAATCGCCTTGAGTTGTCCAGACAACGGTCACTCTGGGATCAGGAATGGAACAGTATTGTCTTTAGTGACGAGTCTCGATTTTGTTTAGGCATGCACGATGGTCGTGTCAGGGTTAGAAGGCGACGTGGTGAAAGGAGGAATCCACAGTTTTTTGTTGAAAGACATGTTCATCACACTGTTGGAGTTATGGTTTGGGGTGCTATAGCTTATGGTTCCAGGTCACCTTTAATCTTCATCAGAGGTAACATGAACGCGCAGCGTTATATCCACGAAGTTCTAGTACCCCATCTTTTACCCTATCTTGACACCCTGGCAGATCCAACTTTCCAACAAGATAATGCCCGACCACATGTTGCAAGAGTGACAATACACTTCTTTCAACATAATGATGTCACATTGTTACCATGGCCACCAAGATCTCCCGACTTATCCCCAATTGAGCACGTGTGGGATATGATGGGTAGGAGATTGCTCAATTTGCAACGTCCTCATCAGACTCTAGAAGCACTTCGAGAGGAGTTGTTGGTTGCCTGGAATGAGATACCACAGGAGGACATTGACCACCTGATCAGAAGCATGCCTAGGCGCGTTGGAGAATGCGTAGCACATCAGGGTGCATCCGCACATTATTAAAGGTCAAAGGGCTTTAAAGCAGTGCAATCATTTTGAAATTTTTATCATTTACTTATTATTCTTCATTAAGTACTTATACAAAATTATATTAAAATAAAACCATTTAAACTGGGTGTTCGGATTTATATGTCACTTAGTATAATTATGGTATGGCATTGAAGTATTTACCAACAACAACAATATGTAATTGATCAGTTTTCTGGAATGCATAGTGGTTAATTCAAAAGGGGTTTTGAAAAAAATAGATTCCGCTCTATTTTGAATAGTAGCATGTTTATCAGACAGCTAGTTGAGAAACTGGTTCATTTTGACTGCAGATTACTGCAACTATGATAATTATGCACTATTACACAATAATTGGCACAATACTTTGAAAATATAATAAAAAAACTCAATACTAAATTCATTATCAGCGGCACATGCTACATACAAAACTCAAAGTCGAGAGCAATCGAAAATTTTCCTGGAACCATGTCCGCCATATTGGCTCCGCCCTTTTGATTTCGAAAAAATCGATATCTCATCCTTTATTAGCAACCTCAAAGATGTATGTAGCTTGAATTTGATTGTGATTCAAACCTGTTTTGTAAACGTGTCTAACATAGAAGTCTAAATGCCAGGACACCGCGGCTGCTTTGAGGATCCCAAAGTAACTTTGTTAATTCGATTTCTGAACTGCCTAAGGTGAGTAGAACTCGTAGATTGTTCCACAAGCTCGACATCCTAGGGACAAAGGAGCGGTCGTATCGGCCAGCTATAGATGTACAAAATTTCGACGCGGTTGGAATGTGGAATGTGAGGCCGAAGTTAGGCGGGTCTGACTGTTCAACGTCAATTTCTTTTTCTTCACTGACGATAAAGTTATTCGCATTTCGTTCTGGTGCGTTGCACAATTCGTATTTCGAAAGCAACACCTTCAATTGTTTTTCACGGATAACTAGAATAATAGACTAGTATAGCGAATGCAGATATGTATTATTTGTTGTTAGGTACGATCGTTTCTTACATTTAGTCAGAAAAATAGTGAAAATAAAGTAAGAGTATGTAGTGTTAAATTATTCGTAAGAAAATGTTCTCTTAGAAAAAGCCGACGAGCCACGCCCTTTCTATTTGACATAATCAAGTGAACTGAAAAAATTAGTGTTTATAACTTTTAAAAAATCTTTAAAACGACTTAAAATCGTATTTTACCCGTGTTACTTGATCAAAAATGAAGCGATTTACGGGATCCATGGCATTCTAGATCGAAAAATAAAAATTAGAATGAAAATGACTTTATTTGTCAAATACTGATAAGCGAGGCGTTGTTGAGGTCAAAATGTCATCCTCGTTCGAAATAACTAAAAATATATACGGTGTCCCATTTAAAAATCCAAAGTTGGAGTCGTTTCCGGTCAAACCGGAAGTACGTTAAAGTGAACAGGTCAAAAAATGTAAATTCATCTATTATACACAACCCCCAAATTTCGATTTCCTATCTTCACTAATAAAAAACTTATAGGGGTGAGCCACCTTGGCGAATCACCAGGACAGTCTGAATTTTACTGTTTTCGTGTTTGCTTTTATGGGTGCCATATGACGTGCCTTCAAAGCAATGGTTAGAACCCCCTCTTAGTTTTGGGTCAATATTGCTCATAAGCCACAATACAGGGTCCGCAAAGTTGGGGTTGTCCTTTTCAGAAACAACTACCCTTGAAATAACAAAGGTAATGTGTAGTGAAACGAGGGCGACCAAGTAAAAAAAAAATAAAGGAAAAAGTACTCACTCTCCAGTTGACGAGAAGGGCTAAGTACGTCTCTGCCCGAAATCATACCGCTCCAACAGAAAATGAAATCAGCTGATGCGCTACCGAGCAGACGCAGGCGGTGGTAACAAATATGACGGCGTTGCCGCGTTTTCAGTTTTTAGGTAAACGTACTTTATAGGTATTGTTCGAAGTTATCGCCGTTTGATTCAAAAACACAGGTGCGTGCACGACGTAGCCAAGCATCGGTGCAGGCTTTGAGAATGGAGTCCCTCCCCCGAATGAAAGCACCAGCTTGTTCAATTCTGAGACGAAGTTCGTCAACCGTATGCACTTCAGTTTTGTACACTAAGCGTTTCATTTCTCCCCAAAGAAAATAATCACATGGTGTTAAGTCTGGAGATCGCGGAGGCCACGCTACGGGTTCATTACGTCCGATCCACCTATTCGGAAATAATTCATTCAAAAACTCACGCACTTCGCGTCTAAAAGGGGCGGTGCACCATCGTGCAGAAACCACATTGATTGTCTTACACTTAATAGCACATCTTCTAACAAGTAAGGCAAAATGTTGCGTAAAAAGTCTAGCTATTGCATCCCGTCCAATCGATTTGGGAGAATAAATGGTCCAATGAGCATACCGTTCACCATGCCAGCTCAAACATTCACCGAAAATGTTTGTTGAAAATGTGCCCGGCGGACACCGTGCGGATTTTCTACTGACCAAACATGAGTGTTGCGAAAGTTATTCACCCCATTACGCGTGAACGTAGATTCATCTGTCACCAATATGCACTTCAAAAAGTCCGGATTATTGTCATGTTGATGCAACAACCACTCACAAAACCGCACTGTTGCTGGAAAATCGTCAGGTTGAAGGGCTTCTACACGTTGGACGTGAAACGGATACAGCCCCTCTTCACGCAGCGTTTGCCACACTTTAGTTTTTGATACTTGCACTTCTCTAGCCACGTCTCTAGGGCTTGTTGAGGGATTCTCGTCTACGCGATTCAGTAGTTCTTCCTCAACTTGCACCATTCGTGGTTGTCTAGGCCTCCCACTGTGCCCACCTCGAAATTCCTCCAAATGGCCCGTATCCCTGACTCTCTGGACCAGGTACACAAATCTGCGGTGCCTTGGATGATGTCGTCTAGGGAAACGATCTGCATACACTCGCGAAGCCTCTGTAGCATTTTGAAGACATTCGCCATAAATTAACAACATATCAACGAGTTCATTATTGGTGTATGAGTGTGCCATTATTATTTTTTTTTTGAAACGCAATTCGTTTACCTCTACACGCGTGACCGTAACCGTCGGTTGAAGGTTGCGTACTGACCCCGACCCAGTTCTGTCGTCGGGTTGAGCCAGTGACCTTGTACCACTCGGTGATGTCGCGGGTCGCGGCTACAGGACGGTATTCAGATATTTTTGATGTTGCAGAGCCCTTTATCTCGGTCCCCTTAAGACATTGGTGCATATGGTACTAAGAAAAATTCCTTATGTTTTCAAGATCTACACGTCGTGTAAAGGAAAACCCCAACTTTGCGGACACCCTGTATAGTGTGAACTGTGACATCCGCAATTACCTCTGAACACCGATAACTAAAATTACTTTAATTATTATATTATTTCTGAGATACTTTTGGACTTCCATGTGAACCATTAACAGCAAATAAATCACTCGTATACCTGTAACAGACATAATCTCATCTTGAAAAATAAACGGACCACTTTATTTATAAAAATTATCATTCCAATATTTCAGAAACGTTGTTACTCAGCGCGATGTTTGCTACATTATTTATCCTTGAAACCCTAATAAGAGAAACGAAACTCATCCCAAAAATTAGTCATTTCCCTTCAAGGACGGACGTAGCACCTGAAAATATAAAAAAAGTATATGCTGATAACGATAATCGTACTGGTTGTCAGGTCGACCAATCCAAGTCGAGCACTATCTGAATGGCTAGTTTTTGCAATGGGTGTAGACAAAAAAGAACGCTCGACAAATGAGTAATATCGTTGAGGTATGAAAATTGAAGTATTGGTCTGCCAATCATGAAGGAGATCTCCACGTAAATACATACCTGAGATAAAATTCTACCAAGAATTTGCTACTATATTAGGATATTGAAGATAGGCTGTACCAATAAGAGCGTAATATTTTAAGACACAATAAGATCTAGTCTTGTGTAACAAATATTTGTGCTTTATAAGTTACGTGAGCCTCAACAAAGAAAGTCCAAAAGATAGTCTTTAATCAGCATTGACCTGGCTTGGCGATGGCGTCCCAAATTTTTGCAAAAAATGGTGGCCGTATCGTCCTTTGCTAAACATCGATATTCACCGGCACGAACGCTACTGATCCAATTTCATACAGGTTAATGTTACGTTTGACAATACATTTGTTTTAGAGAAGTGTGAGGTGAACTGTCAAGGTCCATCATCCTATGGACTAAGCATTTCGGAGTATGGACTTTTTTTATATTTTCACTTGCTGAATCTAGCCCTTCGGTTTTCCTGACATCTTGTAACACCCTGTATACGAAGAGATTGTTGGAGGTTTTGGCCTTTAACTGTTGAAGCCTTCTTAGCAATAAAGTAGGTCAATCCACACCATTGCTAAAATTTTAAAGTAATCCATTTTTCTCAAACCATATTTTATTAATGTTGTATTAGGGTTTTTGTATGTACAGCTTAAATTGTTGAGTGTTACGCAGCGTTACGTGTTTTATTGCAGCAGTACCCTGATAAAGTGAAGGTCAATAATTAATCTGCGGATTTTTATGGCTCTAGTTGAAAATTTAACGAGATTCACTGCGGAAAAGGTATGTTTTTTTAATTATGCTAGAAATGATGTAGTACAAAGCGGAGGCTAATTTTTGAACCCAAACTCGGCTCCGTGACGTTTTATTCCAATATTTTATTCCAATACAACTTATCAAACTACTAACTCAAGTTTCGTCCGCTACCGATAACGTAAATGTTTTCTTTAGTGTTCTAAAGTATATTCAGATAAGAGATAGACCGGACATAAACAAGACCACGTGATCATCGAACGCTGTAACATTCGGCAGGGACGTATTAAGAGTCACGCAGTACATATTTTAGATAGTAGATGCTGCTTTACGTAACTTTGTAGTAAATTAGCACAATTCGATGTGTATACGATTGGTGATGGATATAGGATCATGTGGGGGTGGGGTAAGAAATATATAATGATGTAAATATACATACGGGTTTCAAAATTTTCGCTTCGATTTCCAGCTTCGGATGCCGCCTGATGTTTGGTGAAATACAGTCGAATATAATCTCAAAATGGCGTTTAAATTAGCCTAAATTGAACATAATCGTATATCTCTTAAAATTGCTTTTAGAATATTGATTAGTATATTTTTTGATTTCTAGGTAAATATGTAACCAAATTAAAACCTTCAAAACGTAAAAAATGTGCATGGTTGAACATTGTCAGAAAGTAGATTCTTGAATAGGTTTTGCCAAAATGGGTTCAAAAATGTCAATAATTAATTAAAAAATACAGTAGCTTTATAATTACTTATAACTTACCGAATTTGATGAACGACATCTTTTATTGGAAAGATGAGCTTGATGAGCTTTCATCATCGCTACTGCCTGAAGCACCAACGTCAATAATGAATGGCTCGACTTGTTCCTCTAAAATATTGTCCAGTTCCCACATTCTCTTTTCAACTTTGTCTTTCACGTGCTTAATACAGTTTTCCCATTTTTGCGCTGTTATTAATTCTAGTGCTTCTTTGAAAATGTCCTTTGAGGTCACAAAATTTAAAAGTTGTATTGTGCTTAGCTATATAATTTTTAATCTCTGCCCATATGAGCTCAATGGGATTGAGCTCGCAATGGTATGGAGGTAAACGGAGCACAGTTTTATTTTGACTTGCTGCCATTTCGTCAAAGGCGTATTTTTGATATTCCGCCTTGTGATCCTTGACAATTCTTAATAATTCTACTTTCAGCATTGCTTCTTCAAAGTTGATATTTTTCGAGCGGAGCCAATTTTGAACATCAACTTTCCTTGAAGCCGTTGTTGGGACCTTCTCCATTCTTCGAGAATGATAAGGCGCATTATCCAACACAATTACTGCGTTTTCCTCTAAGTTCGGTAAAATTTTTGAAAACCACTGTTCAAAAGATTCGCCATTCATTTCCTCGTGGTAATCTCCAGTTTTCTTAGACTCAAAGCACCACAGACCGTCAACAACAAATCCATCCTCACTGCCAATATGGCAGATAATGAGCCTTTTCCCTTTACCTGGAAATCGAAGTACTAACTGGTGCAGATTTATTTCAATAAGCGAACCTTTTTCAAATGTTTTCATCACATTCAGCGAAAAAACATTGAGACATGAGTATCAGATTGCTATAATTGGGATTATTTAGTCATATTGAAAGAAAGAATATTGAACGCCGTATGATTACTCAGCGCTTCACAATTTAATTTAAAGTTATAAACCTTTAAAAAATGAATGATCAGGAACCTGAAATACGCGCAAATATTAATATTAACAAATTATAACTTTATAAAGCTTAAAGTATGAATTAAAATGATTAGAAATATTATGAACGGTACACAATATAAAACTTAGTAACTTTTTTTAAGTTTATAATATTCGACATATTTTAAGATTATATTAAAAAATTATTGAAATATCGAAAACACATAAAAACATGGCTTAAAAAAGTTCTAATAAATGAAAATGACAATAAAACATCCACGCATTTTATCGAAAGTTATAAAAGTTTTGTTACTTGTAATATGTTTTATCTGCCCCCTGGAATTAATGTTTAGAACCTTGTTCCCAAGGTTTGAAAAACATCCGATTGTTGTCTATTACTCGTATTTACCTGCTGGATTTTTTAATCCGGTGGACCGTCCATCTAGAAAGGCCCTCCTGGATGAAGTTACAGAATCATCAACCCATACTTTACTTGTAGTGTGTCCTGCGTTTACCCACGTTTCATCAAGGTAATAAATCTTCCTGTTTTGATTTCTATATTTCCCAATTTTTGTTAAATAATCCCTCCTCCATAGCACAATTTCTTCTCTATCCGGTAGTAAACTATTACGACCCCGTTTTTTCCATTTGAAATTTGAATGCTTCAGTAACGCATGGAAAGTTGATCGTTTGAAATTTGGCAACGTTGTATCTCCATTTACCTCCTGCAGTACTTTATCTGTAGTAGGTATTTCATTCCTAAAGAAGAATTCATGCACTTTCCTCCTAATCGCATGCTTATCAGCTTCATCCAATGATTTAACAATACTTTTGCGATGTTTACTGGTCATTGGCTCAGAAAAGGTGTGATTTTTTTTGTATTGTCTTAACACATTAAACACTGATGCGCGACACACCCCAACTTTGTGAGAAACCTTCACAACAATTTCTTTGATGGTTGATGCCTCGTTCTCCTCGCGCTCGATCTTATATACAGGGTGACTTCGAAGTTGAGTCATTTATTTTAACAGTGTGTAGATCTGATCAAAAGAAATGTTTTTTTCCTTTACCATTTTTCTGGTAAAATTAAAGTAACAAAGTTATAGCCCTTTGGAAGTTTGAGTACCGCCCTGTCTCAATAATATCATGTGTTCGTGTTTGGCAACAACGGTTCATCGCATCGGAAACAAAAAAGCGAAAGAAGTTGGAACGATGTTTTTACGATTACAATTCAGTTCAGTTATACATACAGTCAGTTTCAGTCGCGTGTGAATAGTATCTGTTGCGTGGCTCAAACGAAATAAAAAATGGCACATGTTTATGCGGATCGGTTTCCCCATCGAGTGCAACCAACCCCTCGTGCCTTTGTTAATGTAGTACAACGGGCTCGTGAATCAGGTGACTTAAGACCTCACAGGGGACCTCACGATCAAATACAGGTCCGCACTGAAATACTTGTCGGGAGGATACTTTATAAAACAAGGTAAAATTTTTTTTAATTTTTTTTTTATTTTTACACACATATTTTGGTTTATCTTCCTTCTACAATCATTATCTGAAAATTAATGACTCAACTTCAAAGTCACCCTGTATATTCAAAATGACCTCTTTCATTTCTGCACTCAGGTGTCTTTTTTTAGAGCGTTTCCTAGGTGGACTACAGGAGTTTACAACTTCATCGGCAGTATCTGTACTACTGGGCATTTTGCGCAAGCAGTTGATAACAATAACAATCAATAACAAGGTATAACAATAACAACAACAAACTCAACAACTTAATAAGATAACAAACGAAAACGTCCAAAGAAATATCAAATTGCAATGATGCACACGACATACGTAACACGTCTGAACCTGAATGTGACTCTGCCTTGATACGACTGCTCTGCCGCTCGGCATAGGCATTTAATTGCGAATTGACCAATGAGGGCTCCTGTTTTACGTCGAGACGGCGGCGTTAGCGTGAAAATCACCCGAAACTTTTGTTTACATCCGGTCTATCTCTTATCTGAATATACTGTAGTATCATGTTTCCAACGGATTGAAACCAACTGAGCATGCGCAGTGAAGAAAACATCTTCAAGCAAGGGTAAGGTAAAACCTAGTTGGAGATTATCATAGGGGCATCTGATTTTTCAGAAAAAAAAAGACGAGCCAATGAGAAACTTTCTGAGCAAACAGTCATATCTTATGGTTCTTAAGACATGAAACATCATCGTTTCGTGTTGTAACAGATCGATTTGATATAACGATTGATTGTTTATTATACATAATATAGGTTTAATGAAATTTAAGAACTTAGCATATCTAAGCTGCTTTCCAGTGACCTTGTTGAGATACTCTCAGTAACTCGGTAGTACTCAGCACTGCACGATGCATTCTTATGAATTGTTTCTGGAGCAGTTCGGGAGCGTATTACTCTCAAACCAAAAACACTGGAAACCAGCTCAGGAACTGTAATCTATGTGAATGTCAAATACGATGCTGTCACTGTCAACTCAAATGTATTTTGGCAGCAAAATGTGTTCCAGCAGAATCAAACTGCAACCAGTTAGATGGTATTTCCTTCACACTGTCATCTGGATTAAATCCAGAACCGTATTTGTTGTTTGTGTCATTGAAACGTCCATTGTTTATCACAGCAATTTGGAATTTCTTCGGGATCAGCGCTCCAAATGAATGAAAACTTTCAAGAAACCTTGTATCTCTGAGCTCCTTATAGTGTAATCTGTACCTGCAGCATCCTGAAGAAACAAAACAATTTCTTCACTTTTTTTTATTTGCAACAATGCAGCAGCTTAATGAAAAAAGCAAAACGAAATTACTCGATCGACCAGCCAAAGATTGCTAGGGACGAAAGGGGGAAATGCGATGAAAAAACCTTACCATTAGACGATTTTATATGGAGTCATAGGCGGAGATCGGAGAGACTTGAATTATTAATTGAATTTATATTTTATTACAACTGGTAGTATTAATATTTTTTTGCGATTCATAATGACGTGATACCAAACATACATTATAAGAAATAAATATACACAAACACTGAATATTGAGAACAAAATAAATATATTTTTTAGGCAACAAGTAATATTCCTATGTACGCATTATGATTGAACAGCAAAACAAATTATGCATTCTTCTAAAATAGAATACAACAAGTCAAAAATATCTGACTGAATAGAAAAATATAGGAAAACAAAAAGTAATTTCTTGATGAAATAACCCATAAACAACACATAGAATTAGACTTTCTACTGAGATACTAAAAGCCACAAACCAATAGTATAATAAATGAATATCTAAAAATTCTAAAAGGTAGCCAATCTAGTATAGTTTCAATCCTGATTAGAGTCATGATCACTGTCTGAGGAACTGTCATTGCTATCACTTTCACCTCCTATGTTGATTATTATTTCTTCCTGTATTTCTTGAATGAGACTGTCTTTTTCCCAATATTCATCTTCAATTTTTATAACATGTCCAATAACCTTTTGCCAGTCACTGGCACTTACTGAAGCGATGGCCTTATTAGAAATTTCATCTAGTTTTTTTATAGTAAATTCGCCGCTTGTATTATGGCTTCTAATGAAAAATTTTACTTGTGCCCAAATCATCTCTATGGGATTAAACTGACACATATAGGGTGGCGTTCGAAGTGGGGTGTGTCCGAAACTTCTTATTAAATTATCTATCTTATAATTTTTCTCATCAGATGGTGGCCTATGTAGACAAGCTATTTCATAAAGCTCCATTTTTTTAGCATTAGGATCATGCTCTATACCTTTTTTGCTCAACCACGTGATGATGTCTCTTTTTAGAGAAGATCTAGTTGGAGGCTTGTCTTCCAAAGCTGAATGGTAAGGTGCATTATCCATTATTATAATACTATTAGGAGGAATGTTAGGAAATAGTTTTTCAGTAAGCCACTTCGTGAAATTTTCTTGGTTCATTTGACCGTGATAATCACCAGTGGCACAGCCAGCCTTGAAAATGAGACAGGCTCCAGGAACAAAACCATCTTGCGAACCCGCATGAACAATTATAAGTCGTCCTGGAAATGAATAAATAGCCTCATTTTAGTGTTATTTTAAGTTTGCCAACACCTTTTTGAATCACTATGTATAAAAAACATATTTTTGAGAAAAAAATACTTGCAAGGGATTATGTATTCAATTAGACAAATTAAATGAGCACTTATTAAGAATATTCCAAAATTGAGAAAAATGTATAATAAGCAAAATCGAGGTGAAAGAAACTTTATTACCTGTAGAACTTATATTGCTCAGGACACCCATAATTTCTTCGCTTTGCCAGCATTTCTTGAAAGTGAGGTCATTATCAACCCAAGTTTCGTCCAAATAAATAATATGCCTTCCTTCTTCCCGGAACTTTTTAATAGACCTAAGATACTTGTATCGCCAATGTAAAATACTGGGTCTTTCCATTAGTAATTTCCTTTTGTTGTGGCATTTACGCCAGTAAAATCCTTTTGCTTTTAAAAGCAGCCTCAACGATTCTTTACCAAATGGAAATTCCATTTCTTCCTTCAGTTTGATTAGAAGTTTACTACAAGTAGGTACCACTTTAAAATCACAGTAAAATTTTTCTATCATTCTCCGAATAATGGAAAAATCGACTCCATCAATTTTTTGGATCACAGAAGGGCGTGATCTCTTTTTTCCGGGAGAAGCTAAAGGCTGTGTGGAGGTTGCATTTTGCCTGTCTTTATCTTCTTTTCTAATTTTACTTATAGTTCGTTCACTAACACCCGTATAATATGCCGCCCTTGCATTTCTAGCTACCAGTGGATAAACGAAAGTATTGTTAGCCGCTTCTGCATCGCAAGCACGTATCACGTTTGCTATTATTTCCCTTGCCTGGCTGTGAATAACTTTCCCATGCTTGAATTCCATTATCACCACTAAACAGTAAATTATATTTTCAAAGTATTTGCCAACTGCCTACGCCTATGGGAGTAGGTTTATAAATGACCGTGCCATCGGCACGTTATTCTAGTTTCAGATAAGATAAGAGTTTTGGACCAATCAGCGACCGGATGTTTACCTGCGGCCTGGGTTTTCCAGCTACATTGCCAAATTCAGCGGAACAATTCTATATCTTAAATATGTTAATATGTATGGACCGCATTTTATGTAGAACATCTGACAACTTCGCAATTTTTTGTCCGCATTCTTTCGGCTTGCAATCTTTCGCTGGTCCAACTATATATAGGTAGATGATGATAAGTCTCCTTGTCTGGCGACTTCAGTCATCTGTTTGGCTGTGGTCAAGGTTGCCAGCAAAACCCGAAGCGCCTACCTGTTGTTAATAGCACAGGTCAATTAGACCTAAAAGTTTTGGAGATGATTTCAGAGTTTGTCTTTATTATAATCGAGAACCTGAAAGGAAGAGCGCACTGCAGGCTCTGCGTACCTTTGCGTACCTGCTCTATTTCTATTCGGTACTAGGGTATAGTTTGGCGTCCCGTAAACACAAGCGTGGAAAGCTCGGCTTTCGATAAAAATGTTCATCTAGGTGCCTTTTGATAGTTGTGTTTAAGCCTTAGACTCTATGTATCACCAGAACCACATCTCCGATACAGTTAGGATCGTGAGCCATCTAGCCATACTAGGCTATTAAAGGCGAACTGGGATCTTCACAATTCCGATAAATAGCAGCTATGCTCTCTCCGCACTGGTCGATTATGGTGATACAACTATTTAAAACTGTAATGACTCATACGCGTGATCAACACGTGATCAGAGCTCGATCCCGGCTTCCTTCCAGTACAGCCGTATAGCGTACGACATATGTCGTTTCTGTGGCTTTGCGGTGGCCAACAGCACAGACAGAGATGGAAATAATGGCTGATTGTTCTCCGCCGGTAGAACGCATTGGAACGTGTTTCGTTGAGCGATCGCATATTGTGTGTTTTTATTAGAATTGTTGTGTGATTGTTATTGTTGTGGTTTCTGTGGTTACTGTTTTGGTTATACTTAACCATGGAGAGTACAAATGGCACGAGTGGAAGTACTGAAAGCCAGGGAACAAGTAGACGGCTTCGTAAAGCACTGAAGAGGGACGCGAAAGAAATCGTGCTCAACGTGTTCAATTATCTGAACAGAACTATGTCGCAGGGAGATGCACTCGCGCGTTGTGAAAGTATGACAGGCGTTCCAGAGTGGACCATTCGCAGGGTGATGCATGAAAATGAGAAAACTGCAGCTACTACTGATCCAAAGTTTAATTTGAAGGGACGAAAGGCAGTTAAATTGGATGACGATAGCAAAATGGCGTTAAGGCGAACCGTACATTCATTCTTCTTTAGGAATGGGATACCAACCCTCAAGGCTGTACATGCAGCGATCAAGGAAAATGAAATTATACCCCAAATGAGCGTCGAGGTAATGAGGAAATCCCTGCACGAAATTAATTTTCATTACGAAACGCGTAATCGGAAGTCAGTATTGATAGAGAGACCTGAAATAGTCGCCTGGCGTCGAAAATACCTACGCGAAATGATTGAATATAGGCGACAAAGCAGAAAAATCTATTATTTGGACGAGACATGGGTAAATGCAGGTCACACAGTTAAAAAACCTGGATAGACAAAACCGTAGTGAGTAACCGACAAGCAAGCATTGAAGGTTTGTCAACAGGTCTTCGTGGACCGTCAGGGAAAGGTCAAAGATTGATCGTAACTCATATTGGTAGCGATAGTGGCTTTTTAGAAGAGTGTGACTTGATTTTCGTCTCTAAGAAAGGAGGTGATTACCATGACGAAATGAATGCCAGCTGCTTCGAGAGCTGGTTTCAAGGGGTGCTTCAGCGAGTTGAGCCCAACTCTGTGATCGTCATGGATAAGGCTTCCTACCATAGTCGTCGAGCCGAACGTGTACCGACTATGGGATCTCGAAAAAGTGACATGCAGCAATGGTTGCGCGAAAAAGGAATCCCGTTTGACGATTCATGTGTGAAAGCGGAATTGTATGAAAAAAATAAACAGCACAAACCTGCGAACATTAGTTACGTGACTGATGAGATGGCCCGTCAATGTGGTGTCACTGTGCTGCGGTTACCGCCCTACCACTGTGAACTGAACCCAATAGAGCTCATCTGGGTTCAAGTGAAGGGTTATATTGCGCGCCATAACACAACCTTTAAATTACCAGACGTTAAGGTTTTACTTGAGACTTCCATACAGCTAGTAACGCCCGAAGCTTGGCAGAATGCTATCCGTCATGTTGTGAAGGAAGAAACAAAAATGGGGCAGCTTGACCACCACATCGACATCATCATAGAGCCAGTTATAGTCAATTTCAACGAGGAAAGCGATAGCGACAGTTTATTACTGTCAGATGTAAGTGGAAGCGACGATGAATAAAGGTAATTCCCAAATTTTTGACTTACAATATGTTTCAAACCACTCTTTATTAAGCATGTGACAAATCTAGTTCACCCATGTTAAACATTCATACCCCGCTTATGAACAGCCGCCTACTGGTAGTTAAGTGATGTTCACGTGAACATCGATGACTCATTACAGTTTTAGATAGTTATAGTATAGTTGCGAGCTTTCGTTCATTGTCTCAGGGACTAGAGACCAAGCCTAGACTATGCTGATGACTAGCCAAGAAGCACGCAATAGCTGTCCATGGTTGGCTGTTTTTTGGTCGGACGAAATCATCATCAATTCGATTTTAACTTGAAAATCAACTGCTAACCAGCTGGTAACATCGTTTAGATGTCGTGAAAGAAGTCACTAGGTATTGATTAGAAAGATTGCGGAACATAAATACACTATTCTTATTCTTAAAAACCACCTTGAATGAAAGAGAATCGTACAAGTAACGCATGTCAAAAGTGAAACCTAGACAGATAAATCAAGCTATGTGGTATTTTAAAATGACATCTTTCATCAACTGTTAACCGTCTAGCGACGGTCACAGCTTCAGTGACGTGACGCAGAAGCCGAACCTGTGTAATGTGACGTCACGGCTTAACCTCAACCTACTACAACACAAAAAATGTCTTAACCTCGTTAAATTTCAAGTTATCGGGATAATTCTTTTGGGATTTGTACACGATACTAGTAATAGATAGTATTATGCGCAAATGGATCTAGCAGAATTTACGACTATAGGATACTTCCTAACTGCAACATTTCCTCGCCAATTCGAGCGGAAAGTAAAATAGCAAAAGATTGTCTAAAATGACTGGTCTATTCGCTGTGCACGCGTGCTCGTATCTCGGTACAACCCCCGGCAAGCGGCGCGCGGTGGCTTGGCAGCGCCGCTTGCCTGTACCACTCGGCAAGTCATGCGCCAGACGCAGGGTTGCCACGTATACGAAAAATCCTCAGATCTACAGACTTTTAATTATGGCGATTTAAACAAAAATTATATTATCCAAGGATCTTCAGAAGTTTTATTTGGAAGTCAACCGCAAAAGTGGTTAATACGTTAGACGAAATGGTCTAGAATTTTTTCAATACGTTTATAGTAATTTTTATCTTTCACTAACGCGGTCAGAGATTATCGCGTTTTTTGGAGGTTCCACGTCTCGTCGGTCTGTTTGTCTGTTGGTTGTTCTGTTCTTAAGGTAAATACTGCTTCAGATTTGATGAAGTTTGACACAACGTCAACGATAAAAAGAGATCTGTCAGCTTAGGAACTAGGTCCAGTGGTGGCGGTCCTATATAATCAAAATTCTGAAAACTCCAAAATGCCATCAAACGTTGTTTTCCGAGATTCTGACAATCTTAGCGCGTAGTTTTTTCTGAAGGGAGTCATTATCTTGAAAGAAATTCGTTTTTTGACGTTTTTCAACTTTCTGGCCACTTTAAAGCGTAGACAAAAAGACTTCATTTTTAATCAATATCGCTTAGAATTTTAGTGCATCTTAAATCTAGGGATTTTCGTTTTCGCGATCCGGCAACACCGCAAAGACGGTACCACCGCAATCTGGGAGCGCGGGTAGGCAGTAGACGCTGGAAAATGACAGCGCGAGTCGCGACGCTTCGCGAATCGCCGAGCGAACAAAGAGTGACGTGATCGTCGATTGTTTTTGTCAACGCCGCCTGCGGCTAGCGAGTAGCGACGTTTATTCGTGCGGATTTCGTGGGAGAGTGACAGGTAGTTCGAGTGGTGCGGGCTACCGACGGTCATGAACTGTGACAGAGAAGAAACAGTTAGTATTTTGTTATTTTGGTGGATTTCATGTAATTGTACTAGGTGATTTGCATGGTTAGTACACTAATATTCAATAGATACAATTATTTATCCAGAAACTAGAAGATTTCCTCCAATTCTTGTAGGAGCAAGCATTTTTAAATGCTACTCTCAGAGCAAGAGTAAGAGAAATGGATCAAAGAGGCAACCAAAGGATGAATTTTAGGAGCTATACTAGCCTTAAGGTATACCTGCTCTCGGGATTTCTATTGTTTTAACAAAAGGTCAAGAGAACTGGAAAGGTCCTCCATAATTTCTGTGGAGCGCCATCGTTTTTGTGCATGAAGTAGATGTAATATGGAAGATTCAATAGCATCTCTATCTAGAAGGTGGAGTGATTAGAAATTGATATTACAAAACAAAGGCAAGAAAATAATATTTTTAGAGGAAAGTAATGACGAAGAGAAAAAAAAAACAGAAATCTATCTTGCCATGTTCAGATCCTGTTGACTAAAAGGCCAGACATATTTAGCTAAGTCAGGACGTCTGTTCATCTTACTGGAATTACTTCAAGGGTCTAAATCTCCTGAGCAGTTTGGGATCACTCGCAGTCGAGAAATTCGAGGCACACCGGACTTGTAGCAAAGTCTGGCGAACAATCCCAGAGTGAACGAAAAATCATTCTCAGTCATACGACACTACGCTGTTAAAGGTTAATCAGGAATTGAGATAAAATTATAGCATACATAGAACTATACTAAGTGACATATAAATCCGAACACCCAGTTTAAATGGTTTTATTTTAATAAAATTTTGTATAAGTACTTAATGAAGCATAATAAGTAAATGATAAAAATTTCAAAATGATTGCACTGCTTTAAAGCCCTTTGACTTTTAATAATGTGTGGATACACCCTGATGTGCTACGCATTCTCCAACACGCCTAGGCATGCTTCTGATCAGGTGGTCAATGTCCTCCTGTGGTATCTCATTCCAGGCAACCACCAACTCCTCTCGAAGTGCTTCTAGAGTCTGAGGAGGACGTTGCAAATTGAGCGATCTCCTACCCATCATATCCCACACGTGCTCAATTGGGGATAAGTCGGGAGATCTTGGTGGCTATGGTAACAATGTGACATCATTATGTTGAAAGAAGTCTATTGTGACTCTTGCAACATGTGGTCGGACATTATCTTGTTGGAAAGTTGGATCTGCCAGGGTGTCAAGGTAGTGTAAAAGATGGGGTTCTAGAACTTCGTGGATATAACGCTGCGCGTTCATGTTACCTCTGATGAAGATTAAAGGTGACCTGGAACCATAAGCTATAGCACCCCAAACCATAACTCCAATAGTGTGATGAACATGTCTTTCAACAAAAAACTGTGGATTCCTCCTTTCACCACGTCGCCTTCTAACCCTGGCACGACCATCGTGCATGCCTAAACAAAATCGAGACTCGTCACTAAAGACAATACTGTTCGATTCCTGATCCCAGAGTGACCGTTGTCTGCACCACTCAAGGCGATTACGTCGGTGTTCTCGAGTTAAAGGGAGGACCCAGTGTGGCCGGTATGAAAACAAGCCAAAACTTCTCATTCGTCGGTAAACATTTCGCATGCCAATAGGTCTTCCGTCTTCTGCAAACCATTCATTTGCAATGGACCTGGTAGTGGAGAAACGGTCCCTTAAGGCCAGTAATCTTAGGCGGCGATCTTCACGGTCTGTTGTTCTACGGCGGCGTCCAGTGCCCCTTGCTCTTTGCGTACGGCCTTCTCGAAGCCATGCCTGACAACACCTAACAACAGTGTCTACACTTCTTTGCACTCTTAACTGCAATTGCCCGAAAAGAAAGTCCAGCTTCCCGAAGTCCCACTATTCGGCCCCTATCAAACTCACTAAGTTGACGAAATCGTACAGGTCTCCGTACTCTAGGCATCGTAACCGATCGTAAAGGATGTCAAGAACCAAAATCCACCAACGTTGATTCTTTACTGCGGCTGAAATATTCATTTTTACAGCGTTAGTGAATTAAAAAAAAGCAGTATAAAACCGGAATGTCCAACTGATAAGGCTGAAAATTTTTTCACTTGTTATTTACAGTAAGATAAATACATTCACCAATTTTTATTAAAATAAAACCATTTAAACTGGGTGTTCGGATTTATATGTCACTTAGTATAGATACTTGGAACCCGAATGATAAAATCATGACTTTACGCATATAACATTTCACGAAAGAGATCGAGTGAAAACGAAAGTAGATTGTTGAGATTCTGTCCACTACCAACCAACACTTCCTCAATAACAAAACCAGTTTCTTATTGTAACCTACACTAAGCAGCAGAACATATGCTACATCGGCTTAAAAATAATAATACATTACTAGAGTTAATGTGCACAATCATATTCTTACCTTACCGTCAGGCATAATCTTGCTCCACTTGTAGACGAGGATCCTTTCTTATAGCAGGCGCGGATCCAGGGGGGTGTGGATAACGTTGCCATCCCCCCCCCTGTGCCTCAGACTTACAGGAAAAAAATGAGGAATGGGGACAGAAGGAGAGACCACATTTGCTCAAATTAAATGTGCATTCTGTTCTTACACTGCTGTTCATTATTTCCGCTCTTAATTACATTATCATAAGCGGAAACGGCTTGACAATACCCCCTGAAAGTAGGCAACCCACACTACTTGATCCTGGATCCGAGCGCGTCTTAAAGGGTAATCCCGAGTGTTACGCTAATGGTTCTATTTCAGAAATAGATGCACTATGATCTACGATTGAGCAAATGAAAACCGCTCCTCGTTAATTGCTTCAGAATGACCTCCGTTCTATTTTGTTGGTCGCTGTTCCCTGCCGTCACAATATGTTCGTTTGTCTAGCTTAAAAAAAACTCGGGGACGTCTGTTATATTTTCGAATTCCATTTCTCAGCTTTCTTGTACGCTGAACTTTGACGCTGCATAATTATGTTAAAGTGATTAATACAATTATCGCTCGTACGTCAATGAAAAATTAGATCAAGGTCAATATCAAGTCGATGCAATGTATTGAACTTCAGTTACGACGTCGGCAATGTAAGGTTAAATGACTTAGGAATGAAAAACGGGAAGGGAAACAGGGAGATATTTCTAGTAAGGAAGATAGACCATAACAAATAAACAGTGATTCTTTTTTATTTTTATAGACAATTAGACAAACAAATTACGAAGTAACTCGATGTTTTATTATGTAGCGACACATTTTTTGTTGTTGCAGGGTTAATCAGAAGTTAGAGAATTTAATGTTTCCTACCAACCTTGAAAAGAACAAGGGCGATATAATAAATAAGTCCTTAACTTAAAAGTAAGGTTGTGATTGAAAAATTGCTTGTAATACAAACTATATAAGGCCTTTCCTTATATTCAAACATTCAATACTTACAATAATATATTCTCATGAAAAATAATAATAATAATAACTCAACCCCACAACAGGAAAAAAGAATACTTAAACACATAAACAAAATAATAACATACCAAAAAAAAAAATACAATTCATAAGAATGACAACATTGATTCCACGAGACAAATGCAGATAGTATTGCGAGAGTTTTAAATTTGAAACAAAAATAGTAGAAAATAGTCAAACAAAAAAAAAATCACATGAGCACAAGAAAAACTGAACTAAATGGACTCAGCAGCTGTTTGGATCGATAGCCACTGTTGACTGCATTGTAATGCTTGACAGCATTATAGGTGTAACTTCTTTCAAAGACCGAGGCATTGTGAGGAGGCATGTTAAAATTAGCATTAAATCTAAGAGCTCTGGTAACAAAACTACCTCGGTGAACTAATTTGCTAGCGAGGTAAGCTGATCTGTTAGATAATAGAACTTTATGCGTGAAGACGGTCAAAAGATATAAAAATAACTTATCAATTCGCAACCAGTTGAGTTCTTTGATTTTATTCGAGACGCGACTAAACTTGCGCAATCCAAAAATAAACCTACAACAGATGTTCTGAATTTTCTGGAGTTTCCTTTTGTGGACGTAGTCTAAACATGGGTAATACAGAACAAGAGAGTAAGAAATGACAGACAACACAAGACTTTCAGCAAGCTTTTTTCGGGTTTTAAAATTCAAGATGTATCGATTAGAATAGAAGAGTTTCAAACGCAAATACGTTACTCTAGATAAGAAAGAGACATGCCGATCGAATCTTATATTTAAGTCAAGGGTAACACCGAGATTCTTGGCGTAATCCACAAAAGGGATCAGTGTCTCATCCAAAATAACACAAATCCTCTGCTTCATTTCACGGTAGGAGTTCTTCGAACAGTACAACATTGCAGTAGTTTTATTAGGATTGATCTTCAAGCAGTGTTTGTTACAGTAATCACCGATGTTAGCCAAATCTAAATTAACTTTAAAAGAAACTTCATCAACCTTTGATGGATCGAAACCAAACACTAACTGACTATCATCTGCATAAGTTTGCATACTACAGTGGACTAAACAGTCTTGCAGATCGATCGTATAAATCAGATATAGTAAGGGACCTAATACTGAGCCCTGAGGAACTCCTGAAGGAACTGGCTCAGAGGAGGAAATTCCCTGATCAGTTCTCACTGTTTGTTGACGATTTAGCAAGTATGACTCAAAGAACCTTAGAACTATATCTGACATTCCATAATGAGAGAATAAACCTACAACAGATGTTCTGAATTTTCTGGAGTTTCCTTTTGTGGACGTAGTCTAAACATGGGTAATACAGAACAAGAGAGTAAGAAATGACAGACAACACAAGACTTTCAGCAAGCTTTTTTCGGGTTTTAAAATTCAAGATGTATCGATTAGAATAGAAGAGTTTCAAACGCAAATACGTTACTCTAGATAAGAAAGAGACATGCCGATCGAATCTTATATTTAAGTCAAGGGTAACACCGAGATTCTTGGCGTAATCCACAAAAGGGATCAGTGTCTCATCCAAAATAACACAAATCCTCTGCTTCATTTCACGGTAGGAGTTCTTCGAACAGTACAACATTGCAGTAGTTTTATTAGGATTGATCTTCAAGCAGTGTTTGTTACAGTAATCACCGATGTTAGCCAAATCTAAATTAACTTTAAAAGAAACTTCATCAACCTTTGATGGATCGAAACCAAACACTAACTGACTATCATCTGCATAAGTTTGCATACTACAGTGGACTAAACAGTCTTGCAGATCGATCGTATAAATCAGATATAGTAAGGGACCTAATACTGAGCCCTGAGGAACTCCTGAAGGAACTGGCTCAGAGGAGGAAATTCCCTGATCAGTTCTCACTGTTTGTTGACGATTTAGCAAGTATGACTCAAAGAACCTTAGAACTATATCTGACATTCCATAATGAGATAACTTACTCGGTAGTATCTGGTGATTGACCATATCAAAGGCTTTCGAGAAATCTAACAGTACCAAGACGGTGCTGATGTGATTATCTAAATTGTGAATGATGGAATCAGTAAGATGTAATAAAGATGAAGTAGTGCTGTAACCAGCTCTGAAACCTGACTGATGTAGAGGAAATAAGTGATTTTGTTCGAAAAACTCCACTAGTTGTGAGTAGACAGCTCTTTCGAGTATTTTTGATAGAAAGCATAATAAGGTAATTGGCCTCAGATCCGAATATTGTTTTGGATGATTAGTTTTAGCTATTGGAATAATAATACCATTTTCCAACTGGCAGGAAAGTAACCTGTTTCGAGACAGACATTAATAATGTGAGTTATATGGTCTATGGTATCAGGCAAACATAAGCAAACCATATTTAAAGTTAGACCATCAGAGCCACATGCCGTAGACTTAATGTGAGAGATTATATTGACGATGTCTTGCTGAGTAAGGAGTTTAAAGGCAAACAGAGGTGCATCCGGTGTATGGCGTCTATCGCTATAAGAGTTAGAGACACTATCAATCAAATTTGGATCAGCTGCAGCTGTCTGGAAAATTGAAAGAAAATAATTATTTAAAATGTTAGGCTCAAGGAGACTGGGAGGTATCGCAACATGTTTCTGGGCTACCACATTCATCCTCCTCAGGTGTTTCCAAGCTTGACTAGAGTTAAGATTCCGGAAACGTGACATATATGCTTTTTTCTCTCTTCTAAGCGATGCAAGGGCATAATTTCTCAAATCTTTGTAGCTGGCCCAATTCTGATCAGATCTGTTATGCTGATAGACAGCGAATGCCTCATCTCTGAGTTGAAAAGTCATTTTCAAGTTAGGAGTGAGCCAGGGCGCAGCAGGTTTTGTGACACGTACTGTACGTAGCTGAGCGTAGAGATCGAATAGATCAAGAAGACCGCCAGTAAAAATAGAGACTTAAATATCCACATCATTCACGAAATAAATGTCATTAAGCTGCATTGATGCAATCTGCGTCTTAAAACTTTGAATATCAATGCTATTAAGATTTCTATATGTTACAAATTTAGGCTCTATTTTTTTATAACAAACGGAAATATCACGGTATGTGAGCCGATGATCACTAATTGAGTCTGCATTGAGTGTCCCTGACCTTTTGACGATAGTATTGTCACTAACAAATATTGGATCAAGTAATGTGGAACTGAAGGCTGTAACACGTGTAGGCTCATCAATGACTTGAATGAAATTGAATGAATTAAAGCAGCTGCTGAGGATGTTGTTATGAGCAAGCAAGTCGACATTCATATCGCCCAAGAATATAATGTTGTTATATTGGGGAGTGAAAAATGAGATGAGATTTTCTAAACACTGGATGGCTTGATGTATAGAGTAATGTGGTGGACTATATACAGGGTGACTTCGAAGTTGAGTCATTTATTTTAACAGTGAGTAGATCTGATCAAAAGAAATGTTTTTTTCCTTTACCATTTTTCTGGTAAAATTAAAGTAACAAAGTTATAGCCCTTTGGAAGTTTGAGTACCGCCCTGTCTCAATAATAATATCATGTACTCGTGTTTGGCAACAACGGATATAATCCGCCTTACCGGTTCATCGCATCGGAAACAAAAAAGCGAAAGAATTTGGAACGACGTTTTTGCAATTAAGTGTTTTATTCAGTTCAGTTATACATACAGTCAGTATCTGTCGGTTAGCGTGTGAATAGTTTCTGTTGCGTGGCTCAAACGAAATAAAAAATGGCACATGTTTATGCGGATCGGTTTCCCAATCGAGTGCAACCAACCCCTCGTGCCTTTGTTAATGTAGTACAACGGGCTCGTGAATCAGGTGACTTAAGACCTCACAGGGGACCTCACGATCAAATACAGGTCCGCACTGAAATACTTGTCGGGAGGATACTTTATAAAACAAGGTAAAATTTTTTTTTTAATTTTTTTTAATTTTTACACACATATTCTGGTTTATCTTCCTTCTACAATCATTATCTGAAAATTAATGACTCAACTTCAAAGTCACCCTGTATAACAACAATTAACATAGTGGACCCGTGCAGTTTAAATTTATAGCATAACATTTCAAGAGGATTTATAAAGTCATCGAGCTCAACTGGGATAAGATACTCGCCAAACATTACTTAAAGACCATCGTAAAACTAAGAATTCATGAAAATGTTTAAAAAATAATTTTAATGTGTACTATTTCGGTAGCCGTAACCTTTATAATGATATAAAAAAAAATAAATCGATCAAATTGGTCTTCTTATGGGTTTGTTTCTCGTAAGACCACAATGTTCCAGATGTTGCTAGAAATCTACAATTCAGTAAAAGAAGAAACTAATACGGGGTGGGGGAGGTGCACAACGGGCTTTGTTGTGACCGTCAGGGACCCAATGTTTTGCAGCTCTTACATCTCTTCATCTCCTATCATTCTATTGCTATTCTGTTTACTTGGTTCAGAACTATCGTAGTTTTTATTACTGGAGCCGTAAAACCTTCCCTTGACCAGCTAAAAAGCGGCCCAGCTGTGTATTTTCGTTGAATGTCTGTTTTATATTAACCCACCTTTCTATTTTTATCATTCCAATCTAAATATACGAACACGAAAACCTACTCGCTGAAATTAGGTTATTTATTGTGCTTTCATTTCATAATACTCTTGCTGTTTGTGTGATTTTTTTTTGTAAAGGAAAGGTCAGTATTTCAGTATGTTTAATGTTTTCTTGTAGCTTTATTTTCGAAAATGATCATCGTAAAAAAATATTTTTCGGGCCTTGGGACACTATACCAAATCTTTGATCTATGTTCAACACTATTCAGATATGTGACGCCGTACGTGGTTACTAAAAATTGAAATGCCTCCGAAGGCATTCTACATGCATCTCATCCCGTTTATCATGTACATTCTTTTGTTTAATAAACTTCGAGTGGTCATGGTGCCGAATTAGGGGATAAAAATTGGTAAAAAACTAGTCATCCGGGGCAACCCGTGGATCCTAGCACGAAACCGCCGATTTACCTATATATATATATATATATATATATATATATACAGGGTGACTTTGAAGTTGAGTCATTATTTTTCAGATAGTGATTGTAGAAGGAAGATAAACCAAAATATGTGTGTAAAAATAAAAAAAAAATAAAAAAAAATTTTACCTTGTTTTATAAAGTATCCTCCCGACAAGTATTTCAGTGCGGACCTGTATTTGATCGTGAGGTCTTGGAGCACCGGCATGCCGTCCATATGTGAGGTCTTAAGTCACCTGATTCACGAACCCGTTGTACTACATTAACAAAGGCACGAGGGGTTGGTTGCACTCGATTGGGAAACCGATCCGCATAAACATGTGCCATTTTTTATTTCGTTTGAGCCACGCAACAGTTACACCACTATTCACTACCGACTGACACTGACTGTATACAACTGAATGAAATAATTGTAAAAACATCGTTCCAAATTCTTTCGCTTTTTTGTTTCCGATGCGATGAACCGATAAGGTGGATTATATCCGTTGTCGCTAAACACGAGCACATAATATTATTATTGAGACAGGGCGGTACTCAAACTTCCAAAGGGCTATAACTTTGTTACTTTAATTTTACCAGAAAAATGGTAAAGGAAAAAAACATTTCTTTTGATCAGATCTACTCACTGTTAAAATAAATGACTCAACTTCGAAGTCACCCTGTATATATAGTATCCATAGTTAATTGCCTTAACTGTTAGGAGAAAATATCCTATAATTTCTTTGGGTAGAAGGTAAAGTATTGCAATAGTACACTCTTATAACTTAAACTCAAGCTTTCGAAGATCTATGTCTTCATCGTCTGGAGCTGGAAACAATTATTAACAAAAGCAACAATTAACAATTAGGAGGAAGAAATAGTTACTTACAAAGTCGGCGAGATTGTCAACGAATAAAAGACTGGACCGATGAGGTTCGATTAGGACGGAATTATTTTATTATTAAATGGCAAATCATAGCTATGTCTTTTTATTTTTGAAAAGGTTTTTTTACTTAAACACTGATTGATTTTGGAAGAAATTTGAAAACTATCAACTAATTCCTTCGATATTTCATTTTTTTCACTGATAACCTCCACATTATCCAACTGACATTCTACAGTGGCGTATGAAGTGTGACATTGAAGTTATTGGAAGGTAATTCGTTGTGTCGTAACTAGGCAACACACGTCACAGTTGTCGACCGCTGCAGTGATGGGCGTTCCTGATAGCGCGGCACTTTTTTGATTCCGCATCTAAGTTCATTTTCTGGAAATTTTAAAAAAAAAGCGAGAACAAAGGCGCGCTTCCGTAAAAACTCCGACATCTCCTTTATGCCAAAGAGAAAAGGATTTTCGCTTGCCGCATTTTGTACATCTCGACGAGTACTATAAATTACGCTCAGAGAGTTTTTTCCGTTTAGGGCACCGGTTTCGAATAAACGAACTTCAAATGTTGTCTCAAATGACTTTTCTGCGTATAAAGCGCGCTTTTCGCTGTCCGGGCTCTATCTCCTCCGATAACGAAGATACGGACCTGGAAACTTTTGCCCATACTTCGAACTCCTTACAGAAAGTTTTTTCATTTCTTTATTTGTTTTCGTTGAAAAGTTTCGATTTTTTAAAAATCCTCGGGTATATGCTACTTTTCGATACATGACAAAGTCACACCATGTTTCCGGCTTTGTCCTGGCCTGTTGCTGCTACATACTTTGAAGTTGAGTCATTAATTTTCAGATAATGATTGTAGAAGGAAGATAAACCAAAATATGTGTGTAAAAATAAAAAAAAATGTTACCTTGTTTTATAAAGTATCCTCCCGACAAGTATTTCAGTGCGGACCTGTATTTGATCGTGCGGTCTTGGAGCACCGGCATGCCCTCACCTGTGAGGTCTTAAGTCACCTGATTCACGAGCCCTTTGTACTACATTAACAAAGGCATGAGGGGTTGGTTGCACTCGATTGGGAAACCGATCCGCATAAATCCGTGATGCCGCGTAAATAAGAATCATGTCCACAAGTTCAGCATTTTCGTAAACATGTGCCATTTTTGATTTCGTTTGAGCCACGCAACAGACACCACTATTCACTCACGCGTTACCGACTGACACTGACTGTATACAACTGAATAAAATAATTGTAAAAACATCGTTCCAAATTCTTTCGCTTTTTTGTTTCCGATGCGATGAACCGATAAGGCGGATTATATCCGTTGTTACCAAACACGAGCACATAATATTATTATTGAGGCAGGGCGGTACTCAAACTTCCACAGGGCTATAACTTTGTTACTTTAATTTTACCAGAAAAATGGTAAAGGAAAAAAACATTTCTTTTGATCAGATCTACTCACTGTTAAAATAAATGACTCAACTTCGAAGTCACGCAAGATACAAATTATATAGCGATTGAAAAATAAACATTTTGAGCTTAGGAAACGATCCTGACTGTTAGAATTCCCGTCAAATTTCGAAAAAGTAAACTTTTAGCGCCTCAAAGGCAGTGGCGTAGCTAGAAGTCATGGGGCCCCGGGGCAAACATTTTTTGGGGGCCCTCATGAGTATGTTTAAGAATAAAAAATATCATGTTATAATAAAAAAATTGTTTATTGTCATAAAAACAAAAAGTAACACACATTAAAATAATGAAATAACAAAAGTCAAAATTTAAACAATAATAAAATTAAAAATCCCTTTTTCTTGCTTTTCTATTTGCAAATTCGTTGATAATATCATTTATAACAAGGTTTTGGGCTTCTTCATTCTCTATAGAGCGAAGCAAGATCGCTTAATCTAATCCGGTCTGTAGTGGACCTAAGATAGTTTTTTACAAGTTTTAGCTTGTTAAATGATCTTTCAACAAATGCAGTAGTTATACTCAACGTAAAAAATAAAAGGACATTAAGTAAACTTCACTTATGTCGCTTTCAAGTACCCCATACTTACTTAAAATTATATTGAAATATTCCTTAATTGATAGATCATTCTCTCTTTTACAAACATTTAATAAATTGGTATACTGAAATATTAAATTATTTAAATCAAATATTTCAGGATATTTGTTATAAATGGCTGTACATTTATTTTTAATGGATGTTTCATCGCAACTTAATATAATTTTTGGAAGAAGTAAATGAAACAATTGATTAATTTTTTTCATGCTCCTAAATCTATTAGAAATCTGTGTCAGAACACGGTTCATAACAACATTAAAAACATTTATTTTAAATAAAATTTGAGTATTATTAATGTAATCACTTAAGAGTTCGTCAAAGTGTTTTTTAACTTTGGGTTGACGTTTTTGCCTGAATTCCGGTTGAATATTCCATTTGTTAGCCAGTTCCGTAGCTTCAATCATTAAAATTTCCTAAGAAGATCTTAAGTCAGTAAGGTTCTTTTCTACTTGTTCTAAAACAGTCACAGATTCACTTAAATCAATATTTTTCTTTTGAAGGACCTTTGAGGCTAAGTTAACCTGGGTAAAGATTTTATACAACATTGTTGAAATAAATACAAATTCAAAGCAACACATTTGTTTTTTAATGGAAGAAGCTTCTTCTCTTTCTTCTTTTTTATGAGACTGTAACTCTATTTCTGTTAAAGATTTAATAATATCAAAATAACGAAGTTTGACTGCACTAATAGACAATATCCTTCCTGACCAACGAGTTGGATTTAATGTTTTTAAAGTTGTTTTGGATTCACTGGTAAAAGAAGCTAAAATATCCCACCTATCAATACTTAAACCAAAAAAAGAATATATATTTTGCATAGTTACTTGTTCTTTTTCAGCATGATTTTTTAATTTTTCCTCTTTTTCTAATTTCAATTTTCGTTTCTGTGCTCCACACTGATATTTCCGCTTATCTTCCATTTTTATTTTGTTAGCGTTTTGTTCCGCAATCTGCTAATTCTGCAAAGAGAAGAATACACAACCGTTTTTAAATGCATTAAATAGTTCGATAGTTGTGTATCAATTAGATTGTTTCAAAAAAATCGTCTATTTTTTTCTCTCAAGTACGTCGAAAATATTGTTAGAAATGACGAAAAAAAATCCTGTAAAAGTAACAGCTCTTAATATTAATATTAAGTGGTACCGCATCGCAAATTTCAATTTCCCTCGAAAAACTTTTGTACGAGTAGGTTTATCGGAAAATTGTAAGAGACCTTTTTTGTAAAGCATTCAATTCCCTACAAGAGTAAACTATGAACTCATCCGTATGATAATTTAGTAATGAGAAAAAAATTCAAAAGTTGAAACAATTTTTTTCCCATGTTAATGAAGAAATGTTAAAGAGCTGTAACTTTTACAGGATTTTTTTTCGTCATTTCTAACAATTTGTTCGATATACTATATACTTAAGAGAAAAAAAATTAGTCGATATTTTTAGTCAATAGATCATTTTTAGTCTTTAAGAAGCTTTTCGAATTTAGTGATCAGAATTCTGTATAATTCCTTGCGGTTAAGTCTTAATCTATCTTCAATGAAACTTAACTCTTAAGTCTTACGTTACGGAAATGTACATTTACAAACAAAATTACGCACAAATCAAAATCGAGCCATTTATTCATTAAGTAATATAACTTACACTTACCTTTTTTTCTAATAGGTACCTTATTATAATGAGACACAATAGTCACAATACAAATATAGTAATGTTATTTTACACCACGCCGGGCACCACGGCACGACTACGACACATATCAATATCACATAGGGCATGCTCGGGTGGTTGAAATCATCAAAACAATAGATCGGGGAATCCCCAAAGACGAGACATAATATTAAGGCGGTGGTGCCAAGCCCGTCGCGGTCCGACGGATTATAGCTACATACATTTAGGAACGCAAGCGTTTTCCTCAAATATGTAGCGTTTTAAAAACTAAACATTATTTGTCATTATATTTATTATTTATTTTTCTTTCTAGTATACCTAGGTTATATTAGCACTTCGCTGATCGGCGCTTAAAAACAATTTTTTTGAGGCGCATGGCCGGGGCCCCCTATAAGCCGGGGCCCCGGGGCACTGCCCCGGTTTGCCCTAGGATAGCTACGCCCCTGCTCAAAGGTACCGATGACAGCCATTTTTCGGCGTACTTAGTCTTCTTCGATACAGACCTTCGTTACGAATCGAGATAGCTACGATATTTTTTCGCAGGACGAAAGACCAAAGTCTCCTGATTATCCGATATACAACACGTTAGCCGATCGCATTTTTTAAACTCGGCAGATTAGAAAATTCCAAGATATGCAGATATTTTGAGTTTGACAGATGTATTTTGATTTTAGCCCGAGATTCGGGATTCCTGTTAGGCGGGGTATTGTAGGTATGATTATTAAGTCCTACTTAGATCATTCTTTTCGATTGCGGTATCAATTTATCAATGCTGATTGTAGTTTCCACTAATGCTAAAAAGCTGTGAAGATTGCGCCCCCAATCCCATCCTAACCCTGTCGAACTTCGTACATCCAGATCTGGCCGATACGACCGCTCCTTTGTCCCCAGGGTGAAACAATCTACAAGATGAGGTTTTTCCCAGTTCTACTAACGTTAGTCAGGTCAAAAATCGGATTAAAAAGTTTCTTTCGGGTTCTCATAGAAGCCGCGGTGTCCTGGCATTTAGGCTTCTGCCTGCGCGGTGTAAAAAATACATGACATTTTTAAACTTCATCAGTGATGTGATCTGAATCAAATACTAAACAGTTTTCGATAGTGTATATTAAAATACAAACATACACACATCGTAAACTTTCAAGGATATGTGTATCAAATTTCCCATCTTTTCAATCTGTGGAAACGTACATTATCTTTCATCGTATATTCGTGTCTCCTGTTTCCCACACGATATCAAACAAATGAAATCTAGGTTGGATCACGTAGTAAGCGCTGTTTTTTCACTACATGGCCGGCTAGATGGTATTGAAAAGCTGGCGACGTGACGTCTTGGAAAAAACGTTTTGTTACGGTATATTAGAACGCTTCGGTTATTGCACTTTTGTGCCTTTCTGGGGACTTGGTGATCATAATAGGAGCAATTTCAGGCAGGAAATATACGTGAACGTACCTGAAAGCATTCTAAAGTGCACTTTTTCGGGAAAATAGGGTCGGTAGTTAAGTTCTTGGAAAATATGAGAAAAATGCAAGTAATTGTTAATAGCAATAATAAGTAGACGTGGTAATGATTCACCATGCGTACATCTCTCCAGCTACATTACATAATATAAAAAAATGGCGTCAAATAGGTTGAATGTGTAACGCGGTCATTATTTCATAAAAGATTGGGTCCAGCACAAATTAGACTCTCTGGGGAAAAGGTTTGTTACGAACATGTATAACAGAGTAGTTAAATGGATCAAGTCAGTCAAACATGCCCACACATGTATTCCATAGGCATTCATTCTCCGGTAGTCCATCTGGCAACGTCGCGTTTCCCCGTTACCTGATGACACAAAACGTTCGACCCGGCAGTAAGTCTATCGCCGTTTTAAGTGACAAATGAAAAAATCTATGATGTGTTAAATATGCATAATAGCTGCGTAGGACTACCGTATAAACATGTTAAAATCAAAAAATGAGATAATCTTCCCACACCCTCTACGAAACTCTACCCCTCAATTATTTGCCCCAATTTTTTTTTCAAAATGTTCAAGATCTTCGGAAACATCAAAAAGTTTGAGCAATTTTAATTTTTGCGTTTTTGGCCTTTTTGTCCGCCGCCACTGGTCTGATTTTCAAAAACTACAAAAGGTTTTTCATCCTTCCTACACTAGTACTTTAAAAATACTACAATCCACGCAAAATTATATTGTCAGGACTATTTTTCGTCAAGTTGCAGATTTGTTTACATTGAAAATGATCTCTTGAATAATAATAATAATAATAATAATAATAACGTCTTTATTGGATAACCCGGAGGGACATAAACAGCGAAGTTTAGCCAAGGCTACTCTTACGGTTACATCTGATGTTCAAAACATGGAAAAAAAAATATATATAAGAACAATGAAAAAAGAACACATATATACCTAAGTATAAAATACAAATAGACACAATCTATATCTGTAGCAGAAATGCGTATTTAATCAATAGCGAGCAACATGCTTTTAGTATGTTTACGAAAACTTTCCAAAGACATCAATTTAATACTGTTGTCCAACTGATTATAAAATAGTGCTGCATTATATGTAAATCCTCGTTGGAATAATGCAGAAGTGTGTGGGGTGGTTCTGATACTATAACGATTCCTAACAGCTCTGTCATGCACTTCGTAATTAAATCTTAACTTAGCTCTTAGATATTCAGGCTTTGATGACAATATTATTTTATGAACTAAAACTAAGAATTTATGTTTAACCAAACTCCCTAACCTAAGCCAGTTCAATTCCCTATATTTATCACTTACGTGATCGTATTTACGCAACCCATAAATAAAGCGAACACAGTTATTTTGGATGATTTGAAGACGATTTTTGGTCAATTGATCCAAACATGGATAATAAACGACATCACAGTAACTGAGCATTGACATCACCAAAGATTCGCACAGTTTTTTTCTCAGCTTAAAGTTAAGCAAGTAGCGATTGGAATAAAGAGCCCTAGAACACAGGTAAGTTTTTTTCATCAAATTAGCTATTTGGCTGCGGAATCTTAATTTTGTGTCAATTTCCACTCCTAGTACCTTAGCTGTTTGAGTATGATGTAATGTTATGCCATCAATAGTCAGATGGAAAGAATCTTCGACAGTTTTCCTCTTCTGATCAGAACAAAACAATAACACTTGTGTCTTATCTGGATTAATAGTAAGATTATGTTCCATAGAAAACTGATGTACCTTATCTAAATCAAGCTGTAAAATGTCTGATGAATTTTGCGTATCTGAGGCGTCGAAATGGAATATTATTTGAGTATCGTCAGCAAATGTTTGTATCCCTGAATTGTCAACTGCTTTATGCAGGTCACACGTGTAAATCAAAAAGAGCACAGGTCCCAAAAGTGAGCCTTGCGGAACTCCTGACGGAATAGTCGTAATATTGGATTGACCGTTATTGATTGCGACACATTGCGTGCGACCGGACAAATAGCTACGGAAAAAACTGACAGCAGCATCATCGAAGCCTATATACCTCAGCTTGGCGCACAAAAGTTTATGATTTATTCGATCGAATGCTTTGGAATAGTCAATTGATACCACTGCTGTTGCTAACTTTTTGTCAACTGCCCTAATAACATTATCACAGAGATCTAACAGTGCCAAGGTGGTACTATGGTGCTTCCTGAAGGCCGATTGACATGACGATATTATTTTTAGTTCCTCTATGTAATGGACAACTTGTTGCTGTATAATTTTTTCCAAAATTTTCGATAGCACCGGCAACAAACTAATGGGTCTAAGATGTTTAAGTTCAGGAGGTTTAGATATTTTAGGGACAGGTATAATTAGAGCCAGCTTCCACAGCTTAGGGTGGTAGCCATTTTCCAAACATGAATTTATTATGTGGGTGATATGGAAAAAAGTTACGGGAAGACTTACTTTGACCATGGTTAGTGAGAGGGTGTCAATTCCTTTTGCATCTGATTTGATATCTTTGATTGCCTTCAATATTTCCACCGGCTCGACAACTCGCAAAGAAAAACGATTTCGATTGTCCAATTTGTTGCTGTCATAAAACCGACATACATTTTCTGAGACACTGTCGTAACTATAAACTGACATAAAATAATTGTTAATACTATTTGCATCGGCTAGCTCATCTGGTATTGTTTGTTTTGAACGAGATTTTATGTTAAGCCTATTCAGCCCAGACCATAAAGTTTTTAGATTATTTTGATCAGTTAGATTCTGAATATACTCTTTCTTTTTCATTCGAATTTTATGTAGTGCCTTATTCCTCAGCTGTTTGAATTTATCAAGGTCTTCAAGTGATTTACTAGCTTTATATTTGGTAAAAGCTGAATCTTTTTCTTTGATAAGCTTTTTCATTCCCTCATCCAACCAAGGAGATGGCGGTTTATTAACACGTAGTGTCTTAATCGGAGCATGTTTGTTATAAATATTTGTGAGGGTTGTCGTCAGATGTTCCACTTTAGCATCTATGTTATTCATAAAATATAAGTCATCAAGATTAGAGGTACACAGATCTGAAATGAAAGCTGCCTCATCAAACTCACGGAAGTCTCTCACGCATATGAATTTTTGATGCATCTTACCAGCACTAAGTTTCAGAGTACACATAACAAGCTTATGGTCAGATATTTCATGAGCATCAAGTACCAAACAGCCAGTGACAAGTTCCGGCTGATTAGTGAAAAATGGATCAAGCAATGAAGCGGTGTCGTTTGTCACCCGTGTAGGAGATGTAACTAACTGTGAAAAGCCAGTTACCTCAAAACTCGAGGATATGATATTAGTTGAATTCAGAAAATCGTGATTCAAATCACCCAAAACAATAACATTGTCAAAATCATTAACGATGACGGGTATGCAAATTATCTAAGACATTAGCACAGTCCAAAAGACTTTGCGACGGCGGACGATACAAAACGCCAACCGCGAATTTATGTTAGAGGTTTATATATTTTTGCTGCTCTGAAATTTGTTCACTCCAGAAACAATGTTCCAACCAGCCACGCTTATGAAACAAGAACTAAAATAAATATAAGTTACACTTATAAAAGAGTGGTATTAGGTTGTATAATAAATTACCCCTAGAATATAAAATCCTCTCGAAGTATAGTTTCAAAAAAAGAATTAAGAAGTTCATCTTAAATAACTTTGACATGCTTGCATCGACTGTAGCTTGACTCAACTCAGTCATTTCGTTTCTATCTAATGTTTTTTTTTATTTTTTTTTTTAATATACATTTGCTCATAATATTCTTTAAGGCCATTAGCCATGGATTGAATTTGTATATTTTATGACACACACAAGCTTATAGCTTAGGTGTCTATTCTTTTGTAGTAAATTCTTTTGTAGTAAATTGTAGTCCTCTTGTTACTCTGCTTAACCTTTAGGCAAAATTTTTATTGTTTAAACAACATATTATGACCTTACTCGAAATATCCCTATATTATCATATTTCAGATATTCATATTTTATGTACTCTATGTTTATACTTCTGAGTGTTTTTAGATGCTTCTGTATTATTGTTATGAATTTTAGATTTGTTTATTCAGACACGTAATTTAGGATTTGTGACGACAAGATTCAGACATTTACCCTTTACGAAAGTATACAGAATTTTCACGATTCATATACCGTTACTTGTTGGTTCTAGATCTGATGCTAGTATCTTTGCTTAGATTTCTGTTGCAATCTTGGTTATTCAGGGTAGGTAGCAAGAGCATACAAGCTCATGTATTTTTGAAACTGTTTTTTTATTTAAATTGTACTGAAGGTCGTTTTTAATTTGTAAGTTATACTGGTTTTTGAATTTGAATAAACTTTGAAACTTTGAAAATTTGAATCCTTGGCATAGCAGTAACCTTGTGTGAAAGTTTCATCAAAATCCGACCGGTACTTTCCAAGTTATAGATGTGCCAAGGATTAGCGGACAGGCAGACCTAAAGACATCTGAAAAACATATCTCTTGTGCGAAGTAAAACTAAAATTTCAATACTGCGAAAGTTCGTAAATATTTCCAAACCATTTTAGACGATGTCATTATTGTAAACGACGAAATTCAAATTGATGTTTTTGAAACAACCGGGCGATTCAATTTTAATATGGAAGCGTTTTCTCGCCAACGAATAGACACTTTTGCTTCCCACTGTATGAAACCAAAATGTATTTTAGGCCTAAGTGAAGGGTCTTCAAAAATAGACCAAACACGCCGCATAGCTCGTTTGTTATTAGTAGATTAGTAAACGTTCAAGCGTGAATCGGGAAACCCAAACGCGTTCAAAATCGTCTCGCTGGATCTCGCGCCTGATTAAAAATAAAAAAAACATTGTGGTCAGTTAATTGCCAATTTAATTGCGAATTATTACCAAGTGGCTTCGTCTCAGGCAGCATTTGTTTTGAATTGGCTGTGATACATCAAATTCAAAGCATACTTGATCTTAAGAAAGCATCGCGGGTCAGTATAGCCGTGATTCATGACTGTCTCTGATTTATATACAAAAAATGCCGTCTAAGCACTGTTGATTTTACATCCAAAGTCTACTTTATCTTATATATGAAAGAACCGCGATTTTAGTTAAAGATGGATTGATGTCCATTCAAGGCAGAGTTAATTTTATAAAAAAATAATCAAAATTTAGGTTGTTGGTGTAGTGAAAATGAGAATTTAACCGAAATGTTCCTTTACGTGCTTTGGAATGTGTCTAGGGAGGTGATTAATGTAAGTTTTTCCAATTTATATTATATAAAAAATTGCATATCGTGTTGTGTTCAAATAAACTCTCGACTACGTCCTAAAATGTTTGACTTGTTATTGAATTTCTTCGGAGATTTTTGATTGCGTTCAAAATCATCAGAAATGAAAAAAAAGATAAAGTCAAGTTTAGGGAGTTATAGAAATACGTGTTCCATTATACAGACCTTTCAAAATTTAACATTCAAGATTTTTCTGCCTGTAATAGGGATCCAAGATTACCTGACGAACGCCACAAAAAATGTACCTATGTTATATCTGAAAATTATTCTTCCATTGATGTTTTTTCGCGATTAAGGAACTTTCCTGGCCTATTGACTTGACTGAAAAAATAGCACCCTGTTTGAATTTTGACGTATGTACGCCTAAAAGGTAGATACATAAAATTTGCAGTATAGCAAACATTTGTCATACAGGGTGTTTGAAAACCACGGATTTGTCGAAAACCATTGATTAAAAGAAAAAACGCCGAGACATGTCAAATGATTTTTCAAGGGGGGCACCTTTTTAACGAAAAACTACTTTATCCCCTTTCATCGTCTGCCCCCCAGGGTCATCCTCTTAAAAATGTTCAATGACAAGGGATATCGAGTAATAGCTTGTTTGAAAGGTCTTTCAAATCCTTTATGTTGATGTTTGATTTTTTTAATGTGTCTCGGCGCTTCTTCTTTTAATCAGTGGTTTTCGATATATGATAAATGAACACCATGTACATTATCTCTAAAAGAATCTCGTGCTTGAATGTTCCGAAAAAAGTAATCCTAGTAGTTTTCAATATCCGTATGAATTGTCAAATCTTCGTGGTTTAATCTATCTAAATAAAATGCAAATTGAAAGAAAAATATCAAGCATAGTTATGTACGAGCCCATTTTACTTCAGCTGGTCCACTTCAAGATTTGTAACAAAATATGCCTTTACAAACTAAACATGACGAAACTATTTACTTCTAAAGCAATTTATTTTCTCAAAAACATTTTAGATACACTCTAGTCGTAAAAAATACATATTTGAAATCACTTAGACCTATAACTAATAGAACATCTGAACAAATAAACAGTGTGCGAATAAATGCGCGAAGTTAACAAAGCAATAATTAAAAGATTACCATTGGTAACATCACCTTTATTTTTTATCACGGCTGAATTTTTTTGGGGCATAGTGTTAACCAAGTTTTGGCAAAAATTTGGTGTAAAACAATCCCATATTTCTTGAAGCTTTTGTCTCAGTTCGGTGATTGTACGAGCAGGATGTTGTCGTAGAACCTTTTTCATCTCGTGCCACAAAGTTTCAATAGGTGACAGATCTGGACTGCTAGAAACCCATATCAAATGTGGTACATTATTTTCTTCCATCCATTTTATAGCTTTTTTGAGGTATGGCACGCTGCACCATCTTGCTGAAACACAAAATCTTGGCCGGATGTCAAACGTTCTTCCATCACTGGTAAAAGCGATTCTTCTAAAATTGCCAAATATTTGTTTGTATCCACATGATGTTTTGCTGTCTATCTTAAAGTCATGTGGATTGTCTACTGACAGCGTAAAACTTTTTAATTCATACTTAAGTGGCAGATCACAGTGTGTACAACTGAAGAATGAAATATCTAGTTCAAAGCCCACTACCACAGGTGTACCGCAAGGATCTATACTTGGACCATTGCTCTTCACTATATATACCAGTCAGATCCTTAAATGTTTGGAATTCTGTAAGTCACACATTTATGCGGATGATACCCAGCTGTACTATTCTTTTCCTAGTTCAGATTGGCCAGCTGCCGAGTTGAAAATAAACAGTGACTTGACTAACCTTTCTAAAAGATTGCAAGATTATTCATTAATATTAAATCCAAATAAATCAGCTGCTGTGATCTTTGGTAAAGACCGTTCTTATGTGATTGAGAATTTAAATATAACCATAAATAATATTAGATTAAAATACTGTGATAAAGTTAAAAACTTAGGCTTAACAATGGATTATAATCTGAGGTTTCGTGAGTACATATCAAACTGTATCAAAAAATCTTATCTGGCTCTAAAATTATTATATTCTCACCGAAATTTTCTCAATTTAGACATCAAAAGAATTCTTTGCGAAACCTTGGTTTTATCACAGTTTTCGTACTGTGTTCCAATTTATTCTGCATGTTTAGATTGTGATACATTCATGCGAATACAGAGAACACAGAACTCATGCATACGTTTTATATATGACATAAGAAAATTTGAAAGAGTTAGTCATAAGCTGAAAGAACTCCGGTGGCTAAATATGAAGGCTCGTTTTGAGATATTCACAATATGCTTTTATCATAAAATTTTAACTCTCAGGCAGCCGCATTACCTCTACGAGAAAATAACATTCAGAAAAGACATCCATTCCGTAAATATTCGTTCGAAACAAAACATTACCGCTCCATTCCACAGAACTAAATTTTATGAAAGATCATTTACGTATAATATATATAAGCTATACAATCCTATCCCCCAGTACCTCAAATCATATGAAATTCACAAGTTCAAAGCGGTTTTGCGTGATTCTTACCTTGAACGTATAAAGTAGAATTATTCTTACTGCGGAATTTCAATTTTATTTTGTTTGCATTCCATTATTTTATTTATATTTTTTTTTTCATATGATGCATAAATGTACGTATATGTATTTGTATATCATTCTAGACTTTTACATTTACCACCACGTTTTCTCTTTGCTCTGTTTTTCAAACTTAATTGTCGCTCATATTGGCGTTTGTTTATGCGGTATGTATGGGTATATATGTATATATGTGTGTATATATATATGTGTATATGTGTATATATATATTATTCTAGACTTTCTTTTTTTCTTTTTAAATCTATTACCACATGTCTCACTTTTATATCTTATTTTTTTTAAAAACTTACATGCTGTTCATATTGATGTTTTTATATGGTTGATGGATGTATTTACTGGCATAATGTTTCTTACAATTCCAAGGGATGAGTGGAAGAGCACTAGATAGTGAACTCCCCCTTGTGGTTTTCAGACAGTCGACATTTGTTTTATTTATTTTTTTTTTATATTTTCCTTTTTTTTTGGTTAATACTCATGTTTCTCTTTCTTATTTTTTTTTTTGAAAACTGTTTGGAAATAAAGGCATTTATTATTATTATTATTATTATTATTATTATTTCCATCAATAAAGCGAAGTTTTCCTACTCCTTTTGATGACATACTGCCCCAACATGGAATACTTCATTTTTTTTGCGAATAACCCTACTGCGACTGTCACCAACACAAACATTCGAGTCGGGCCACATCACTCCATTGTATTGCACACCATTGTTGAGGTGTCCATTGTCTATGTTCTTTAGCCCATCTAAGCCGATTTTTCTTTTGCAGTGGAGTTAATAGTGGCTTTTCTTTGGTCTATAAACAAGTTGTGCAACTTTAGGGTTTTTACTTCACTTTTTTTTATAAGAAAACTTACCTTGCAAGTGCTAAATCCCAGTTTGCGTGCCTCTCTTTGAGTTGTGGACCTTGAAATTCTCCTTCCAACAGCGTCACTCGACAGAGCACTTAATTGTAAATAATTGGCACGCCTGTTTTTCAGGATTATTCTTCTTAATGCTCTTCGGTCGGCATTTATTATATTACTTTTTTTCACATATCGTGGCATTATATTAACTGAACCAGTTGCGTTATATCTTCTAACAATATTTCTCACACTGTACCGCGATAAGTCTAACAAAGTTGCAATTTCTGAGTTTGATTTCCCAGAATTAAAAAAGTTAGTTATCAGTAACCGAATTTTCTCTCTAGTAACCTTTCTTCTACCCATTTTGAAAACCTTAAAAACAATTGTCATGGCTTTTATTTTTCACAGCCACCTATGTGTTATAGACTCATTTTGCATTGAAATGAAAATAGGTTGATATGCTGTAATTGCAACATATGTTACTTTCATGCTGCAAATTTGATTAGGGAGTGATAAAGTTGGTGTTTTCTACTATATATTATCAAAATATTCATTGTTAATATTTTAAACCTATAACACCCAGCTACATTTTTATTATTTGTGTTTGATAAGAAGAAAACTGAGATTTCAATAGTTGGGCAAACTGAAGTGGGAAGGGGCTCGTACTAGTACATCACCTCAAATTGATTTAGCAGTTTGTGAATGCCTTTCTCTCCACAAAACAAGAAAAAAATCATTAAAACATTCGAACAGTATAATGAGTTACCTTTTAATATAAACAGTGATATAATGACACAGAGAAATGTAATGTTCTAATTATTGAAATCCAATTCTTTTTTGCAGCAACTCTTTTCACTATTAAGAAATTCCTCCATGTTGACATTAGCAGTATTGCCAAGTTTTAAAAACATAACAGCTGCGTTCAAAAATGTCAAATGGTGTGACCACAAATATACGAATATTTATAATGGGTGAGGGAATGATTCCATTTCAAGGGACATAGTTTAAATACATTTTTTTATATGCATATTTATTTTTCAGCAATCAAAGCTTGACTATAAAATCCATACTTATTACCAAATCTTTTAGTAATATTCAGTTTATAAGAATATGAACAGATTTGATTGTATATATTTTTTTATTATTAATTTCAGACCCAGGGACGAGATGAGGGAATGACTTTAGACTAAAAAATTAATCGTATTTTTTTGTGTCAATATATTATCTAAATTTTTTCTTTTAAAATATTAGTGTTGATACTTATTGATATAATAAAAATATTAAATTGACGATAAATCCATGCAACTTAGCATCAATGGCTCAGGACATTTCGAAATTTGCTGAGAAATACCCAGATATGATTTGTGAAAATTTTTTTGAGCGTGTCACCCTTCCATTTTAAGTTCGCCGTTGATAAATAGTTAAATAAATCATCATTTGTCTTGAATCGACTGTGATGTAGTCACATCAGTGGCGTCGCGTGACTTTTCCTAAACTGTTACCAAAACCAGATGTGAAAAATCTTATTAAAAAAAGTTTATTTTGAACCTCTCAAATATAAGTTTTTGCTTATTTTAGGTATTTTATTTAAACTATTTTTAAATTAAGGTAAACATTCCTGGACTGAGCGTCTGGGGCACTTGATATACAATTCAATTCAATTCAATTCAATGGACTTTATTGTAACACATACATAATTATGTATCCTTACAAATGGCGAAGTCTAGCCAATGGCCATTTATACTTAAACCATAAATGTCATGTCAATGCTTATTACTACCTTAAAAATAAAATAAAAAACTGAAAAAGAAGAGGAAAAAGAAGAATAATAGTAAAAGAAGAATTAATAAATATGACATAATGCGTACGATTAGAACAAAAAACATAATACGTACGATTCAAAGAGAAGACAATAACCTAAGAGCTCAATAAGTAGTTCTTATATTTTTTTTTAGAAAAGTTGCTGATGAAACATTGTTCGAAAGAGTTGATCAATTTCACCGCATTATACGTAAAAGATCGTTGAAAAATGGCTGTCCTATGTTGTGGCATTGTCAGGAGATTAATGTTGCGCGTATTCAAATTGTGAATTAAATTCCTACGAACAAGCTTTTGCATAAGATAAACCGGAACAGAAGTTTTTCATATTTTTACGACAAATGTAACAAAGTTGTATTTGAAGAGATCAGAAATTTTCAACCAATTCATTGAAGATATTGAGTGAGAAACATGATCGTACCTTCTTAAATTGTTTATGTAACGACGACATGAGTTTTGAATTTTTTGCAGTCTGTATTTTGTATTTAAAACAGTTTTACTTGCATATAGAAGCCTGAGTCTAAAATAACTAGACTTACACACATAGCCAACATGCTCCTGAAATCTGAAATCTTCATCCAAGTACAAACCTAAATTTTTTGCAGAACGGGAAAATATTAGGATACCATTATTTAGTGATAAATTTAACTTTGATTTGAGGAAAGTACGTTTTTTTCTTGGAACAAAAAAGTATAGCTGTCGATTTCGATGCGTTTAGACGTAAATTATGTTTTGCAGCATATGTGCATAAGTATTGCAGATCTTGATTGATAAGGTTGTTAGCTAAATGGTAGTTGTTCGGACAGAAATTATGAAAAACCTGCATATCATCAGCATATGATTGACTAGAACAATGTTGAAGGGTGTTAGAAATGTCAAAGGTGTATATAAGGAATAAAAGTGGACCTAATATGGATCCCTGAGGCACGCCGGAACAAATCGGCCTCTTGTCTGAAAGTTTATTTTATATGACGACATATTGATGTCGTTCATTTAAATAGCAATCTATCCATTCCAGAACCAAGTCGTCACGCCCAATGTATTTACATTTAGAAACTAACAGCTTATGATTCAGGGTGTCAAAAGCCTTGCTGAAATCCAATAAGACTAATGCAGTTGCTTCTTGCCTATCCGCCGCTGTTAGTACATCGTCACAAACCCGTGCCAAAGCGGTAGTGGTACTGTGACCCTTTCTAATGCCTGATTGATTTAATGACAAAATGTTGCGTTCGAGTAAATACTCATTCAACTGCATATAAACTATTTTTTCTAGAATTTTTGATAGAGCTGACAGCAAGCTAATAGGTCGGAGATCACCTGGAACCTGGGGATTGGGAATCTTTGGAAGAGGTTGCACTAATGCTTCCTTCCAAGCACTTGGAAAAACACCGCGCTCTAAACAACAATTTATTAAGTGCAAAATGTATATTCCTACAGCAGGAAGACACAATTTAATCATCTCAATGGTAATGCCATCAATACCACTAGAATTCGACTTGATACTGCGAATAGCATCCAATACTGTAGATATATCGACAAGACGGAACTGAAAATGAAAATCTTGGTTTAATTTGTTATGGCTATAAAATTCGATAGTTTCCGAGCAATCATCGTCACTTTTCTGGAATATACTGGTAAAATAGTTATTTATTTCATTGGGAACTGCTAAATCATCTAGAATGTCAGTATTACTAGAATCCTGAAATCTAAATGACTTAAGAGCTTTATAAAGAGCTGCAGAGTTTCTTTGTCGAGATAGATGTTGAAGGTAGACCTGATAACCTCATCCTCTTATGCTATGACTAATCCAAGCCGTCCGAAAAAACAGTCGACGTTTCTAGATGTTCGAAAATTTTTCATCCTTTTTAGCAATGAATCTTACTCGTCACAATTTCCTCTATTGTCAGTCGTCCCTTTCAAAATGAATGGTAATTCTTATTTTGCCAAAAAACATACGGTATCTAGAAGTGTGCTGCCTAAAAGCTTGGTTAAAACAACTTTCGATTCTTGTCTTGCCAAACTGAATTAAATTGGCTACACATCTCACATGAAACGGAGAAATTTCATGTCTCCTCGTTAGAGCCCTGAAACTATTTAAATCGTTGACTCCGCTGCATTTTATTATGTATAAAACAGAAGACATCGCCAACAATACAATCTGTTTTTTTACAACCACGTAAACAAGAGTTTCCATATACCAACTTAATTTAAAATATCAAACTACGTTTTTTATTCCTTTTTAAAATCATCTAAAATAGGCGTTGGTCTTCCATTTTCAATGATATCCTTTTTTTCTTAAAAATTATACAAGGAGAATGACTTTTCAAGTAGTTGATCGATTACGCAGCGACACTCATCCTTATTTAATTGCACGCACACTACAGCCGGTAACCAAAACGAGTGAGAAGTGAGTAACCAAATCAAAAAATGGTAACAAGCCCACATAATAGTCGCAGCGCCCCACGCATTCGGGCGACCGCGATCAGACACGAGCCGGTACCGACGGTCCCCGACAGACTACCAAGTGTATCTATAAATGAAAATGGTAACAACCGACAACCAAGTCGAGGCGATTCAGCTCCATCGTATTCGCAAAATCTAGACACTATAGGGCGCATTATGTTCGTGGGGCTAATTTGCTATTTACTGAATTACACATCGCTGTTGGTAAACAAATACAGCAGACGTTCGATAACGTAAACACGGGATAATGAAAACTTGCGCTAATGTAAACACAAACTTCGTTCTATAGGATCAAACGGAACGCGCGATAACGTAAACAATGTGTACGCTCGATAACGTAAACAACTCTCGGCGCACGGAAACAGCGCGACGGTAAAATGCTGAAGCCTCGATGATTTATGTCGGGCGTCGGGGAGTCCCCGATTTATGATGTAGAGTGTAGGGGATTCACCTCTGCGATAAAATACGACAAACTAGGTCAGTCGTATGATCGTTTAGGATACGTTTATACGTACGTATGTATTTCATTTTTGAACTTAAGTGAATACATTGCATGCGTTAATATATTTTACAACTATCGCATCCACATCCTATAAAAGAAAGTGTTTAAAGTTGAGTGAGAAAGTGAAAATCATAGACGAATTTGCACTACTTGCGGGAGTGACACAGTTAGCAAAAAAATATGGAGTATCGAAAGCAACAATGTGTAAAATTAAGCGTATGAAAACTCAAATTTTACAAAGAACGTGCAATACATTTGGAGGTCCGTGAAAAAGAAAAACTTTAAAAAATGCGAAGGCACCTAAAATGGAAAATTCCCTGTATAAGTGGTTTTTAAAACAACGGGAAAATCATGTCCCAGTTAGTGGCGAAGTACTTAAACAGAGAGCGAGACTGTTAAATGAAAAACTGAAAGAAACTGAAAATTTCATAGCTAGTGATGGCTGGCTACAACGATTCAAAACAAGATATGGAATTCGACTGCTGTCTATATCTGGTGAAAAATTATCAGCACAACCACAATTAGTGCAACCATTCAAAGAAAAATTGATGAAAACAATTACCGAGCTAGATTTAAGAATGGAACAAATTTACAACGCAGATGAAAGTGGCCTTTATTGGAAAATGTTACCAGAGAAAACCTATGCTGCATCATTTGAAAAATCTGCCCCGGAAAGAAAGCCGGAGAAACAACGAATAACGTTTCTAGCCTGCACTAATGCTAATGGTTCACACAAAATAAAGCCACTGGTAATTGGGAAAGCAAAAAATCCGCGCTCATTTAAAAATGTTAATATCCCTGTTGGTTATGACTGTTCAAAAACAGCTTGGATGACTAGCAGTATATTCCTGAAATGGTTCCACAGGTGCTCTGTCCCTCAGGTATGACAATCAATTATCACAAATGCTCTATTCATAATTTGAAGATGTGTTTTCAATTTGTAGGTAAAAGGTTTCCTAAAACAACAGAAGCTTCCAATAAAAGCGTTGTTACTATTGGATAATGCACCAAGTCATCCTCCCGAGCAACAACTGAGGAGCAGGGATGGGTCAATTTTCGTCATGTACATGCCGCCCAACGTAACACCGTTAATTCAACCGATGGACCAGAATATAATAAGACTCACAAAACTACACTATAGGAAGTTTCTACTTTCGTCTGTCTTATCAAAGAATCCTGAAAACTTATCTGAGGCTTTAAAAAAAGTAACATTACGAGAAGCTGTTTTAGATTTACATATGGCCTGGTATGAACTTAACCAGCAAACTATTCAAAAATGTTGGAACAATCTCTTTTGTACCAATAATGAAGATGATGAAGAAGACGATGTCCCCTTAAGCGTAATTAGAGAACGTTTGCGATCCAATAATGATAATGTTATTAGTGTGTCATTGGATGTTGTTGATTTATTGAAAACAGTGAATCCCAACACTGTTTGTACTCCTGCTGATATTAATTTATGGAACGAAGATAAGCAGACGAATGATGCTGATAAGGAGGAGGATATGGACAGTGAGGATGATGAGAACGATTTCATTGAAGTCAGAAGTGTAGCGACTGACGCGCAAGCTATACAAGTTTTTAACCAAGCTTTACATTGGGCTGAAAGAAAAGAAGTTTCATACACGGATATTTTAGTTCTTCGTAAATTAAGGGCGCAGGCATCGGAAGACAATGCTAAGCGCAAATTTACGCAGACAAAAATTGTTAATTATTTTTCTTCTAATTAAAAAAATACTTATCGCTGTTAGAATATTTGTTTATTTTGTTATAAATAGTATGTATTAAACGTTTCTTTTATTAAATCAAATATTATATAAATCACGTTCGCTAATGTAAACATTTCGATAATGTGAACCACACTTGGATTAAATTAGTTTACATTATCGAGCGTCTGCTGTAAATGAAATTATTTCACAGAACTTAGTCATAAAATATTTATTTTTAAGATTTTTAACTGTTACCAATGGTAACAATGGTTACATGGACGCTTCGCCACTGAGTCACATCAAGAGCACACGTGATCGTATACAAGAATCGCGGGCTTAAGCAGATTTAATCCATTGTATCTAATGAAGCTACCCAACATTATATCTAAATGTAATCGCACTCTGACAGGAAACAGCATCTAAATGCTGAAACAACATCCTGTCTTCCGTATCCTGCTGAAAGCAGCATTAGTAGTACCGCATCGCAGCAGCCAGAAGCTCATTTGTTTCACTATTCACTGGGTTAGCGGCACTTGGTATTGTTTCAATTGTTTGCCGACACAGCCGACTTTAATTCTTCGACACATGTTTCTCGTGCATTCTTGCAGGCGCGATGTGTTAACGGTTGTTGTGATTCGTGATTAGATCAGGTGTGATGGTGCTGACATGCAAACGAAGTGAATATGAAGTTCGTGATGAGGCATTGGTGAGGTAACATGTGAAGGAGTATAAGGTGCTGCCTGCGCAGGACATAATATTTAATAGTATTAAGGTGTGTATACCATGGAAGGCCACCTTAAAAATAAATAGTTACTATTTCTTTATTTCCAGTATGGATGAAACAAATTGTCAAGTAACACTTTGTCTTATTATGTAACTTATAAAACGTTTTCATAGATGTCCCTAATAAGGCACTTGCGCCCTAGCGAGGCTAATTACGAAGTGACTTAAATGGAGGCAAAGTTGCGTCTTTAAGGCGGCTCCGACGCAGTGAGTTTCTAGCCATTTACAAGGGTTCAGCTGCTTCAAAACTGACACTCCATTTTTCAATATTTTTGAATGAAATTCATACAGTATGTTGAGAAGATAATTGCCCAGGGTGCTATAGGAGCACTTTTTGAAATTTTGTTTTTGCACAAGTTTTATGATGGGTTGAAGTGCGCACTTTTTCTGTTCAACTTCGCGATTTTTTTAAAAAGAACCTAGTGAAAAAAATTAAAAAGTGGCTCTATAGCACCCTGTGGGGTTTTGTTTTCGGCACTCTGTGAAAATTTCATCCAAAAATATCAAAAAATAAAGCGTCAATTTCGAAGCGCGCAAAACTCTACAAATCGTATTTTGGACGAATTTTGTCTACTATTTCGTGCTGCCAACCCAAGCGTTGCGGCGCAATGTACAGTCTAAGAAAGGACGTATTTAGATAATTTGGTGGCCCTATTTCATATATCACGTTGATAGGTACTCATAATCGCGATCGCTGATACTCCTCGATTTTAAAGTATTGTAATCGCGATAAATTTCTAAAATGAGATGTTATGTTTTTAAGTCATATGAAAAACTGTATCACTCATCAACTTGGAAATAACCGCTCGGATTTTTATGAAATTTCCACACGGGGTTACTAGTATGCCAAAGCTTTGTAGTTTTAGTCCAGTGGCAACGGTGCTATAGGCAAAAGAGAAAAAGTAACAATTGCTGAAACTCCGTTTCCTTATCAGTGACAGAAAAAAATTGTACTGCTTAAAAAGTGGGGGTTGGGGGAAGGTGATTCTAAATGTTGCATCTTTGATATCAGTGAAACACGTTCTATTATTAAGAAGCTTCTGATCCCAGTGATTACAGGAAATTTAACGAAAATCCGACCAATAATGTGTTCACGATTTGAAAAAATCGGTACCTGCTCTATAGGTTTGACACCAAGAGCCAACAGATCTATCTGCAACTGCCGACAGTAGGGAAGAATGAATTCGGATATCGCTCCAGTCAAGTATATTGGAATTTAGCGTGGAACTTTAAAATTATCGATATGTCAAGGAAATATGTTTTTGAGAACGATAATTTGGTAGATTTTATACCTGCATTTTCATTTGAATCCACCCTGTGGACTTTGTTTTTAGCACGCTGCAAGAGTTTCATTTGGAAATAATAAATAAATAAAAATAACAATTATAAGGAAATAAAAAGGTATGGTGAAACGTGAACACAAAATGAAAATTTTATTGGTGGTAATAACCATAATAATCATAAATAAGCAGAGGTAAATCATAGCAGATGTCAAAATATTGTCCATTATTTCGTAGGCAAAGTCTGACTCTTTTTTGTACATTGTTCGCTGCTTGATTTATTTCACTTCTTCTCTGTTTTACAAACTCTGTTGTGTTCAATTTGAAGTCGGTCTGGTATACGAAACAAATGAAATCTGATCATTTCAAGGGCCTACCTAGGAACGTGTGTCAATTTTATTGATGATAATAACCATAATAATCATAAATAAGCAGAGGTAAATTATAACAGATGTCGAAATGTCCATTATTTTGTAGGCAAAGTCTGACTCGTCGTTGTGCATTGTTCACTGCTTGATTTATTTCACATCTTCTCTGTTTTACAAACTCTGTTGCTATGTTCAATTTGACGTCGGTCTGGTATACGAAACAAATGAAATCTGATCATTTCAAGGGCCTACCTAGGAACGTGTGTCAATTTTATTGATGATAATAACCATAATAATCATAAATAAGCAGAGGTAGATCATAACAGATGTCGAAATGTCCATTATTTTGTAGGCAAAGTTTGACTCTTCTTTGTGCGTTGTTCACTGCTTGATTTATTTCACTTCTTCTCTGTTTTACAAACTCTGTTGTTGTGTTCAATGTGAAGTCTGGTCTGGTATACGAAACAAATGAAATCCGATCAATTCAAGGCCTACCTAGGAACGACTGTTTTTCTGGAATAACTGAGGTTTAGCACTTTCAATGTATGGCATATTCTACATTTTTGAGATCAGAATTAAAAACTTTATTCATCGCGCAAAAATCCGATATGACGTCTGTAAGAAAAAATGAAGTTGATGCTGGAGGACATGCTTAAATTCTAATTATGCCACCTAGTAAAGGAGATAAATTAGCAAGGTTAGTGTGTAAGCAGCATTTTATTGATTACCTAAATACACAGCTTCGCTCCCATTTAAGCGACTTCGTACCTCTTACAATTTCCAATGGTGAGGGTCCAATTTGAAACATCCGGTATAGAGATAATATCGCGCCCACCTCGTATGTGTGATCATGTCTGCTATCTGCTTTTAGAAGTCCCTCGGATCTACTACCAATTTTTACATCACTCCATTTTTACACTTAAAAAATTTTTCACAAATGATCAGGATTCTCTGAAAAAACAAAAAATTAAGATTTTTATTTTTTTGTTTTTGGCATTTTTCGCCGCTATCGCCAATCGGCATGAGTATTGAAAGCAACAATTTTTCTTAGTACCATAGCAAATACTTACATATATATATATATATATATATATATATATATACTAAGTGACATATAAATCCGAACACCCAGTTTAAATGGTTTTATTTTAATAAAATTTTGTATAAGTACTTAATGAAGCATAATAAGTAAATGATAAAAATTTCAAAATGATTGCACTGCTTTAAAGCCCTTTGACCTTTAATAATGTGTGGATGCACCCTGATGTGCTACGCATTCTCCAACGCGCCTAGGCATGCTTCTGATCAGGTGGTCAATGTCCTCCTGTGGTATCTCATTCCAGGCAACCACCAACTCCTCTCGAAGTGCTTCTAGAGTCTGAGGAGGATGTTGCAAATTGAGCAATCTCCTACCAATCATGTCCCACACGTGCTCAATTGGGGATAAGTCGGGAGATCTTGGTGGCCATGGTAACAATGTGACATCATTATTTTGAAAGAAGTCTATTGTGACTCTTGCAACATGTGGTCGAGCATTATCTTGTTGGAAAGTTGGATCTGCCAGGGTGTCAAGATAGGGTAAAAGATGGGGTTCTAGAACTTCGTTGATATAACGCTGCGCGTTCATGTTACCTCTGATGAAGATTAAAGGTGACCTGGAACCATAAGCTATAGCACCCTAAACCATAACTCCAACAGTGTGATGAACATGTCTTTCAACAAAAAACTGTGGATTCCTCCTTTCACCACGTCGCCTTCTAACCCTGGCACGACCATCGTGCATGCCTAAACAAAATCGAGACTCGTCACTAAAGACAATACTGTTCCATTCCTGATCCCAGATGACCGTTGTCTGCACCACTCAAGGCGATTACGTCGGTGCTCTCGAGTTAAAGGGAGGACCCAGTGTGGCCGGTATGAAAACAAGCCAAAACTTCTCATTCGTCGGTAAACACTTCGCATGCCAATAGGTCTTCCGTGTTCTGCAAACCATTCATTTGCAATGGACCTGGTAGTGGAGAAACGGGCCCTTAAGGCCAATAATCTTAGGCGGCGATCTTCACGGTCTGTTGTTCTACGGCGGCGTCCAGTGCCCCTTGCTCTTTGCGTACGGCCTTCTCGAAGCCATGCCTGACAACACCTAACCACAGTGTCTTCACTTCTTTGCACTCTAACTGCAATTGCCCGAAAAGAAAGTCCAGCTTCCCGAAGTCCCACTATACGGCCCCTATCAAACTCACTAAGTTGACAAAATCGTACAGGTCTCCGTACTCTAGGCATCGTAACCGATCGTAAAGGATGTCAAGAACCAAAATCCGCCAACGTTGATTCTTTACTGCGGCTGAAATATTCAATTTTAGAGCGTTAGTGAATTAAAAAAAAGCAGTATAAAAACCGGAATGTCCAACTGATAAGGCTGAAACTTTTTCACTTGTTATTTACAGTAAGATAAATACATTCACCAACTTTTATTAAAATAAAACCATTTAAACTGGATGTTCGGATTTATATGTCACTTAGTATACTTGAAAATTATAATTTTAACGTCGACGACCGAAACAAAGTGAGGGACCGCATCGACAAAAATAATGACGCGAGCGACTCGCCGCCGGGTGAATGTACCGGCAATAACTCCGACTTTTGAAGAACATGGCCATACAAAGAACAAGAAAAGACGTGGTGCACCTATTTCATTTTATTTATTTGCTGCTTAGCACAACAGAAAATATTCAAACGTAACCAGCTTCCTTCCTCATATCGTAGAGCCAACTTTCTCGTGATCTTATGCATTTTAAATGCGTCCACAGCAATTATATCATTTAATATCAAACCGTAATAAATGTACTTGAATAAGTATCTAATTTCAAATCATTCAGGATCCGGCATGAATTGGCTGCATAAGAAGCAGAATAAAATTACGAATGTACGTGTAGCACTGATGGTGTGTAGGATATCCTGTTTTTTAAACCTACATTTGATCAGTATAAATAGATTGTGGGGATATTTATACTCGTATTTATAACACTTACTGAATAATTATATAAATTAGTTTCATTTTTCACCTGACACGTCGACGGTATATTAAAGTTCACTTTTTGCGAACTACCAAGGATAATATTAGGACATTTTCTTACTTCCCACGCTAACTGGTAATGGAAGACGAAAAACCACCTCATTTCCATCGGTTCGTTTGTCTCATTCATTCTGCTCATCCTTTATAACTCTTAAAGTACCGCTTGGATTTTGATGAAACTTTCACTACTATACCAGGAACTAAAAGGCTTTGTAGATCGGTCCAGTGACGGCGGGGCGAGTGACATAAAATGGAAAAAATAAAAAACTCTCAAACCTCGTTTTTCGGAGCTTTAGGGAGGCTCCTGATCATTATCGGAAGAATCTTTTAGAGGTTAAAAATTGGGGATGGAGGTTTTCAGCTAGTTCTACGCACTTGTGGTGTCCCAATATTCTGTGGACATAGAAGTACCACGTATTTTTTGTCTCAAAATAAATCGATTGGACTTGATTTACCTCAATGAAAAAGTGCTTCCATTGTCCGTTAGAGGGCGTCAATTTCCTTTTGAAACAGTTTTTTCAGATATTTTTGAAACAGATAGTTGGATTTGAATGAAATTTGGAACACACGTGTTTTTCCAGACGTCCTAATATTTAACTTTTCCGAAAGGGTTCGAGAAGGGTGAAAACTACCCCACCCCTAGATAAGTTATAGCGGAATCTTTTCGCAACTGTCCCAACAACTCAGACTTTTTTTGATTCAAAAGTTCCTGTTATTTACTTCATTTTCATCGTCTCCTATAGCTGGGTTCTAAAAAAATTTCTCATTACATCAAGTCTTATAATCTTTTTGCGTCGAAAGTGGTGGTCACATTGATCAACTATTGCCTGTATTAAATAAAATTATAATAAGCAATATCATACTTGATTATTTTCGCATTTATTATTCTCAGAAACTATTCGAGATGGTATTTTTTATGAAAGACAAAAAGATCTGTTAAAAAAAATTCTGAGTCGTCGGAAAAATTGCAAAAAAATCATTGAACGACTAGCAAAATATATACTAAGTGACATATAAATCCGAACAACCAGTTTAAATGGTTTTATTTTAATAAAAGTTGGTGAATGTATTTATCTTACTGTAAATAACAAGTGAAAAAATTTTCAGCCTTATCAGTTGGACATTCCGGTTTTAATACTACTTTTTTTTAATTCACTAACGCTCTAAAAATGAATATTTCAGCCGCAGTAAAGAATCAACGTTGGCGGATTTTGGTTCTTGACATCCTTTACGATCGGTTACGATGCCTAGAGTACGGAGACCTGTACGATTTCGTCAACTTAGTGAGTTTGATAGGGGCCGTATAGTGGGACTTCGGGAAGCTGGACTTTCTTTTCGGGCAATTTCAGTTAGAGTGCAAAGAAGTGTAGACACTGTGGTTAGGTGTTGTCAGGCATGGCTTCGTGAAAGGCCGTACGCAAAGAGCAAGGGGCACTGGACGCCGCCGTAGAACAACAGACCGTGAAGATCGCCGCCTAAGATTATTGGCCTTAAGGGACCGTTTCTCCACTACCAGGTCCATTGCAAATGAATGGTTTGCAGAACACGGAAGACCTATTGGCATGCGAAGTGTTTACCGACGAATGAGAAGTTTTGGCTTGTTTTCATACCGGCCACACTGGGTCCTCCCTTTAACTCGAGAACACCGACGTAATCGCCTTGAGTGGTGCAGACAACGGTCACTCTGGGATCAGGAATGGAACAGTATTGTCTTTAGTGACGCGTCTCGATTTTGTTTAGGCATGCACGATGGTCGCGCCAGGGTTCGAAGGCGACGTGGTGGAAGGAGGAATCCACAGTTTTTTGTTGAAAGACATGTTCATCACACTGTTGGAGTTATGGTTTGGGGTGCTATAGCTTATGATTCCAGGTCACCCTTAATTTTCATCAGAGGTAACATGAACGCGCAGCGTTATATCCACGAAGTTCTAGAACCCCATCTTTTACTCTATCTTGACACCCTGGCAGATCCGACTTTCCAACAAGATAATGCCCGACCACATGTTGCAAGAGTCACAATAGACTTCTTTCAACATAATGATATCACATTGTTACCATGGCCACCAAGATCTCCCGACTTATCTCCAATTGAGCACGTGTGGGATATGATGGGTAGGAGATTGCTCAATTTGCAACGTCCTCCTCAGACTCTAGAAGCACTTCGAGAGGAGTTGGTGGTTGCCTGGAATGAGATACCACAGGAGGACATTGACCACCTGATCAGAAGCATGCCTAGGCGCGTTGGAGAATGCGTAGCACATCAGGGTGCATCCACACATGATTAAAGGTCAAAGGGCTTTAAAGCAGTGCAATCATTTTGAAATTTTTATCATTTACTTATTATGCTTCATTAAGTACTTATACAAAATTATATTAAAATAAAACCATTTAAACTGGGTGTTCGGATTTATATGTCACTTAGTATATGTATTCCAAATTTAATTCGAATCGAATTATTTTAAGTCTAAAAAATACGTTTTGCTTCTATGTCCAAAGAATATCAAACAAAACTAGCACCTTCAAAATTGTGTTGGGCCGAAAAATTGCATCCTTTTATGGAAAGCAGTCGAAACTGTATTTGCTTGGACGAAGTTTAGCTAGACCTAGGCTCAAGAGCTTTAAAAGTTGCCAGTTTTCTTATGAATTGGAATACGTCTTATTAAAAGCGATGGAGATCATTAAACAGTAATCAAATTACTTTTTCATAAAAAGGTATTTAATGTATGTGGTTAGAAGCATGAAAAAAATGGTCTGAGCTGAAATAAATCATGTCTAATCACATTAATATCCGAAAGAGCAATCATGCAAAATGTTACAATGTTATTCTGTAGCGTAACTAAGTGTTCAGATCAGTTTGTTGTGGGCACTGCCCTTTAAGTATGTAATTTCCGTCATGGTACGTAATTCTTTAATGGTTGTGCATGGTGGTCGTGGTTTTTATTCTTTTATAAACGTGAACGGTACTTCAGGTTGGGTCTTATATGATACTTGTACAAACTCCCAACTTTGAAAAGAAATGATAAGAACATGTAATTGCACTTTTTCAAGAAAATCACAGTATTTCGAGAAAAAAAAATGATAAGACAATATAAATTATACTAAGTGACATATAAATCCGAACACCCAGTTTAAATGGTTTTATTTTAATAAAATTTTGTATAAGTACTTAATGAAGCATAATAAGTATGTAAATGATAAAAATTTCAAAATGATTGCACTGCTTTAAAGCCCTTTGACCTTTAATAATGTGTGGATGCACCCTGATGTGCTACGCATTCTCCAACGCGCCTAGGCATGCTTCTGATCAGGTGGTCAATGTCCTCCTGTGGTATCTCATTCCAGGCAACCACCAACTCCTCTCGAAGTGCTTCTAGAGTCTGAGGAGGACGCTGCAAATTGAGCAATCTCCTACCCATCATATCCCACACGTGCTCAATTGGGGATAAGTCGGGAGATCTTGGTGGCCATGGTAACAATGTGACATCATTATGTTGAAAGAAGTCTATTGTGACTCTTGCAACATGTGGTCGGACATTATCTTGTTGGAAAGTTGGATCTGCCAGGGTGTCAAGATAGGGTAAAAGATGGGGTTCTAGAACTTCGTGGATATAACGCTGCGCGTTCATGTTACCTCTGATGAAGATTAAAGGTGACCTGGAACCATAAGCTATAGCACCCCAAACCATAACTCCAACAGTGTGATGAACATGTTTTTCAACAAAAAACTGTGGATTCCTCCTTTCACCACGTCGCCTTCTAACCCTGGCACGACCATCGTGCATGCCTAAACAAAATCGAGACTCGTCACTAAAGACAATACTGTTCCATTCCTGATCCCAGAGTGACCGTTGTCTGCACCACTCAAGGCGATTACGTCGGTGTTCTCGAGTTAAAGGGAGGACCCAGTGTGGCCGGTATGAAAACAAGCCAAAACTTCTCATTCGTCGGTAAACACTTCGCATGCCAATAGGTCTTCCGTGTTCTGCAAACCATTCATTTGCAATGGACCTGGTAGTGGAGAAACGGTCCCTTAAGGCCAATAATCTTAGGCGGCGATCTTCACGGTCTGTTGTTCTACGGCGGCGTCCAGTGCCCCTTGCTCTTTGCGTACGGCCTTCTGGAAGCCATGCCTGACAACACCTAACCACAGTGTCTACACTTCTTTGCACTCTAACTGCAATTGCCCGAAAAGAAAGTCCAGCTTCCCGAAGTCCCACTATACGGCCCCTATCAAACTCACTAAGTTGACGAAATCGTACAGGTCTCCGTACTCTAGGCATCGTAACCGATCGTAAAGGATGTCAAGAACCAAAATCCGCGGCTGAAATATTCATTTTTAGAGCGTTAGTGAATTAAAAAAAAGCAGTATAAAAACCGGAATGTCCAACTGATAAGGCTGAAAATTTTTTCACTTGTTATTTACAGTAAGATAAATACATTCACCAACTTTTATTAAAATAAAACCATTTAAACTGGGTGTTCGGATTTATATGTCACTTAGTATATTAATTTTTATTTTTTTTTATTTTGGCGCCTATTAGTCGTAGAAGGTTTTTCAAAGTATGCGTTTTTTAAACACCTATCCAGATCAACTTGTTAAAATAAATTATATTATATTATATTGTAAATGTTTATAACTAATTTTTAACAACAATTTTGAAATAAATTATTATTTTTTTGTATAAATTCTTGAAGTAGAGACCTTAAAGAATCTATTCCATTTTTTGTAAGAAAAAAGGACCATCTCTTGTGCAAGAACAGTTGTTTAAATAATTCGTCTCTGGAATAAACAATTAGCTTTTTACAATCCGGCTGAAATCTAGCACACATATTAACACCAACGATGCCCTTATTCTCACACATTTTTTAGCTATTTACAATTGTTATTGCAATAGTTATTACCATTTATTCAATATTGTTAAAAGGCCCCCGCATTTAGCTTAACTCTTTATCTATTTTAACTCTTAAAACTCAAAATTGAAAATCTTTTTATATTATAATTTGAACATTATACAAGCAAAATACTGAATTATGAGCATTGCCCATTGTTTATAAAATAACAACGCATATCTGGCTGCGTATTTTTTACATGAAATACCTATTTTCTGTCCCTGTGGCCTGGGCTATTATAGCGGAAACGTGGTAAGCTCATGGTTTTATTAAATATACTGTCCAAAGAATTATACAGGGTGGCGCATCGAAAACGAAACAGACGCATTTACTGACAGCTCAGTTTTTTTTTGAAAAACTCTCAGACCCGTCGATTTTGTTTTCAAGGGGGACACAAGTTTGGCAAAAAATCACGTTAACACGTGCAGCCCCCTAAGCGGCTAAAAGAATTTACTTAATAAGTAAATGCTTTTCTTGACTACGCCCAAGGTTTGTTTATTATTTTGTTGTTGAAAATAGCTATTGGAGCGTTTTTTTGTGGCAAAAAAGTTATTTCTTGAAGAAAGATAAGGAAATATCTCGTACTTATTTTAAATAGGCATTTAGTACATAGTTTGCGATTTATTTGACCAAAGTTTGTTGCTAAAATAACTTGTAACGAAATTATGGAAAATAATCAGTGCGCTAATAGAACAGCAGAAATATTTAATGAGCGACATGAGAACAGTAACGTGCATCTAAAATATGTTCTAGAACTTGTAGCTAAATTTCGGAAAACTGGGTCAGTCGCCAGTAAAAACCGCAACATTGAAAATCCCATAAGGAACGAAGCAATAGAAGTGGGGGTTTTAGGGCAAGTTTATGTAGATCCTACGTTAAGTACCCGCAAATTGGAGACTGTGTGTGGTGTTAGTCGACGTCCTGTCCAACGGATTCTAAAGGCCCATAGTTTTCATCCGTATAAAATTCACCTGGTACAAGAACTTAATGAAGACGATTTTGATCGGCGATTACAGTTTTGTGAAGATATGAGTGAACGAATCATAAACGATGAACATTTTCTATTCAACACTTGCTTTTCCGACGAATGTTCCTTTTTCTTAAATGGCGTAGTATATTGTCATAACTGCCGATATTGGTCCGATTCTAATCCCAGAATTTATCATGAGGTTCATACACAGCAGCCACAAAAATTAAATGTTTGGGCTGGTATTTTTGGCGATCATTTAGTTGGTCCTTTTTTTTACCTGGAAATTTGACCAGTGAAATGTATTTGGAATTACTGGAAGACGCCATAGATCCTGCATTACCATCCATAATTGAAAATCAGAATGATTGGCGGTACATTGCGAATAGGTTGATATTCCAACAGGATGGTGCCCCACCACATTACGCATTACGTGTTCGACAATATTTAGATCAGACGTTTCCAGATCGATGATTGGTAGAAGAGGTGCCATTGAATGGCCCCCAAGATCGCCCAGATTTATCACGTTTGGATTTCTTTATGTGGGGTCATTTAAAAAGGAAAATATATGCTACACAGCCAACATCATTAGAAGACCTGCGACAAAGAATTGTAAATGAGTGCCTTCAAATTACTCCTCAAATATTGCAAAATGTGCGGCAACGTTTTAAGCAAAATCTTTATTATTGCATGGAGAGTCGTGGTGGCCATTTTCAACATTCACTTGCCTAACGGGTCAGTTCATTCTTCATTTTTAAATTACTTTGCTGCCAAATGTATTGATCTCCACTAATGATGATGTATTAGTTTTATTTAAGCTTTAAATCAATAAATCTTCAAAATTACTGAACTGAAGTACATTAATTTTATATCATTATAAAGGGAATTGAAAGACCTTTAAAATAAGGTATCACTCGACCCCCCTTTCCATTTAAGATTTTAGGGTTGGTGTCACCCCCGCCCAGGGGGCTGCACGTGTTAACGTGATTTTTTGCCAAACTTGTGTCCCCCTCGAAAACAAAATCGACTGGTCTGAGCGATTTTCAAAAAAAAAACCGAGCTGCCAGTAAATGCGTCTGTTTCGTTTTCGATGCGCCACCCTATATATTACTGCAATATGAGAAACTGGATTGGAAAACAGATGTATGCCTCGAAATTCTGATAACATGCCTGTCCCTAATAGTTTTGTCGTGTATAGTGTCGCTAAAAATTATTTTTTCATATAGGCACTCTCCCTTAAAAATAGTTAAAATTCCATGGATAAATGTCGAAAAATGTAACTTAACCAGAAAAACTCAAAAATGGAATTAATTCTATGACAAAAATCTGAGGAAAATAATTCACAACTAGATGTACCCAAATAACAATACATTATAGTTTATATCAGGATCAGCCTTTTTGAGTTAATTAAATGCTATTATAGCATTACAGCTTATTTTCAGATAATTCCTTTCTGTGAATTATTATATGCTCGGATCGGAAATTCGAATAGTTGAAAGTAAACAATAATTATGCGCATACTGTAATTGGTATCCGCAGACACTGTGGTTAAATATGCAAGTAATAAGGAAAAAAAACGCCTCATCAAAGCGCGATTGTTAGATAATCTATTCTTATAATCTATTATGTCATCATTGCCGTATTAATTTTACAGAAGATAGATACTGATATCAAAATTATCAGTTGATAAAACGTGTACAAGTGAACATGGTGAAATCATTATTTCTAAGATCTAGATGGCCTCGGTATTGACATGTAGCAACAGTTGAAGGTTGCTTGAACATTTATTTATTTGTGATGATAGTAGCTTTTCTGTCCTTAGGTAGATAAAAAACAAAAGATCTATAGTAAATTTTGTTTTCGAGGTAGATGACGATATGAGATATGAGGTTGTTCAGAGCTGTATTCAGTGTTTGAGCACTCGAAGTCGGTGTTGAAGGAAGACTGTTACAGATCTTATTTCTATACAGGGTTATCCAAATTAAGTGTCCACCATTAGTAACTTTGTTATTAGTGAAAATACAAAGTTGTTTGAATTAGCAAACTAGTAGCATTTTTAACGCTGGTAAAAATGAGAAATAAAAAAAAACAATTGAGAGTCGTTATTTTGATTTTTTTCAGTAAAATAACATTTTTTTAAATGGAAACCCCTGTATATTATATTTTTTTCTGTTAAAGCATCAAATTTTAAACAAAAAAGTTCATAATGACTTTTCCGCTAAAGTCAAAAATAAAGTCAAAATAACGATAAATATTTTTAATTATTTGCAGTATTATAATATTAAGACGGCTATGAAAACAACATGGCGTTCGCGATTTGACAGCATTAAGATAAGCGACAAATTGTTAAACTGGACATACTCGCAACTAGAAGGCTTTGGAAAACAATGATAAAATCAAATAATGTCAAACATTAGTGTAAATACTTGTTTATAAGCTTTATTGTGTCATTAATTTAAAGAAAAATGTTCTCCCATGAAGAAAAGTGTGATATGTTAGAATGCTATTTAGTGTGCAGAAAATCCTCCTTGAGAGCAAGAGAATACTACAGTGAATTATATCCCGCTCGCATTCAACCGTATGAACGATATTTTCTGAGACTTTATCGAAAATTTAGGGGCAACGAAAATGTTTTTGCTAAAACAAGGGCAAAAAAAGAATTCATAATAAGCGAGGCCACGGAAATTGCAGTTATTGGATATTTTGAAGCTTATCGTGAGAATTCAATAGCAGATATTCTCAAGGACTCTAATTTCATATGGTACTGTTCAAAGGATTTTAAAAAAATACAAATTTATTCCGTATAAGTACCGACCAGTTCAAACGCTTTTGGCAGGGGATCCAGAGAGAAGACTTGTTTTTTGCCATTGGTATCTTAGCTTCTTTCGCCAAAATGTAAATAACTTTCGTTACCTTTTATGGACAGATGAATCAAATTTTTCAAATTCTAGAATGTTTAATAGAAAAAACCACCATTATTGGTCAAGAGAAAATCTTTTGTTAGTACATCCAAGAGGCCCACAAGTCCGTTTCAGTTTCAACGTTTGGTGCGGTATAATTGGTTCAAAAATTGTTGGCCCGTTCTTTTATGAGGGAACCCTAACTGGTGAAAGATATGTGGAATTTATGTCAGAAATTCTGACTAATTTCTTAGACGAATTGGATCTTATAAGTAGACATCATCTGCATTTTCAGCAAGATGGCGCACCTGCCCACAACTCCAGAGGTACTTATCATTTTCTAAGTACTACTTTTAATGATCAGTGGATAGGAACAAATGGCCCAATACAGTGGCCTCCCAGATCACCAGATCTAAACCCACTTGATTACTTCTTGTGGGGTTACTTAAAGAACCAAATTTACAAGCGAAGGTACGAGAACCTTGACGCGTTAAAGACTGCAGTTAGGGAAAAGATAACCCAGATAGATGGTAGGACCATACTTAAGACAGTTCGAGCAGTTGAAAAACGTGCCCAAAAATGTATTGAAGAACAAGGTGGTGTTTTCGAGCATCTTCTTTAAAAAAAATTGCTATTGTATTTTGTAAGATTATAAGTTGATGTTGAAAATAAAGTTTGTCGATACAATTTAATTGTTTCAGATTGGAGGCCATAACTTCAACAATTTGTAACCTAGGAGAAAAGTTATTGTAAGCTTTTTTGTTTAAAATTTGATGCTTTAACAGAAAAAAATATAATATACAGGGGTTTCCATTTAAAAAAATGTTATTTTACTGAAAAAAATCAAAATAACGACTCTCAATTGTTTTTTTTTATTTCTCATTTTTACCAGCGTTAAAAATGCTACTAGTTTGCTAATTCAAACAACTTTGTATTTTCACTAATAACAAAGTTACTAATGGTGGACACTTAATTTGGATAACCCTGTATACAGGGTGATTCACAAGTCGTGACCAAAAATGAAATTTCATACACAGGACCACATTTAAGGGGATCTTCTATGTAGCATTTTTTCCTCAAGGGCTTGATTAAAAAGATATGGAGTATTGAAGTTTAAAAATATTAATAATAATAACAATGTCTTTATTAATCTCTCCACACTGCGAGGCGAAGTTTAGCCAGCTGGCTACTCTACCACTTAACCTCACAGCGCAGGAACACATACAAAACGAAAAACATAACAATGAATAGCAATCGACTAAATAATATATACAGTAATTAAGCTTAAATAGATTGATCTATTCCACATAGCCCGCTCTAACAAAAAAAAAACAATAAAGACAAAAAAAAATATATCAGCCAGCTTGGCTAGCAGACCCCAGAAGGCTCTCTTGAAAGCAAGTATTCCCATCTTTTTGTAATTGCCATTAAGACTATTGTACACCTTGACAGCGTTGTAGGTGAAGCTACGATGGAAAATGTTGCTCCTATAACTAGGTATATGGAAGTCAGAGTTATGTCTCAGATTCCTGTAATTAAGATCCCCACGTGGTACCAGCCTTTTTGGTAGATAAGTAGGTAGCCTATTAATTTTTATTCGTTGTACTAAAATTAGTAAGTTATATGTGAAAAGCTGGTCAACCCTCAACCATCTAAGCTCATTGATCTTCTTAGACACATGGCTAAACTTTCGCAGACCACAAACGAACCTACAGCAGCTATTTTGAATTTTTTGTACTCGATATCTAGTCTCGTAATCAAGACAAGGAAAGTAAACAGCAATTGAATAATTTATTAACGATAGAACCAAAGTCTCATCCAGTTTTTTGCGAGTCTTGAAATTCAGAATATGGCGATTGGTGTATAATAACTTCAAACGCATGTATGTTAAGCGAGATAAATGCGTAACATGTTGTTTAAACCTCAAATCTGAATCCATGGTGATCCTTAAATACTTCGCATGGTCCACTATAGGAATATGGGTTTCGTTAAGACTAGGAACAATTGTGCCATCTAACCGTTGTACTAACTGTTTTGGGCCAAATAGCAAAGTAGAACATTTTGAAGCATTGATCTTCAGACAATGTCTTTTGCAGTACTCTTCAATGTTAACTAGATCTACATTCAATTTATATGATGCTTTATGCATGTCCGAAGAATCAAAAGACAGAGTTAGCTGCGTGTCATCTGCATACGTTTGAATATTACAGTGCTGAAGGCAAGTATGTAGATCAAAAGTATAAACTAGATAGAGTAATGGTCCCAACACAGAGCCTTGAGGTACGCCAGATGCCACACTCTTTGCCGAAGAAAATCCCTTACGTGTTTTCACCTTCTGGGTACGATTGCGCAAATATGAATCGAAGAAACGTAGTGGCTTGTCAGAGAGACCATAAAATTTGAGCTTACTCAAGAGAATACCATGATGTACCATATCAAAAGCCTTAGAGAAGTCTAGCAGAATCAGAGCTGTTCCTATCTGATCATCTACATGTTTGATGATATCATCCGTAATATTTAATAAAGCGGTTGTTGTGCTATGCCCTGTACGGAAACCAGACTGATATTGAGGAATCATATTGTTTTGTTCAAAATAGTGGGCCAGCTGTATGTAGACAATTTTCTCTAAAACCTTCGACAGAAAACACAACATGCTGATGAGCCGTATGTGAGAATACTCAGAGGGGCTGTTTATCTTCGCCAAAGGCAAAATGATAGCTTCCTTCCAGCAGCTTGGGAAAATCCCTGTCTTATTTTTTAATATCTTCAAAACCGTCAACTGGAATGAACTTAAATTTGGTATGTGAATTTACCTAAGTATTGTCCACATTCAAAAGTCTTTACTTAAAATTAACGTATACCAGTGGCTGAGATAAAGGGTATTAGTGGCATTATTAGAAAAAAAAATAGTACGCCACTGTTTTTTTTCGAAACACGCAATATTTCGAATTTTATCTTCAATTTGCTACAAATAATGATTCGTGTTTTTTCCTAGAGCGCACCATTTTTGTAAAAATAAAATAGTGCGGCATCTTTTTAAGGACGGGAGCACACAGTTCCTCTAGGACACATGGTCCTTCATTTCGGATTTAAGCACACAACAGCCTAAGTGTTCGAAATAGGATTTAAGCACACAGCGGCTTATGTTGATACCCAGGTATATGGACAGATATTCTGAGTTTAACGTTGTGTTCCGAAAAGCAGTCCAGGATCCAGGATATCACGTTGCCATGTCAATATCCAAAGGCTCCGGCGTTACCTCTGATCCAAAGTTAACCGAGGAACTTTAAAGTAACAATCGCTATACACATCCTGCCATGATATACATTCAGACTCCAGCGATTGCCAAGAGATGATAGCTAACCGGTCTTTCAGACTTAGGATGCCACATCGGCCAAAAGCCATCGTGTCAACATTTCAAGCGCTCCGACATTTGCCTGATAGAGGAAACCGAGCAGTTATTAACATAGCTACCTGAACTCAGCAATCGAGCTACGAAAGTACCATAACAACCCCCAGAGGCTAATGGCGTACACCTATATGAACCAGTTAATTTCTCTATTATTGTAGGCAATTATTGAGTCCGTACCATTAATAAAAATATGGATATATAATCAATGCATCATGATTATGAATATAAAAGTATTATGGTTAGAAATCCATGCAGTACAGTGGAGCAAAGGGAATACTCTGTTATTGCCCATCTTTGAGGTAGCTAAAACACTACGCCCAATAGCACAGCGACACTGTAATTAGCTTCTCGACGCGCACTACTTGATCCGAGATGCGATCTTTATACCCGCCTGCGTGTATTTGAAAGTTTATCCTGGGAACAAGTGCCCAGAGGAGGAATGGAATGGATAACACAAACAGGCTTAAGTGCCGTCATGTCGTCACATTGAATGCCATCCTGAGAAACTTAAGGATATATGTATTTCATTTATTTGGGTGCATTCCGCGTCACAAATTTAGTGTAATGCTCTCGTAACTGGGACCATGAGTAACGATAAGATGCCCTTACAATATTCACGTTTAGGCAACCAGAGTTACGTCACCGTGCATCAAGAGCGGTATCATTAAAGTAGTTCTAAAATGAGTGGGAAACGACATGATCGTCGATTTGTGCATAGGTCCCCATAAAAATTGAAACTGACATGAGGAGCTTCGGAAATAACAGTCTATAGTTTCTATAGACATCTATATTTTTTCTATGTACGTTAAAATACATAAATACATGTATTAGGCTTATAAACAATGTACTATATTGCAATGAATACTCCTAAGGAATAAGGCTTGATAAAGTTGTACATTTCCTACATAGTTATTCATAAAGAAAAATCTTGTTCAAGCCGAATAAAATTTACAGGTATTGATTTGAATGTGTTTGCAAAACTACATACTAAAGTATTTCAATTTTTCGTGCTTTTATTTTTTCAATTGTTTTAGTACTGATATATTTTTCTGATTTTGTAATCAAGAAGCTTTACGTAATCATAGAACCCACAAAAACGAATGAGGTCGTATAAAGTTATGAAGTTGTATCAAATTGTACAGATCACAGATCAAGATTTTCAGCAGCAATAAAAAAAACCAATTGATTCCTAGGAATATGAATATTTTATTTATTTGGATCCATTGCATGTCAAACAAACCTAGTATGATGCTCACGTAACTGGGACCTTGATTAACGATAAGATGCCCTCGCAATATTCACGTTTAGGCAACTAGAGTTACGTCACCGTGCATCAAGAGCGGTATCATCAAAGTAGTTCTAAAATGAGTGGGAAACGTCATGATCGTCGATTTGTGCATATGTTGTCATAAAAATTTAAATTGACTTGAGGAGTTTCGGAAATAACAGACTATAGTTTCTACAAAAATGTATATTTTTTCTATGTACACGAATATACATAAATACGTGTTATACGTGTATTGGACTCATAAACAATTTACTATGTTGCAATGAAAAAACTCCTAAGGGTTGAAGGCTTGATAAAGTTGTACATTTCACACAATAAATATTCACAAAAAACTTCCTGTTCAAGCATTATTTCTATAATGCTCTTAGATTGTTTCCTTGACACTGAGGAAGCTGAATAAAATTTACAGTTATTGATTTGAATGTGTTTGCAAATCCATATTTTAATTTTTCATGCTTTTATTTTCTCAGTTGTTTCAGTACTGATATATATTTTCTGGTTTTTGAATCCAGAAACTTTACGTAATCATAGGACCCATAAAAAAAAATAAGATCGTAGACACTTATGAAGTTGTATTAAAGTATACAGATCAAGATTTTCAGCAACAATAAAAATTACGAGGCTGAAAAGATAACAATATCGAGGCTATACATCGCTGAAAAGCCAATTGATTCCAAGGACGGTTTACACATTGAACGCCATCTTGAGAAACTCGGATATATTTTATTTATTTGGATGCTTTCCGCGTCAAATAAATTGAGTATGCTCACGTAACTGGGACCTTGAGTAACGATAAGTTGCCCTCGCAATATTCACGTTTAGACAACCAGAGTTACGTCAACGTGCATCAAGAACGGTATCATCACAGTAGTTCCAAAATGAGTGGGAAACGTCATGATCGTCGATTTGTGCATATGTTGTCATAAAAATTTAAATTGACATGAGGAGTTTCGGAAATAACATACTGTAGTTTCTATAAAAATCTATATTTCTTCTATGTACATTAAAATACATAAATAAGTATTATCATATATTAGGCTTATACACAATTTACTATATTGCAATGAAAACTCCTAAGGAATAAGGCTTGATAAAGTTGTAGATTTCCTACATAGCTAGTCGTCAACAAATTTCCTGTCCAAGCGTTGTTTCTATGATGCTTTTAGATTTTTCCCTCATAAATGAGGAAGCTGAATAAAATTTACAGATACCGATTTGAATGTGTTTGCAAAACTACATCCTAAAGTATATTAATTTTTCGTGCTTTTATTTTTTCAACTGTTTAAGTACTGATATATTTTGTCTGGTTTTGTAATCAAGAAACCTTACGTAATCATAGATCCCATAAAAATAAATAAGATCGTATAAACTTATGAAGTTGTATCAAAGTGTACAGATCAAGATTTTCAGCAGCAATGAGAATTACGAGGCTGTTACGACTGAAACGATCACATTATCGAGACTATAGATCGCTGAAAAGTCAATTGATTCCAAGGATGGTTTACACATTGGCCGCCATCCTGAGAAACTTAAGGATATAAATATTGTATTTCTTTCGATGCGTTCCGCGTTAAACAAACCTAATGTAACGCACTCTTAACTGGGACCTTGAGTAACAAAGAGACGTCCTCGCAATATCCACGCTTATGCAACCAGAGTTACGCCACCGTGCATCAAGGATCAGCCGGCATTGGGTGCATACGAGAAGTATTGGTCGACATTGTCTAGAACTGAATATTCAAGTAGTCTTAATACGGAAAGACTTTGTCACCAAGAAAACAATACATATTGAACAAAAAAATTGTTTATAGTATAACAAATAGTAGAACGATAGATCTGTAAACTCAAATAGGAAATAGAGCATTTCTTCATAAGCTAATACAAAAAAAATGAAAAACCCTGTATTAGTTTTTTGTTCGATAACCACGAGTTAAGACATATGAGGGTCCTAGAAAATTCCCTTTGAATGGGCGCTAATGTTGCAGGTGTCGATTAAAAATCTCTTGCTATTGAAACTAGATTTAATAAAAAGTACGAGGCTCTTTCGATTGAAGCGATCACATTATCGAGACTATACATCGCTGAAAAGTCAGTTGATTCCAAGGATGGTTTACACATTGGCCGCCATCCCGAGAAACTTAAGGAGATAAATATTTTATTTCTTTCGATGCATTCCGCATCAAACAAACCTGATGTAACGCACTCTCAACTGGGACCTTGAGTAACAAAGAGACGTCCTCGCAATACCCATGCTTATGCAACCAGAGTTACGCCACCGTGCATCAAGAGCGGTATCAAGGATCAGCCGGCATTGGGAGCATACGAGAAGTATTGGTCGATATTGTCTAGACCTGAATATTCATTTAGTCTTAGTACGGAAAGACTTTGTCACCAAGAAAACAATACATATTGAACAAAAAAATTTGTTTATAGTATAACAAATAGTAAAACGATAGATCTGTAAACTCAAATAGGAAATAGAGCATTTCTTCATAAGCTAATACAAAAAAAAATGAAAAACCCTGAATTAGTTTTTTATTCGATAACCACGAGTTAAGACACATGAGGGTCCTAGAAAATTCCCTTTGAATGGGCGCTAATGTTGCAGGTGTCGATAAAAAATCTCTTGCTATTGAAACTAGATTTAATAAAAAGTACAAGGCTCTTTCGACTTAAGCGATCACATTATCGAGACTATACATCGCTGAAAATACAGTTGATTCCTAGGAAGGTTGGCGGGCGGGCTTAACACACTGAACGCCAGCCAGAGGATATTTATTTGGATACATTCCACGTCAAACAAATCTAGTGTAATGCCCTCGTGACTGGAACCTGGCGTAACAATGAGACATCCTCGCAATATCCACGCTTAGACAACCAAAATTACCCCACCGTGCATCAACAGCGGTATCATCGAGAAGGATCGGGCAACATCGGGAGCATTCGAGAAGTATTGGTCGACATTGTCTAGAATTTCGATGAAGCGCGGGAATGCTTTGGAATTCGTCAGTTTCATCAAATTTTCAGGCGCCTCCACCAGAGGGACAGTCGAGTAATCGACAGCGCAGAACGCGATAGTCCAGTCGACATTTGTCATGAATTAGTTGCAGGTATTGTAAAAAATTAGTGTAAGGGTAATAAAATAGACTTTAAATAGTGATTACTCATGACTGTCAGTAATCAGTAATAAGTTAAATCACGTTAAATGTAGTGTCAGTTCTGATGAACGACATGGTAACATTGCAATAGTTCAGTGTCAGTTACCAGTGACTAACAGGGCGTTCAATATGTTGAGATTCTCGTACTTGACAGTGCTTTTACTTCCCTTCAGTCTATATATTTTGACAATAGTAATATTTTCATAGTCCACCGAACACTGGTCCTTAGTCCATATCAAGGCACTTGTCGACTTTCACATCCTTACGTTCCTATCAGTACTTCCGATGTCGCGATGTTGACGTTGTGGTAAGGCAGCTGCTCCTTCAATATGTTCGTAGTCAAACACTAACATACCGTTTGACCGGGCTATAACAACACCGATGTCGTTTTCGATATTTGTCACGTACTGTTGGTCCAGCTGTAGATGTTGTTGAGTCGTCGGAGGAAACACTTCTGGGGGCTGTCGAATGAAAAAAGTTTGTTAATAAAGTGGACTGAATGACCAAAACCAGCTTGAAGGCATATTACCGTCGTATCGTCAGTCATTCCTATAATTGTAGGACGCCTTTATGGCCTTTTTGATTTTCATAGTTTCCTACTGTTTCGTGTCAGCTCCCTATTGTGAGGTTATGTTTGCATCAATTTGTTCATGCTTTTGATTTATGTCAGCCTGAAATTTCTTGCAATTCAAAAAGGAAACATAGGAGAGCGCTGACGCAGACACGGAAGAGTAGAAATCTAGAAAGACCCTAGCCTTAATAAAGGAGAGAACATCAAGGAGGCCATAAAGGCGTCCTGCAATTGTAGGTACGACTGACAGTACGGCCCTTAGTCCAGCACGCAAAGATAAGTTCGTAAAATTCACTGAAACATTTTTAGAATTGTCATTTCTTATCAATCATCAGGGATTTTTCAAAATAGTTTTTATTGTATATAAATAATGGTTTAAAAAAGCTAAAAAATACGCTTTTACAGCTAACCGAATTAAAAAGTAGAAAATAATTATTAATTACAAAGAGCTTATACTACAGTAGGCGTGATAGTGCAATGAAACAACAATGAAACAAATGGAACCATCACAGAAAAATCATTGAATATTAATATAAGTAAACATCTTCATATTGTTCGGATCCTGATAACAAAAAAAACCTTGTTTAGCATTTATATATTGAGGTCATTGAAGTCATAAAAGACTGCCATAGACACAGATTTTTTGTAAATTCCATAAATTGATACTTTTTCCGAAAAGGAATGATTTTAAACTTACCTTTAAGTAGGAAGCCTCTAAACTTATGACATGAGGAGTGCGGGGCTGCCGTACCCCACCGCTACTAGGCCTAGGCGTGTTTGAGGCCTCATTTGTCAGTTGCTGGAATGGCCTGCAGATGGGGTTGATAGTCCAAGAGTTGCGACGCGGTCGGTTGATCACAGAATCGCTTTGAGACCTGAAACAAATTTGATTTGTTCGGTCATGCAACTTTGGGTTCGAGACCGGAGGAATTCACAAGAGAAAACCAATGAAGTGCTCAAAGTAAAATACATATCTCGAGCGTAATAAGAGCTTGGCCCCGCTTGGCACATTGAGCGACGCGGGCCATAAGCCCCCACTTTACGCCCGTGATAAATAAATCGAGAACTTCTGGAGAATCTTGATAATCACTGTTTCATTAGCGAGATGCAGTATGGTTTCTGTTACCAGCGGTCAACAAGGGACCTCCTAGCGTACGTCGCACAAATGTGGAGTGAAATCAGTAGTGGTGGTGATGAGGCTCATGTCGTTGCTCTTGATATCACGAAAGCTTTAGGTCAGCTGTGACATGTTGTGCTTTTATACAAACTTCTATCCTATGACCTCCAAGAGAAGGTTTGCAGATGGGTTGCTGACTTCCTCTTTGGCCGCAAGATATCCGTCGTAATTGACGAGTATTCCTCTTGATCCTTCAACGTCAACGCGGGTGTTCCACAAGTAGCACTCTACATGCAGGAATTCAAAGTGCTGAGCCGATCTCTGCAAGTGAGCTGGAGCGATGTCTTCTCCGACGAGAGATCTGGAGGTTACCCCTGCTTGGAGACGCAACAATCTGGTATAGCTTAATGCTTCCAAAACACAATACAGTACCTTGACTAAAAAGAAGCGCTCTAGCGCTCATCCGGTTTTTATGGATAGCCATAAATAATTATGATCTCCAATAAAATGTATGTACAAAAATGAGCAATGTGCACATGTATACCTCTTACATTTTTGGGCCCCCAAAGTACCAAATTGCAACGTTGTGTTAGCTCAAAAGACGGTCTAAAAAGCATGATTGATCCTGGAAGGTATGTTCAGATCAATACATTATAGATAAAAAGAACCGCATTCTTCGCTGGATTTTCTCCAGTGGTGATATCTTTGTTTGCAAAATATCTGCAGACTTTTGAAAAGCAAAATATTTCTTTCAAATTTGAATATTCAGGGAGAAGCAGGTAGTTTGATTAATTCGGATATGGTTGGTCGGATGATTGGTACTGAATAGACAAGCCGTAAGTGCTAGGATACCGAAGCCGTAAATTTCAGTCTCATCTAAAATGTAAATATGTAAACCATTTAGATTACGAGATTAACGCTGGATAGTTATCCTTCTTGCTACTAATTTTACTAACTCGACTACAGGCTCCTTCCTTTGTAGACATAGGTTTGCCACTTGATTACTTTTTGAAAAAGCATGAATCTGAATCTCCATTGTTTGTAAACCAGGCTGCTTTGCATATTATTAGCGTGTATGTCTAGCTTTACGTACACTCTTCAACTGGATAGATACACCATCACACATGCCGCTATACAATAGGCGTTTTTGTTTATGATTTACTGGTGGGAGGCTACCAAGGAATACGAATAAAGAGAAGGAGGGTTACTGACGACTGGTTCATCTGAAGTTGTTGCATAACTTTTATTGGTTTCTACAGAGTAATGCGTAGTTTGGCATGCCATAGAGTAATCGTGTTTGTACTGGGTGATCCAGATTATTATTTTTACTGTCTAAACGATATACGCCGAATAGCATTTTCTAAGAAATATTGAGGCTTGACAAATAGATGCGTTTCAATTACTGGCGGTAATACACCTGTCGTTCTGGTTTTCTTGACACTGCGCAATCTCAATAACCGCTATACGGATTCTAACAAAGCTTGGAATACATTATAGTACGGTCACAAGTTTGGAAATGGGTGTAAGGACGCTAAGTTAGTAGCCAGAAAAGAAATCAGAATTTTCAAACTCTACGCTTACATCTTAAAAGCTTTTTTACTATTTTCCTCAGTACCTGTGCTACATGCAGAACTGGCAACTCGAGTAATTTTGTTACTAACGGGTGATTTTTTAAGAGGTATAGGATTTGATTTACAAAAAAAAAACACAAAAAATTTGAAAAAGACGATTAAATCTTTATTCGAGTCGATAGAACGGTCGATATAATTTAATGTTTAAAGATTATTTCATGTAAATGTTGGCCGCGGCTCCGCTTTAGATGGCCATGCGCAAGGTCCAATTTTGGCACACTCTCTCCAACATATCGGCCGGTATCTCACGAATAAATGCTTCAATATTGCCTTCCAGTGCGTCAATCGTTGCTTGTTTATCACTGTAGACGTTAGCCTTAACATGGCCCCACAAGAAATAGTCCAACGGCGTTAAATCACACGACCTAGGCGGCCAATTGACGGGCCCCAAACGTGTGATAAACTGTTCACCGAACTCGCCTCTCAATAGGGCCATTGTTTCGTGTGCGGTGTGGCATGTGGCACCGTCTTGTTGAAACCACATGTCAGCCAAGTCCAGCTCTTCCATTTTGGGCAAAAAAAAGTTTGTTATCATCGCACGGTAGCGCTCGCCATTCACAGTTACGTTCCGGCCATTGTCATCTTTGAAGAAGTACGGCCCGATGATGCCACCGGCCCATAATCCACACCAAACAGTGATTTTTTCGGGATGCATTGGTAGCTCTTGCAATGCTTCTGGCTGGTCTTCACGCCAGATGCGGCAATTTTGCTTGTTAACGTACCCATTCAACCAGAAATGAGCTTCGTCGCCGAACACAATTTTTCGATAAAAATGTGGATCTTCCTCCAACTTTGCCAGCGCCCATTCACCAAATTGGAAACGTTGTGGGAGGTCGTGTGGCTTCAATTCTTGCACCAGCTGTATCTTATAAGGTTTTACACCCAAATCCTGTCGCAAAATTTTCCACGTAGTTGAGTAACAGAGGCCCAATTGCTGCGAACGGCGGCGAATCGACATTTCACGGTCATCACTAACACTGGCGGATACAGCCGCAATATTTTCTTCAGTCCTCACTCTACGCCTGCGTGTTGGTGGTTTAATGTCCAATAATGTAAACTGGGTTCGAAATTTAGTCGCAAGCTTCCGAATAGCTCCCTCAGTAGGTCGACCAAATTGCCCATAAATTGGAAGCAGTGCTCGATGCACTCTCTTAACCGAGCATGAATTTTGATAGTAAAATTCGATAATTTGCAAGCGTTGTTCGTTCGTAAGTCGATTCATGGTTAAATTATAGACCAAACTGAACAAGTTTGACAATGACACAAGACACGATTCACGCGTCAACTGTCAAAAACAGTGTTGCCAAAAAGATACTAGCAAAAAAATCACCCATTAGATACAGATCAAGACGCAAAATTCTTGGGACATTTCCCGGGCGCATTTTAACACTATGGTATAGGATTCGGCACCAGCCTTAATTTTATTGGTCAATTTCAATTTATTTAACCAATAACAAGCTGGGTGCCGAAATCACGACCGAAATGTTAAACAGTGCTGAAAACAGTGTCAGAATGTTATCAATTTAAACTGCTTCTACTAATATATATATACTCGTATATACTAAATGACATATAAATCCGAACATCCAGTTTAAATAGTTTTATTTTAATAAAATTTTGTATAAGTACTTAATGCAGCATAATAAGTAAATGATAAAAATTTCAAAATGATTGCACTGCTTTAAAGCCCTTTGACCTTTAATAATGTGTGGATGCACCCTGATGTGCTACGCATTCTCCAACGCACCTAGGCGTGCTTCTGATCAGGTGGTCAATGTCCTCCTGTGGTATCTCATTCCAGGCAACCACCAACTCCTCTCGAAGTGCTTCTAGAGTCTGAGGAGGACGTTACAAATTGAGCAATCTCCTACCCATCATATCCCACACGTGCTCAATTGGGGATAAGTCGGGAGATCTTGGTGGCCATGGTAACAATGTGACATCATTATGTTGAAAGAAGCCTATTGTGACTCTTGCAACATGTGGTCGGGCATTATCTTGTTGGAAAGTTGGATCTGCCAGGGTGTCAAGATAGGGTAAAAGATGGGGTTCTAGAACTTCGTGGATATAACGCTGCGTGTTCATGTTACCTCTGATGAAGATTAAAGGTGACCTGGAACCATAAGCTATAGCACCCCAAACCATAACTCCAACAGTGTGATGAACATGTCTTTCAACAAAAAACTGTGGATTCCTCCTTTCACCACGTCGCCTTCTAACCCTAGGTCTTCTAGGTCTTCCGTGTTCTGCAAACCATTCATTTGCAATGGACCTGGTAGTGGAGAAACGGTCCCTTAAGGCCAATAATCTTAGGCGGCGATCTTCACGGTCTGTTGTTCTACGGCGGCGTCCAGTGCCCCTTGCTCTTTGCGTACGGTCTTCTCGAAGCCATGCCTGACAACACCTAACCACAGTGTCTACACTTCTTTGCACTCTAACTGCAATTGCCCGAAAAGAAAGTCCAGTTTCCCGAAGTCCCAATATACGGCCCCTATCAAACTCACTAAGTTGACGAAATCGTACAGGTCTCCGTACTCTAGGCATCGTAACCGATCGTAAAGGATGTCAAGAACCAAAATCCGCCAACGTTGATTCTTTACTGCGGCGGCTGAAATATTCATTTTTAGAGCGTTAGTGAATTAAAAAAGAGCAGTATAAAAACCGGAATGTTCAACTGATAAGGCTGAAAATTTTTTCACTTGTTATTTACAGTAAGATAAATACATTCACCAATTTTTATTAAAATAAAACCATTTAAATTGGGTGTTCTGATTTATATGTCACTTAGTATATATAAATATAACTTGAGACGTGGTCATTGTCGTCTAGACCAGTTAGGTGAAAAATTAAAGCTTCTACCTTTTGCTGGGTACTTCGACAAAATTTAAGCAAGGAGGACTCTTTATACTTTTTTATTCTCTCTAGCTTTCAATGGTCTTTGCCATCATCATCAGGAGAGTAGTATGTAAGGATGTTGCTAATTGTTGTTTACGTTAAGCATGAGGGAAACACCCAGTAACATGGTGAAAGCTGGATAAATGGTACAATGGTCAAAATTATATAAAATACACACAGCTGTATGACAAGAACAAGTTAAAAACAGATTAAAAATTTTTTTAGAAATTGAAAGTTAAACATTACATCGTGAAGCCACTTGATGATTGCACATGCCCACCATTTTGTGTTTCCCTCATCCTTAACGTAAACAACAATTAGCAACATCCTCACATACTACTCTCCTGATGATGATGGCAAAGACCATTGAAAGCTAGAGAGAATAAAAAAAGTATAAAGAGTCCTTCTTGCTTAAATTTTTACCCAACAAAAGGCGGAAGCTTTAATTTTTCACCTATATAAATATATATAAATTTTTCATGTAATTTTTCTTATTGCTAAACCAAATTATTAATTTTAAAATCATTAAATATCGTAAAATAGGAAACAACGTGCGTTGATTATTATCTTACGTATTTTTAGCGGAAGGTAAGTAAATTTAAATTTAAATTGATAACATTCTGACCCCTTGCTCAGCACTGTTTAACATTCCGGTAGTGATTTCGGCACCTGGCTTGTTATTGGTTGAATAAATTGAAATTGACCAATAAAATTAAGGCTGGTGCCGAATCCTATACCATAGTGTTAAAATGCTTCCCGGCCCCTTCGCAAGCCTAATCGGGACCCTTCAACACCAACGGGTGGTCGGCGATCGGGCTCTGTCCTATTAACTAGTTTTGCTCCCATCCCGTGTCAAAACTTTGTAAGGGTGGCCAATTAAGAATGCAAAGTACTGTATTTGGGAACCTATCCGTCGTGAAGAAAAATAGTTTTTACTAAAGCGGCCAAAAGAAAAACCTTCTCAAATGGCTGCTAGGGGGTGTAACTACAATCTTGGATCTAAAAAAGTGATGTTTCCACTACAATAACCTACCAAAAAACTACCTGACGCTTAAAGTACATCCAGAACTGGCGGTATGACCGCTCCTTTATCCGTAGGGTGTCGAGAGGCAATGTTCCTAAAAAGCTATAATTTCTTACCTGTAGATATGCGTTGTCTCTGGCGGCGTATACCGCACATCATAGGGATGAACCTGTGCCAAATGCCTGATGGCCGTCTCGTAACTAGGCAGGTCAGACTCGTCCTCTTTGGAGGTTTTGTGGTGGTGGACGACAGCATCGTAGGCTGGAGGAGGTCCTGGGGTCGGAGGTCGATGGTGCACCTCGTAAGACATGTCTTCCGACATCAGCCACTATGGACATCATAAATGAGTTTGAAAAATGAAACCAAGTATTGGAACACTGTCCCAATTTGTAATTGAAAAAAGTGTCATGCGACTGAATCTGGGCTAGAAAATTGACAGCCCGGGGGGGGGGGGGTTGTTCTCAAATGTCGAATTGTCTTTGTGCCTTTTACTTTCTATGCGAAAACGGGCAAGGAAGTATTGTAATCGCGAAAAATTTATAAATTGAGATATTATTTTTTTGGGGTGTTATTTATGTGCTAAATTGAAGTTTTTTGGTTTTTCAGACATACCTCTAATGTTTTTTATAACAGATCTTTCAAATCGTAAACAAGTAGTAGAGATAGACAACACTATATCTAGTCCGATTGATATAACATCAGGTGTCCCTCAGGGTTCAGTTTTAGGGCCCTTGTTGTACGTAATTTATACTATAGACTTGGGTAGCTCTGTGAAAAACTCTTCTGTGATGTGCTATGCCGATGATACACAGATATATAAGAGCTTTAATAGTAACACTTTGCATACTTCAATCAATGAGCTTAATGATGATTTGGATGCAATAGTAGGATACTCAAATGGTAACAATCTTAAGCTCAATAAGGATAAGTGCTCAGTGATGCTTTTTTGTCCTGCTGTCAAACGTAACACTATATTGTATTCTCTTGATGTAAAAATTGACAAGGAGCGTCTAGCTGTCGTAAATACTACAAAAAATTTAGGGTTGATTATTAATTATACTTTACGGTTTAAGAAGCATGTTTCGTCTATCTTAAAAAAATGTTATGCAACGTTGAAGTGTTTTTATGTCAATCGCTCTATTTTGAATTTTAAAGTTAGAAAAAAGTTATGTGAGGCTATTATATTTCCAAGCTTATTTTACTGTAGCACTGTGTTCTATCATTGTCTTGATTCTATCACAAAAGCAAGACTCCAAAAACTCCAAAATACTTGTTGTCGATTTGTATTTAATCTCAAGAAGTATGATCATGTTTCCTTAAAGAGATTTCAGCTTGGTTGGATGTGTATAGAAAATGCTTGCGAGTACCATATAGCAGTGTTTACACATAAGATCATATCTTCTAGATCCCCCTTGTATCTTTATGAGAAATTTGCTTTCAGACGAAATAATTCAGACATTGATTTCAGACACAAAAAAAAGACTAGAGATCCCTATGTATAAAACAACTTTATTTCGTAGTTCATACACTTACAATGCTATCCTGATTTATAACGAATTAGATGACAATATAAAGGATTGGCCAGTAAACAGATTTCGTAAGCATGTGAAACAGATTTATTTGTCATTGTAGTAATTGTGGAAAAGTTAGTTTTTAATTCTTACATTTTATTTTATTTTACGTAATATATGTGTGTATATATGTATGCTAGGAAGCTATCAAGCTCGTTGTTTTGAAGCGTCTTTTGCTTGTCAAAGTTTCCTTTGATTGAGTGTTTCAATTTAGTATTTGGGTAGGTTAAGTAGAGTAGCCAAGAGCTAGACTTCGCCTACGTAGAGTCACATTATGTTGTAGTGTATATAATGTGCCTAATAAAGACATTTTATTATTATTATTATTATTATTATATGACGTTTACATCCACGAAAAAACATGTCATTCATTTCCGTCGGTCTGTTCGCAAATTTTAGCCTAAAACTTGATAAATACCGCTCGGATTTTGATGAAATTTGCACTCAAGGTTACTACTATGCCAAGGACGAAAAAGATTTGTAGTTTTTGGAAATCGGTCCAGTGGTGGCGGGCTAGGAGCAAAATCGCGAAAAGAATAAAAATCGCTCAAATTTCGTTTTTTCACATACCTAATCACGATTCGATTTCGACTTTTGAAACAATTTGACTCATCTCTTTTTTAAACCTTCAACGAAGGCGTAGCAAGTACGAGCCCCTTCCCACTTCAGTTGGCCCAACTATTGAAATCTTAGTTTTTTCTTATCAAACACAAATAATAAAAATGTAGCAGGGTATTATAGGTTTAAAATATTAACAATGAATATTTTGATAATATATAGTAGAAAACACCCACTTTATCACTCCCTAATCAAATTTGCAGCATAAAAATATAACATGTTGCAATTACAGCATATCAACCTATTTTCATTTCAATGCAAAATAAGTCTATAACGCATAGGTGGCTGTGGAAAATAAAAGCCATGACAATTGTTTTTATTAATCACAGCTGTCAGAATACGTTTAAAATAGTTTTGGGTAGTTAAGGTTTTCAAAATGGGTAGAGGAAAGGTTATTAGTGAGAAAATTCGGTTACTGATAATTAAATTTTTTAATTCTGGGAAATCAAACTCAGAAATTGCAACTTTGTTAGACTTATCGCGGTACAGTGTGAGAAATATTGTTAGAAGATATAACGTAACTGGTGCAGTTAATATTAAGCCACGATATGTGAAAAAAGTAATATCACAAATGCTAACCGAACAGCATTAAGAAGAATAATCGTGAAAAACAGGCGTGCCAATTATTTACAATTAAGTGCTCTTTGGAGTGACGCTGATGGAAGGAGAATTTCGAGGCCCACAACTCATAGAGAGACCCACAAACTGGGATTTAGCACTTGCAAGGTAAGTTTTCTTATAAAAAAAGTGAAGTAAACACCATAAAGTTGCACAACTTGTTTATAGGCCAAAAAAAAGCCACTATTAACTCCACTGCAAAAGAAAAATCGGCTTAGATGGGCTAAAGAACATAGACGATGGACACCTCAACAATGATGTGCAATACAATGGAGTGATGAGGCCCGATTCGAAGTTTGTGTTGGTGACAGTCGCAGTAGAGTTATTCGCAAAAAAAAATGAAGCATTCCATGTTGACTGTCTGAAGAGAAAAGTGAAATTTCCAGCATCCATTATGGTCTGGGGCAGTATGTCATCAAAAGGAGTAGGAAAACTTCATTTTATTGATGGAAATGTGGATACAAACAAATATTTGGCAATTTTAGAAGAATCGCTTTTACCAGTGTTGGAAGAATGTTTGACGTCCGGCCAAGATTTTGTGTTTCAGCAAGATGATGCAGCGTGCCATACCTCAAAAAAGGTTATAAAATGGATGGAAGAAAATAATGTACCACTTTTGAAATGTGTTTCTAGTAGTCCAGATCTGTCACCTATTGAAACTTTGTGGCACGAGATGAAAAAGGTTCTACGACAACATCCTGCTCGTACAATCACCGAACTGAGACAAAAGCTTCAAGAAATATGGGATTGTTTTACACCAAATTTTTGCCAAAACTTGATTAACGCTATGCTCCAAAGAATTTCAGCCGTAATAAAAAATAAAGGTGATGTTACCCAATGGTAATCTTCCAATTGTTGCTTTGTTAACTTCGCGTATTTATTCGCACATTGTTTATTTGTTTAGATGTTCTGTTAGTTATAGGTCTAAGTGATTTCAAATATATATGTTTTACGACTAGAGTGTATCTAAAATGTTTTTGAGAAAATAAATTGTTTTAGAAGTAAATAGTTTCGTCATGTTTAGTTTATAAAGGCATATTTTGGTACAAATCTTGAAGTGGGCCAACTGAAGTGGGAAGGGGCTCGTATAGGGTCAATATACTTGACGCTTTTTCTGCGGTCTAAAATTCGGCTAATTCTGTCTAAATCCACCATTTTGATATTGCTCAAATGCAGTCCTTGGCACTGGACCTAATCAGTCGATGCAGATTTTCGACTTACTGGGAAATTTTATTTACGTTTTGAAATTCTGAAGTATGCAACGCGCCATTCAATATCGCTTATTGAATGCAGATTCCATAGAAGTGGAATTAAGTTTATCGGGTTGATATTTTGCATGGATGAGCTTTGAAGAATATAGAAGCAGTTTAAGCGCAATTCTGACGATGCGGGAAAAGGTTGTGTGCTAGAGCGATAGTATAATGTGTGCTTTCATCAAGAAACTTCCGAGATTGCAATATGTTTATGAAAAATATGACGCTCATTTTTGGACAAAAAGAAAATATGACGCTCACTTTTAGACAAAAAGCTAAAAAATGTCAAATTAGTCTAATCAGATTGGCAAATTTCCCCGAAATAAGTGTAAAGTCTGGTTTTATAGATGCAAATTGTTCAAGGGGGTATTTAAAACATGGACGCATAAAATGAGTACACCAATTTTTGTGGGAAAAGTTTGTATTTTTCAACAAAGAATCAGAAAACGAAAAAGCTCTTTAAATAAGATTAACCTCCGTCCTGCGGTTCTGCAATCGTTATTCCTTCCCATTATAACGGGTGATTTTTTAAGAGATATAGGATTTGATTTTCAAAAAAACACAAAAAATTTGAAAAAAGGATTAAATCTTTATTTGACTCGATAGAACGGTCGATATAATTTAATGTTCAAAGATTATTTCATATAAATGTTGGCCGCGGCTCCGCTTTAGATGGCCCATGCGCAAGGTCCAATTTTGGCACACTCTCTCCAACATATCGGCCGGTCTCTCACGAATAAATGCTTCAATATTGGCTTCCAGTGCGTCAATCGTTGCTGGTTTATCCCTGTAGACATTAGCCTTAACATGGCCCCACAAGAAATAGTCCAACGGCGTTAAATCAGACGATCTAGGCGGCCAATTGACGGGCCCCAAACGGAGATAAACTGTTCACCGAACTCGTCTCTCAATAGGGCCATTGTTTCCTGTGCGGTGTGGCATGTGGCACCGTCTTCTTGAAACCACATGTCAGTCAAGTCCAGCTCTTCCATTTTGGGCAAAAAAAATTGTTATCATCGCACGGTAGCGCTCGCCATTCACAGTTACGTTCCGGCCATTGTCGTCTTTGAAGAAGTACGGCCCGATGATGCCACCGGCCCATAATCTACACCAAACAGTGATTTTTTCGGGATGCATTGGTAGCTCTTGCAATGCTTCTGGCTGGTCTTCACTCCAGATGCGGCAATTTTGCTTGTTAACGTACCCATTCAACCAGAAATGAGCTTCGGCGCTGAACACAATTTTTCGATAAAAATGTGGATCTTCCTCCAACTTTGCCAGCGCCCATTCACCAAATTGGAAACGTTGTGGGAGGTCGTGTGGCTTCATTTCTTATCTTATAAGGTTTTACACCCAAATCCTGTCGCAAAATTTTCCACGTAGTGGAGTAACAGCTGCGAACGGCGGCGAATCGACATTTCACGATCATCACTAACACTGGCGGATACAGCCGCAATATTTTCTTCAGTCCTCACTCTACGTCTGCGTGTTGGTGGTTTAATGTCCAATAATGTAAACTGGGTTCACAATTTTGTCACAAGCTTCCGAATAGCTCCCTCAGTAGGCCGACCAAATTGCCCATAAATTGGAAGCAGTGCTCGATGCACTCTCTTAACCGAGCATGCATTTTGATAGTAAAATTCAATAATTTGCAAGCGTTGTTCGTTCGTAAGTCGATTCATGGTTAAATTATAGACCAAACTGAACAAGTTTGACAATGACACAAGACACGATTCACGCGTCATCTGTCAAAAACAGTGTTGCCAAAAAGATACTAGCAAAAAAATCACCCATTACTACGATGCCTCTATGTTTATACCACTATACTTGACTCTGCAAATGTCAACCGAACATTGGAGCATAATTATCAAATCTGTTATAAACAATTAAAAACTATACAAGATACAATGCAGAAACTTTGAATAATGTATTAAGGACTAATACCGAGCATTTTGCATAATTTTTCAGACGGTCAGTTGATTGATATTTGTCTCCTAATTTTTCGTTTTCTCTAGTTTATTTTCCAACATTTTGAACTAGCAGTCGTTTTAATTAATACTTTTAGATGAAAAAGGTCCAGGGAATTACATTTCTTCGTAAAGAGATTACGTGACCCACTTATTTGACAAAGTCATGCAACCATTTAGCACATGCTACATACTAACTTATCTAAGACAGTTTGAAACATAATTGTGTCTTCAGTTTGCGTGCCAAATTCATAAACAGTTCAACGCATTTCAGTAAGAAATAATTTTTTTATAATCTTCAAGGCTTATTTGTCACCGTGTAAAAATTTCAGCTCTAAATATGTACAAATATACACAAGAGTATGAAGAAATCTTGAAAAAAATTTTTTCTAGTAGCGAATCTGTTCAATTATTCACAAATACGAAATGTTTGAATTTATTAAGAGAAAAATCGTAACTCTTCGTTTTTCGCATAAAAATAACAATTATCTTCCAAAATGGCTTGTGATTCGTGTCGGCAAGCTAAAGTCGTGTATTTTGCTATAAAAGCGCTTTGAAAGAACCCTGCTGAATAAATTAGTAGTGATGGCCGGAAGGCAGATGTTTTGGGATAAACACTTAGACATTCTCAAAAACGACTTGACCAATCGACTCCAATTTTGTTGTGGTTATTTAGAAGTATGAAAAATTTCAAGTATTTGCGTGAAATGTTCGTCTCATTAGCAATAAGTGCAAAAAACTGCATTTGGGATCTTTTTACGTGTGGTCTCATTTTGAAGGTCTCATAAATACCTAAAATTCTTATCTGAAGAGTTTTTTCGTTCCTGCCAACACTTTCGATTGAATAAGAAAAACACGTTATCTCATTCTTTGTTATCGAATAAAAAGTTTTCCCACCAAAATTGGTCAAATGCGTCCATGCTTTAAATATCACATCGAACAACTTGCATCAATAAAGTCAGACTTTATAATTATTTCGCAAACCAGGGATATTTTCGCCTAAAACAAATGAGACTAAATAATGTCCAACGACGGATGTACGAGTATATTTCTATCACCTCTGATGAGATTACAATTTGAATATGTGTCTGTTTGTCTACTTACATTTTGAGCTGCTTCTACCGTGTAGATTTCCATGGATAGGCCTGGATCTCTCCAGTAAGTCGGTAGATTTGATTGCGATTTTCTGTTTGTTCTGTGACAGCAGTAACACATAATAAACACTACCAAGATAATTCCACTTAACATTGCCCTGCAAAAAAAAATAATTCTGTTACGAACCCGGTCCTGCGAACGATACGGGAATTTGAGGTGCTGAATTCGAATATTGTCCTCAAATTATTATGAAATTTCATGGAGACACTACTCAAAAAAACTAAAATTTTCGGTGACCTTTGTCGTAACGAGACTTAAAAAAAAGCATTCTGAAGCTCTAAGATTTTAGTTTTCAGGTTTTATAGTCGAAAATTCTTAGGAACAACTAAAAAGATGTAAAAAAATTGGCAAAACTTTTTGTTTTGTTAAAATTGCATGAGAACCGTTGCCCCTAAAAATGTTCGGCTAACAAGTTAGAAAATTAGAATCTTAAAGCTTCAAAATGCCTTTTGTAAAGTCTAGATACCACCATTTTTTCACTGAAATACAGCCTCTCAAAAAATCACCGAAGAATTTCATTTATTTTCTTGCTCCTTTAATTTTGACTCGTATTTTGTCTAATCCTAAAAGTACAGGGTCGCTCAGTCTTCTGGTTGAGATGCTTACAGACCAGAATAAACATACGAGCCCCTTTTCACTTCAGTTGGCCCACTTTAAGATTTGTACCAAAATATGCTTTTATAAACTAAACATGACGAAACTATTTACTTCTAAACAATTTATTTTCTCAAAAACATTTTAGATACACTCTAGTCGTAAAAAATTCATATTTCAAATCACTTAGACCTATAACTAATAGAACATCTGAACAAATAAACAATTTGCGAATAAATGCGCAAAGTTAACAAAGCAACAATTGAAAGATTACACTGATCAACAGCCAAAAAATATCCTAAATAAAATCAACAAAATATTACTATTTCTAATGTGCTAAAACCGGAATGAAACTTATTTTTTCAATATTAGTTCAAGTTTTAGAGATACGGTATTTATGTGTTCCTGCTGTGACAGTGTTAATATACTGTAATTCACAAGAATGCACGTGCTACATTTTTATATTCGGCAAGGAAAGATGATGTAATCGGCATGATTGTGTTACGTTAAACATACGTGTACATTATATTGTTTTATATTAGCCATTTTTTCCCCAGTTGGCTGACAGCGTTCATGCAAGATGTCTCGAAAGTGTGTAAACAATCCAGATCAGTTTTGTTACGTGTGTGGTGATGTGACTTTTGCGTCTCAGAGACGGTCTATTACTCCACTAATAACAAAGGCATATCAGCTTTATTTCGGTTGTAAACTAGGTGATCAAGACAAACAGTGGGCACCCCACATCTGCTGTAATACATGTGCTTCAAGTCTGAGGAGCTGGTTAAATGGCAAAAAACGGTCTATGCGCTTTGCTGTCCCAATGCTTTGGAGAGAGCCTACAAATCATATCAATGATTGTTACTTTTGCATGGTACCTTGTGTTGGACAAGCCACAGGTATGTCCAAGAAAAAAAAATCGGTTATTAACTACCCAAACATACCATCTGCGATGAGACCTGTGCCTCACAGTGACGAAAATCCTATTCCAAAACCCTCAGAATCCTACACTTGCGAATCAGAAAACGAATCAGATCATGGCGATAGAGTGATTCGTCAGGAAGAAGATATGCCATCAACGTCAAGAGATCCTGATTTTATACCGAGCACGTCATGCCACCAACCGCACAAAATAACACAGTCAGAATTAAATAATCTTGTAAGAGATTTAGAACTTCCAAAATGTAAGGCAGAGTTACTTGGATCAAGACTGCAGCAGTGGAACTTGTTAGAAGACGATGCTTCGGTATGTGTTTTTCGTAAACGCCACAAAGACTTAGAACCATTTTTCAACATGGAGAAAAACTTGGTTTTCTGCAGTAACATTAACGGCTTACTGGCGGCTTTAAATATAAACTATAAGCCAGAAGAATGGAGATTGTTTATAGACAGTTCAACATTGAGTTTAAAGGCAGTGTTATTGCATATCGGAAATATTTTACCATCTCTTCCTGTAGGGTATGCAGTTCACATCGAAGAATCATATGACAATATGAAGTACCTATTGACATGCATAAATTACGATGAGCACAAATGGCATATTTGTGGCGATTTGAAAGTTGTTGCACTTTTACTTGGGCTGCAGCTAGGCTACACAAAGTTTTGCTGTTTTTTGTGTGAATGGGACAGTCGGGCAAAGGCACTTCATTACACCAGACAAAACTCTCCTGTTCGTCAATTCCTAGAGCCAGGTCAAAAAAATGTACAGCATATGCCATTAGTAGATTCGAAAAAAAATTTATTACCACCACTGCATATCAAGTTGGGCCTAATGAAAAATTTTGTCAAGGCATTAGATAGAGATGGGTCAGCTTTTCAATACCTGCGTCAGAAATTTCCAAGACTAAGTGAGGCAAAGGTTAGAGAAGGTATTTTTGTTGGGTCACAGATTCGAAATATTTTGAAAGATACACAGTTTGAAAACACTTTAACAGGTATTGAAAAAACTGCTTGGAATGATTTCCGTCTGGTGGTCACTAATTTCTTGGGAAATAGAAAAGCTGACAACTATAAAACCCTTGTCAAAAATATGCTGTCATCGTATCAAAAGATGGGCTGTAATATGTCTCTTAAGATACATTTCCTACACTCACACCTGGACTTTTTTCCTGACAATTGCGGAGCCGTAAGTGATGTGCACGGCGAACGTTTTCATCAGCATATTTCAACAATGGAAAAAAGGTACCAGGGAAAGTGGAATCCTTCCATGCTTGCAGACTACTGTTGGACTCTTGGTAGAGATGCTCCAGAAACGATCCATAAAAGAACAGCAAAAAGACAGCACATATAGTGATTCTTATAAGTATATGAATCTTGTTACTTTTTTTAATAAATCCTTAAAAATAAAAAGTTTTTTTTTCTAAACCGCAACTAATTTTTTTATTTCATCGTCATTTTTGGATTCAGCGCCCCAAAATTAACAAAGAAGTGCACTTTTCCCACAAGATACAATTAAAAAACTAAAATTTGTTGTCCAGTGTTACCATTGGGTAACAACACTTTTATTTTTTATTACGGCTGAAATTCTTTGGGGCATAGTGTTAACCAAGGTTTGGCAAAAATTTGCTGTAAAACAATCCCATATTTCTTGAAGGTTTTGTCTCAGTTCGGTGATTGTACGAACAGGATGTTGTCGTAGAACCTTTTTCATCTCGTGCCACAAAGTTTCAATAGGTGACAGATCTGGACTGCTAGAAATCCATTTCGCAAGTGGTACATTATTTTCTTCCATCCATTTTATAGCCTTTTTTGAGGTATGGCACGCTGCACCATCTTGCTGAAACACAAAATCTTGGCCGGATGTCAAACATTCTTCCATCACTGGTAAAAGCGATCCTTCTAAAATTGCCAAATATTTGTTTGTATCCACATTTCCATCAATAAAATGAAGTTTTCCTACTCCTTTTGATGACATACTGCCCCAGACCATAATGGATGCTGGAAATTTCACTTTTCTCTTCAGACAGTCAACATGGAAGACTTCATTTTTTTGCGAATAACTCTACTGCGACTGTCACCAGCAGAAACTTGAGGTGTGCATTGTCTGTGTTCTTTAGCCCATCTAAGCCGATTTTTCTTTTGCAGTGGAGTTAATAGTGGCTTTTCTTTGGCCTATAAACAAGTTGTGCAACTTTAGGGTTTATACTTCACTTTTTTATAAGAAAACTTACCTTGCAAGTGCTAAATCCCAGTTTGTGTGCCTCTCTATGAGTTTTGGACCTCGAAATTCTCCTTCCAACAGCGTCACTCCACAGAGCACTTAATTGTAAATAATTGGCACGCCTGTTTTTCAAGATTATTCTTCTTAATGTTCTTCGGTCGGCATTTGTGATATTACTTTTTTTCACATATCGTGGCTTAATATTAACTGAACCAGTTACGTTATATCTTCTAACAATATTTCTCACACTGTGCCGCGATAAGTTCAACAAAGTTGCAATTTCTGAGTTTGATTTCCCAGAATTAAAAAATTTACTTATCAGTAACCGAATTTTCTCACAAATAACCTTTCCTCTACCCATTTTGAAAACCTTAACTACCCAAAACTATTTTAAACGTATTCTGACAGCTGTGATTAATGAAAACAATTGTCATGGCTTTTATTTTTCACAGCCACCTATGCGTTATAGACTTACTTTGCATTGAAATGAAAATAGGTTGATATGCTGTAATTGCAACATGTGTTTTTATGCTGCAAGGGAGTGATAAAGTTGGTGTTTTCTACTATATATTATCAAAATATTCATTGTTGATATTTTAAAGCTATAACACCCTGCTACATTTTTATTATTTGTGTTTGATAAGAAAAAAACTAAGATTTCAACAGTTGGGCCAACTGAAGTGGGAAGGGGCTCGTACATATGTCCTCCATGGGAATCGGAAAGGTTGAATGCTAAGAGTATAAAACATTAAGCTTTTTGTAGGAAAGTGTATCATTTATCAAGGCCTTCTCTGTCTATGGGAATACATAAATATATTTAAAACTACACCGAAGGTTAGTGTAGTTTGTCGATGTGGTCATGTGTCATCTACCTATATTGCATGATTAATGCTTTTTAGCAGATCTATTTTCAAATTCGTTTAATTTGGGTCATTCAAAAATGTCACCTCGAAGCAGCTGTGTTCATTAACTGACGTCAATCAAATGTTATTTTTACTCCAGTATTGCGAGAAATGTTATAGCCTCAGTTTTGAAGAGTTCGTGAAGATCGGCTTGATTACAAAACGCTCATTTTACTATTTATAAGCTTTTACGAGGGATGTCTTTTAAGTTTTGCATATAGAACCATAGTAGGCCGCGCGGATCGAACGTACAGTACTGAATCTTAACCTCACTCTTTAGTAAACTTAAATTCAAAGTTTCACAACAATAGGTGCAGTGTTCTCACTACAGTGAATTTTTAAGTATCACTAAGTCGTTAGGAAAATGGAACTCAACCGAGAACATTTTCGCGCCATAATTTATTACAACTTTCAGAGACAATTATCGCAACAAGAATGCCTTGCTAAGTTACTGACTGTTTTCGGCAACGAAGCGCCACATCAGTCGACAATTTCCCGTTGGTATGGAGAATTCAAACGTGGACGGGTGAGTCTTAGCGACGATCCCAGTGTGGGTGCACGAAAAACGGCAGGCACCCAGGAAAACGACGATGCGACGATGTTGTGCGCAAACTCTTCATTGAAGTGTTTCGAAAAAGATGGTCGCGACATTTGTGTCAAAAGCGGGTCATCTTGCAACAATTCCTCTTAATGAGCAAAGGCCTGTTACTGACTATTGGTACACCACCATTTGATTGCCCAAAGTCATCATCGAGCTTCGAAAAATCAACCCCGAAAGAAGAATCATCCTCCACCAAGACAATGCAAGCTCGCATACAGCCCAAAAAACAAGGCAGTATTTAACGGAAGAAAACGTGGAATTATTGGACCATCCTCCATATAGTCCCGATCTAAGTCCTAATGATTTCTTTTCGAAAATTGGTTCGAGCGCATGCAGATGTGTATTAATCGTCGTGGAGAATACTTCGAAAAACAATAAAGTCATTTAAAACTACCTACCGTGTTGTTTTATTTCCATATGCAAAACTTAAAAGACATCCCTCTTATTAAGTAGGGCGTGAAAAATGGATTAAAGTAGTTCGACTCAGTATTTCCCACACTGTGATAATGCAGTCTCCTTTTTGGAAAATTATCTGAGCTGTGCGTCACGGATATTACGCCTTGAAAAGTGACATTTTGTAGGTTATTTTTTGACATTTTATAGATTTTTGTGACATAACATACGTTTTTCTACAAGATGTCAACTTAGCACTAGCTATTGTACACTTGTTGTGAACTCGTTTTGTAGCTGTACGTGTTGCCTAAACGTCATAATGCGTCAGCTACCAATGTTTGGCTCTGATGTGATGTAACACTTCTTGACTGAATACACTTACTTGAGATATATTCAAAGCTAGAAATTAATTGATAATCCACTTTATTCATTCTGGAAATTACATACGCAAATTTGCTGAATTTCAAAAATGAGAGAGATAGGAAAAGAAAATCCCTGGTTGGTGAAGTAATTAACTCTATGTGGAATCTTACATTTTATACTTACATACTGCCACATATTGAAATTATATTCACTGTACACTGTCGAATTACAGGTCATATACATGTTAACAGTAATTACACACCACTTAATTGACAGCATATTCGGCAGACAATACTGTTGAAAAGAAGGTATACTGTGACCCCTCAAAGCCCTGGATCAACTCTAACATATCGAGGATGCTTCGTCACAAGAGATCTTTGTGGCAACGGTTTAGGAGGAGTGGCCATTCACAAGATTACGTGTCTCATCGATCCTTTTCTAACCTCCTATCTAGAACGTTACATAATGCCAAACATGCTTATGAACGAAAACTCGTTACCTCCAAAAATAAGAAGAAGCTGTTTCGGTATCTAAGAACAAACCTGAATTCCAAAGTTTCATCACCTCAGATCCGCGACGCTGACGGTCATCTCCACATGGATGCCACCGAATCTGCCAACTTACTGGCAGAGTCCTTTAGTGATGACTTCGTCGATGAGCCTAATGGAGACCTTCTACCGACCACTATCTGCCATAGGTGTCCCAACAGCCTTTGCGAAGTTGAGTTCCTGCCTGAAGATGTATTAATGCACCTGCGAAATCTGAAGACCTCTTCCTCCCCTGGTAAAGATGGGATGACGGCTGCTGTACTTAAAAACTGCACTTCAGCACTGGCCCTACCATTAAGCTTGATATTCACATCGTCTTTTAGATCTCATACCCTACCCTCATGCTGGCTTAGTGCTTCTGTTACCCCTGTATTCAAAAACGGCGACAAATCCTCCGCTAAAAATTATCGACCAATAAGTCTCGTTCCTATCGCCGCCAAAATAGCTGAAAGAATCATATTAGATAAGCTCCTATTTGCTTTCGAAAATGACCTTATCCCTAAGAATCAGCATGGATTTCTCCCTGGTCGATCAATAATGACCAACCTTCTCCACTCTCTCAACGATTGGACTCTGTATCTGGACACTAAGACTCCTGTTGATATAATCTACTTAGATTTTTCTAGGGCTTTCGATCGCGTACCACATAGAAGGCTTCTGTTTAAGTTGGAATGTATGGGAATAAGAGGCGAGTTGTTGCTGTGGATTAAGGCTTTTCTCACCGGGAGGACTTTCTCTGTGCGCGTCAGTGATAGCCAGTCTCACCTTCATCATGTAGCAAGTGGAGTTCCTCAAGGCTCTATCTTGGGGCCAGTGCTGTTCCTTCTGTATACAAGTGACCTGCCCGCATTGATTTCCTCCACATGTTCAGCTTATGCCGACGACACCAAGATTTACAATACTGTCGTAAATTCTGCTATGCTTCAACGAGATCTTAATATTGTTTGTCAATGGTCAGTCAGTTGGCTTTTACCCTTAAATCTAACTAAGTGTTGTGTCCTTCACCTCGGGAAGACAAATCCGCGATTTACATACAAGATCTTGGACCACAAAATCGAAGCAGTTTCCAGCCACACTGATCTGGGCGTTGTAGTCAACGATCGTCTTTCCTGGTCAGAGCATATTCACCACGTTACATCAAAAGCCAAGAAACTTCTATACATGCTGGAGAGGTCTTTCAAAGGATCCGATGTCAACACTTGCGCCTACATTTACAAGGCATTCGTGAGGCCAATTCTTGAATTCGCTGGCCCGGTATGGGACACTGTGCTTCTGCGCGATAGAAATCTCGTCGAATCAGTACAGCGTCGGGCTACTCGTATCCCTTTTGGAGCACGAAGACCAAGCTATGAAGATCGACTTGATTTATTCAACCTGACCTCATTCTCTGAGCGAAGACTTCGTGGCGATCTTATAGTTACGTTCAGGATACTTCATGGTTTGATGGGCACCGACCTCATGCATCTATATGTATACCGTCTGTCGCGCAGCAATCTACGCGGACACAGCTTCAAACTGCATAAGGAGCCATTTAAAACAACAGTCCGATAGTGGTTTCTTCCCAACCGCATATTCAACACCTGGAATAGTTTACCTGAAAGTGTGGTTGGTGCTACTTCAGTTAATAGCTTTAAAGTGCAGTATGATAGCTGGAGGAGTGTACAAACTTTATAGCTATGAACTGTCTTTTTTTATTTTTTTCTATTTGATGTATTTGTGTTACGTGTCCGTACACTATATTTACTGCATGAGCTTATAGTACTGTGTACTCTGCTCATCTCAATTATCATAATAATAATAATAATAATAATAATAATTTTCTCACATAGCAAATCTCACTGATTTTATACACATGCACTCAATACACATAATCGTCTAGATGCGATCTTGCTACTCAACCAACTTTCTTTTTTTTACAACTCAGCAACCAACAATGCATGCTTGAGGGTGTCGTGCGTTGAGTAGCTCGACGTTTTTGATGACGCCCACAGCGATCATAGCGAACAAACGTGGAATGAACTATTTGCACACTAAAAACTACATATTCCACAAGATGACATTTTGTCTGTTTTTTTAAGTTTTTTAGGTTTTTTTACATAATACCCCTGCTGGTTGTCTACTTAAAGTCCGTGACGCTTTGGTTGTTTTACCATTGATCGTCGAAGTATATGTATAATCGTATACTGTGTTTGTACGTTCACATACCATTTACCAATTCTACTAACCCTGGAAAGTTCAAAAAGTGATTATCAAAGTTGCTTTAAGGTCCTTATAGATGCCGCGGTACGCTGGTATTTAGGCCTTTGCCTACGCGGATGCTTAAGTATAAAAAACACTCTGGCAAGACGAGTCTGCAAATACCAAACACCTCGGTAGCGTAACTTTCTTTATTTTTGAGATATTTTAAAATTGTTTTCAGTGCTGTGATTCGATTACGACTATGATTTGAGTTGTTTTGGGAAATAGGAAACTTTCTCATTGAATTGCGCGTGAATATGTTAATCAAAGATGAATTTCACAGCTCAGTACGTCATAGGATAGGGACTCCTCATATTCATAGCAAAATGAAGGTTCCTTTATAAACAGCTTTGTCGGTATGTAGATGAGAAAGTATAGTTTGAACAGTTTTCTGTATATTTGCATAAGGGGTGCTCCAATATACAGGGTGTTTCAGTTTATTGTTGCATAACTTTAAGATTCGATAGAACTTTTAAAATTAATGCATAAAGTCTATATAAACATGGAACGAAAAATGCGTGGCTTCCGAAATACAGGGTGTTTAAATTTACTTTCTAAAATAGTTTTTTTTAAATATTTCGAACAATATTTGATGTATAACAGTGAAAATTGGTATACAAGGGTTTTTTGGTACGACAAAACGAACCACGGGCATAGTTTGACTGTAGCCGCTAGAGGGCGCTCTCTACTGTACCTGCAGTGTATTAAAATGACCGAAATTTTTTTCTTAGTGCAATTTTTTGCTTTTTGAATAAAAAAACTGATTCTTCGCACTTTTCTGCATAAAAAAGCTCTCATGTGAGTTTTCGTTATAGTTAGCCGTTTTTGAGATATTTCGATTTTTAAGGTTCGAGCCATATATAGAATGAATATCCGCTAACTCTTGATTGGAAAATAAAAATGGCATTTTTATAAAACTTACAAAAAAAACGGGTAAAAGAAACTAAATTTCGTGCATTACAATTGCAAAAAAACGTTTCAGGGTTCAACAGACAACAAGACTAACTGTCAACTAATTGACGTGTAACCTTATTCTGCTTTCAATTTAAAAAATATTTGCAGGCTCAGCCTACTTCTAAAACTTATCGAGATACTGACTTTTTAACGTTATTTTATCATAAATAATAAAAAATGCATCGAACCTTAAAAATCGAAATATCTCAAAAACGGCCAACTATAACGAAAATTCACAAAAGAGCTTTTTTATGCTGAAAAGTGCGAAGTATCAGTTTTTTTATTCAAAAAGCAAAAAATTGCACTAAGAAAACATTTTCGGCCATTTTAATACACTACGGGTACAGTAGAGAGCGCCTTCTAGCGGCTACAGTAAAACTATGCCCATCGTTCGTTTTGTCGTACCAAAAAACCCTTGTATACCAATTTTCACTGTAATACATCAAATATTGTTCGAAATATTTAAAAAAAACTATTTTAGAAAGTAAATTTAAACACCCTGTATTTCGGAAGCCACGCATTTTTCGACCCATGTTTATATAGACTTTATGCATTAATTTTAAAAGTTCCAGCGAATCTTAAAGTTATGCAACAATAAACTAAAACACCCTGTATATCCTTGTCAGCTAAACCATTTTCGATTCCCTACTACTACAACTGTTCTTATTATGTTGAAGATTGACGTGGATTCCGCTCCGCATCCACATAACATCACTAATGGAATTTACATTTGACAATTTCAAATTGTTACCTACGAGTAAAAAAAATATTTTTCCGAGTATAAATTAATTTTCTTAATTTATTATTGTCAGAACGTATACATTCCCAAGGTCATATCTCATTGTGTATAGCTTCATGGTTTGACCGCGTTTTGATGATTTTGTGTAAATATTGTCCACCCAAAGGTGGAAATAATTATTTAAACAATAGGGAATCAAATTATAATTTTCAATGCCTAGGTGTGTCAATTGTTTGGTTAATCATTTTAACCCAATGGTGGGTTGTAAGATTCAGTGCTCTGGGCTTCTTATTCCCGATTTTACTAACAGGAGATTAACATTTTTGATCATAACGGAGCATCTTTCTAGTAATGGATCTAATGAATATGGTCGATTTTTTCTAAAATTTCTCTCAAACTAGCGAAAAAATATGCGATTTGTCTAAGAAGTGCCTTTAATCCCTATATTAAATCAAGAAATTCTTTATAAATCACGTGGTTGAACATATTTTTTCAGTTGATCCGGAGGCCAAAACCTTGTTATATACGGTAGTGATAAACGTTCCAAATCGATTCACGTGTTATCTGATAAATGATAAGGTTAGCAAACATAAAATATTGACTTTCCTTTAATTATATTTCGCAACAGTTCAACTAGTCGCTCGCACACGCTTTAGAGCAATCGCGATATTTATTATGCTCTAAAGTTGAAATAATAAATCGATCGTAATGTTATGAGTGTCATCCGTTATTTATCGCTACTTAAACTCCGGATAATTTGTTCTATCTTCCGTAAGGTACGTTTGCAATACAACAAGTTGCAGATACGTGCAAAAGAAATGGCTTGGCTTGCTAGACTTAACGTAGTTTTCAGTCGTTTGTCTCCATTCGATAAGAGGAGACACGTCCTCGACATTAGCACCGAACTTAACCTGACGCTGTCCAACTCAACAACCTAAATTTAGGTGGAGACGAGCTCATTCCAATACCTTCCAACAACAAACGCCAACATCACATGTGCTTGCATTCGTTTCTAAAGCACTGTGTCCAATCTTGATCCTTTAATCCTTGACACAGGGCCTACCTGCCCGCCTATGCACTGCCGTTTCCTTCCAGTTATAGTGTATAACTTACAGGTTGATAGCTGGAGCATCATGTCGTTTAGGCAACACGTATAGCTGCGGAACGAGTACACATCAAGTGTACAACAGCTGGTGCTAAGTTGACATCTTGTAGAAAAACAGCAGTATACAGGGTGTTTCAGTTTATTGTTGCATAACTTTAAGATTCGATAGAACTTTTAAAATTAATGCATAAAGTCTAGATAAACATGGGTCGAAAAATGCGTGGCTTCCGAAATACAGGGTGTTTAAATTTACTTTCTAAAATAGTTTTTTTTTAATATTTCGAACAATATTTGATGTGACAGTGAAAATTGGTGTACAAGGGTTTTTTGGTACGACTAAGCGAACCATGGGCATAGTTTTACTATAGCCGCTAGAGGGCGCTCTCTACTGTACCTGTAGTGTATTAAAATGACCGAAAATTTTTTCTTAGTGCAATTTTTTGCTGTTTGAATAAAAAACTGATTCTGCGCACTTTTCAACATAAAAAAGCTCTCCTGTGAGTTTTCGTTATAGTTAGCCGTTTTTGAGATATTTCGATTTTTAAGGTTCGATGCATTTTTAATTATTTATGGGAAAATAATATTTTTTTTTACATTTTCGATTTGGGCATTACAAGTAATTAAGATGATCGTTTAGATTGTGTTTTTAAACACAGCAATAATTACTAACTCCAAATAAACACAAAAAAACAATATTAATTTGTTTAATTTTCCAATATTATTTTTAACAAATCAAATTAGTTATTTACAACTAAAATGCTATTGGATAGTAAGGACAAACATACAAAATTTAAAGTAGTTGCTCGAAATGTAAACTAAATTGTTCAATACACAATTCACATCTACGAATGATCGAACGTGGTATAGCACTATTCAAATAAGGCCTTATTTCATCACATGCATTCCTGATTCTGTCTATTAGCATATCTCTTGTGGTTACGGGAGTCTGGTACACTTTTTCTTTTAGAAATCCCCATACAAAGAAATCTAGTGGATTTAGGACTGGGGATCGTGGAGGCCAGGCGACTGGTCCTCCACGACGGCCGATCCATCTTTCTGGATAATTTTCGTCCAGCCAGTTTCCACCTCCGAATAATGAGCTGGACAACCATCAAGCTGGAACCAGGCCAATCTTCTTAAATCCAACATAACATCATCCCACATATTTGCATGTTCAGCCTTTAAAAATTCCAAGAAGGTCGCAACATTTAACCTTGCAGGCAAAAGGTAGGGTTCAAATAGTCGATTACGGTAGATACCAATCCACACGTTCACACTAAATTCATGCTGAAAATATCTTTCCCGAACTGCATGCGGATTTTCATGCGACCAAATATGTTGATTATGAGAATTTACCACTCCACGTCTAGTGAAGCATGACTCGTCGGTCCATAAAACGTTACTTAAAACCTCCCTATTATTATCAGTTCTATCAAGAATCCACTGACAAAATGTGATTCTTCGTTCTCCGTCCCCTGGCTGTAGTCCTTGCACAGGTTGCAAATGGTTAGGACGTCTATGGTTATTTCTAAGAACACGGTGAACATGGCTTGCTGAAATTCCCAAGGCACCAGAAACTCTCCTAACACTTGTGGTCGGATCTCTATCAAACTCACGCAGAATCATACGGGTAAATCTGCGCTGACGAACATTTATGTTTGGATCCCTTTGGCGATTTCCAAAACCATTTTCAATTATTTGGCGATGCACTCTTACAAATACTGAGCGAGTTGGATGTCGTCTGTTTGGAAATCTTCATGCGTATTCTCTGGCTGCTTCTGCTGCGTTTCCATTTACAAAGCCATGCACAAAATGAATATCCGCTATCTCTTGATTGGAGAATAAAAATAGCATTTTTATAAAACTTACAAAAAAAAAACAGGTAAAAGAAACTAAATTTCGTGCATTCACAATTGCAAAAAAACGTTTCAGGTTTCAACAGACAACAAAACTAACTGTTAACTAATTGACGTTTTACCTTATTCTGCTTTCAATTTCAAAAATATTTGCAGGCACAGCCTACTTCTAAAAATTATCGAGATACTGACTTTAACGTTATTTTATCATAAATAATTAAAAATGCATCGAACCTTAAAAATCGATATATCTCAAAAACGGCTAACTATAACGAAAATTCACAAGAGAGCTTTTTTATATTGAAAAATGCGAAGAATCATTTTTTTTTATTCAAAAAGCAAAAAATTGCACTAAGAAAAATTTTTCTGTCATTTTAATACACTACAGGTACAGTAGAGAGCGCCCTCTAGCGGCTATAGTAAAACTATGCCCATGGTTCGTTTTGTCGTACCAAAAAAACCCTTGTATACCGATTTTCACTGTTATACATCAAATATTGTTCGAAATATTAAAAAAAACTATTTTAGAAAGTAATTTTAAACACCCTGTATTTCGGAATCCACGCATTTATCGACCCATGTTTATATATACTTTATGCATTAATTTTAAAAGTTCTATCGAATCTTAAAGTTATGCAACAATAAACTGAAACACCCTGTATAAAATGAATAACTAAAATTCTACGTACTCTACGATCCGGTTTTTTAATTGCAGTTACTGATAGCATGCCTTTCAAAATTCGTTTTTCTATATCAGGTACTGAAACGGCAGTTAACTTTAACGACCAGACCTACCAGTTGACTAAAAAGTTGTAGCTTAATCGTAATGCCTCATGTCTTTTGCTTGACAGTGACATGAGTTGTGACGGGTGACACGAGTCACAAACACCGAGCATTGTAAAATTCACAGAACATGATAGTTGGGGCGTAGAAGCAGCGTTGCCATTTCAAGTTACAAAACTTGAAAAACGAATTTACGGGTATTAGTGACAAGTTATAGTTACCAAACGTGGAAGTTAACCAGCTATTGAAAACTGGGCCTCAGGCCCTTTGATTATCTATCATTATATAGGTACTTATTTATCAGATGGTGTAACCCAGATCTAGGGACTGATCCCTAGACCTGGCATCATTGTGATACACCACTGTATCCGGCACTGTTCAGTAATGCTACCATATCTCAGCCTTTTACAACTATGGGATTTCTGCAGAGTAATAGAAAAATGTAATCCCGAAAGGAATCCCCAGCTAAACCTTACAGTATTGATTCCATTATGACGTTTCCTTTACGATTAGGTTTTGCTCAAGATGTGAACTAACATTCAGCTTCGTATTTGTATCCTCTTTATAGTTCTTTAGAAAAATATTTTTGTATTGATATAAATATATTTTTCTGTTTTTTTCAGGTGAGTGATATTCTTCCATCGGCAACTGTGAGTATAGCGAATAAGAGAATGAGTGATAGAAGTAATAAACGATATTGTGATACATTGTATATACATAGAGAAAAATATAATAATTATATACTAAGTGACATATAAATCCGAACACCCAGTTTAAATGGTTTTATTTTAATAAAAGTTGGTGAATGTATTTATCTTACTGTAAATAACAAGTGAAAAAATGATCAGCCTTATCAGTTGGATATTCCGGTTTTTATACTGCTTTTTTTTTAATTCACTAACGCTCTAAAAATGAATATTTCAGCCGCAGTAAAGAATCAACATTGGCGGATTTTGGTTCTTGACATCCTTTACGATCGGTTACGATGCCTAGAGTACGGAGACCTGTACGATTTCGTCAACTTAGTGAGTTTGATAGGGGCCGTATAGTGGGACTTCGGGAAGCTGGACTTTCTTTTTGGGCAATTGCAGTTAGAGTGCAAAGAGGTGTAGACACTGTGGTTAGGTGTTGTCAGGCATGGCTTCGAGAAGGCCGTACGCAAAGAGCAAGGGGCACTGGACGCCGCCGTAGAACAACATACCGAGAAGATCGCCGCCTAAGATTATTGGCCTTAAGGGACCGTTTCTCCACTACCAGGTCCATTGCAAATGAATGGTTTGCAGAACACGGAAGACCTATTGGCATGCGAAGTGTTTACCGACGAATGAGAAGTTTTGGCTTGTTTTCATACCGGCCACACTGGGTCCTCCCTTTAACTCGAGAACACCGACGTAATCGCCTTGAGTGGTGCAGACAACGGTCATTCTGGGATCAGGAATGGAACAGTATTGTCTTTAGTGACGAGTCTAGATTTTGTTTAGGCATGCACGATGGTCGTGCCAGGGTTAGAAGGCGACGTGGTGAAAGGAGCAATCCACAGTTTTTTGTTGAAAGACATGTTCATCACACTGTTGGAGTTATGGTTTGGGGTGCTATAGCTTATGGTTCCAGGTCACCTTTAATCTTCATCAGAGGTAACATGAACGCGCAGCGTTATATTCACGAAGTTCTAGAACCCCATCTTTTACCCTATCTTGACATCCTGGCAGATCCAACTTTCCAACAAGATAATGCCCGACCACATGTTGCAAGAGTCACAATAGACTTCTTTCAACATAATGATGTCACATTGTTACCATGGCCACCAAGATCTCCCGACTTATCCCCAATTGAGCACGTGTGGGATATGATGGGTAGGAGATTGCTCAATTTGCAACGTCCTCCTCAGACTCTAGAAGCACTTCGAGAGGAGTTGGTGGTTGCCTGGAATGAGATACCACAGGAGGACATTGACCACCTGATCAGAAGCATGCCTAGACGCGTTGGAGAATGCGTAGCACATCAGGGTGCTTCCACACATTATTAAAGGTCAAAGGGCTTTAAAGCAGTGCAATCATTTTGAAATTTTTATCATTTACTTATTATGCTTCATTAAGTACTTATACAAAATTTTATTAAAATAAAACCATTTAAACTGGGTGTTCGGATTTATATGTCACTTAGTATACTTATTGGTTTAATTACTGTTATCAGTCTGATGTAACTTACTCTGATACGGAACACGTAGATTTTCCTAGAAATATTTATATATTATGTAAACATTTGCTCCAAATTTTGTTTGTCCGAGATGTGAAATAGTGAGTCTAAACAACCAAGTGCAAACTTATCTTATGGTTCTAGCACCACACGTGAACGGACTAGAGCGACACTTTTGGCAGTGATATTTAAAAATGTATAGTTATTTCAGTGCTACCTAGAGTTTAAATAGAATCGTTTTTGAGGAAATTAATTGCAGCTGCAAAGCAATAGTCTCGCACTTGTTCGGATCAATATTCGATCTTTTTTTTGGGACTGGTTGAATACGAGCTTCCAGTCCCCTGAGAAAATGACAGAGTCGTAAGATATTTGAAAGGAACGCGGAAACGGGAGCAGTTTCAGTGCACATCTCTTCAATAGAATATTTCTATAAGGAAGCATTTACACGTTTTGCATGGAAGTCGCTGAATTATCTAGAAAAGTAGGGTGACCTAAGACATCTGCACGGTATTGTACTGAATACTTGAGTACTAAAGCTTAGAGACTACGAATAGTTGGGTCACTAGCAAAGATACGTTTCCTGTTCTGTTTTACTTCCCACGTCTACTGTCTAAAAAGTATTGAAATCGCGAAAATGTTCGAAAACGTAGACTTTTGGTAGCCAAGTTACTGACGTTTTCAAATTTGCCATAGCATAACCTGGAAACGATTCAATAGAGATGGAAAAGCGGATGCTGTCTCTGTTGCAATCCCAAAGTATGACAGATTTTTTTTTAACCTAACAGTGGCAGTTATAGTTACTTGATTGATTTTTTTGCTGAAGAAAGAAGCTACTGTGTATCCAGATCTCATTTACTCCCTGTCAGACGGTCACAAATGCCTGGGCAGGCACCGACGAGCAAAGAGAAGCGGCGAGCAAGCTCTGATGTTTGTTTTGACGCTGAGTAAATTAGGTATATGGTATATATATTAGGTATATGAGTTTTCATAAAGTGCACATAGCAAAATCAAGGAAACTACACCTTATTTTATTGACGGAAAAATTATCAAAAAAAAACAATAATTGTTTATTTATGAATATTTTAAAATTTTTAGAGTCAGCTGCTAACCCTATTTAAATAAATCGTTACAACTTTTAAACTGAATGTCCTATCATATTGGAATAAATTTTGTAGTGATTGCAAATAATAGGCCGTACCAGTAAAGTGAAAATTTCCACGAAATTAAATGCTATAAATTTAAAATAAAGAGGAATATGCTGAAACTCACTATGTTTTCAATGATTTTTAAAACAATTGCTAAACTTCAATAAAAATTGTCCTATTTACCCTACCTTTTTTAAATGTTAAGTTATTCTACATGTTATTAGCTTCCTAATGGTGAAAAATTGCAAGTTTATTACTTAGATACAAGTTTTTAACTCAGCGTTTCAAAAAGCAGTGAACTCAGTTCAACGCCAGAGTAGGAATAAAACAACAGTATTAACCTACATGAATCATTCATTATCTTTAACAAATAAAATCAAATAGACTTGTCTATAGGATAATCATTTTGGCTTAATGCATCAAATGTTCAAAATGGCCACCCTGTTGCCGCAAACACATTGTAGCGCGAAGTGAAATTTGATGAGTTGCCTTACGAATCATCTCGGGATCATTTTTGATTTCGTTTGCAACACGCAAAACTCTTTCATCAAGTTCCGCTTCGCTGTTTATGGAACTGCTGTACACCCTTTGTTTCATTGTCCCCCATAAAAAATAGTCGAGAGGTGTGAGATCTGGAGAACGCGCCGGCCACCCAACAGATCCTTGTCGACCGATCCAGCGGCCTGGATAATTTCCATTAAGAAAAGACCTGACAATCAGCGAGTAATGGGCAGGACATCCAACCATTTGAAGCATCATTCTTCGACGGGTTTGCAGCGGCACTTCTTCCAACAGCAAGGGCAGTTCAGTCCGCAAAAGCTCCAGAAATCTCTCTCCGTTTAATGTCCTCGGGAGTATTGTTGCACCAATCAAAAAGTTGTCAATCAGTGCGGCCCACACATTTACAGAAAATTTCACTTGAAATGTTGAAGCCCTTTTCAGCCTAGGGTTTTCATCTTTTGGGCACCACCTATGTAAATTACGACAGTTCACGATGCCGTCTCTCGTGAATTGAGATTCATCTGTCCACAGAATTGTTTCCGAATAGCTCCCTCAGTAGGCCGACCAAATTGCCCATAAATTGGAAGCAGTGCTGTCCACAGAATTGTTTTCGGGAATTCAGGATTGTCTCTTGTTTTTATTAAAATCCATGTAGACATAACGCACCTTGGACGCCAATCCACATCTTCATGCAAGTGCTGCACCCTTTGACAATGGTATGGATGCAACCCTGCTTTCCTCAAGATGCGCCAAACCGATTTCTGGGATACGCCATGACGTAACGCCAAACGTCTCGTACTAGTAGTCGGGTCAGCAAACAAATCATCCAAAATGGCTTGTTCGATAGCAACATGAATAATAACACCTGGTTCGCGGCGATCTCGAGGCAAACCAAGTCCAGTGTTAGCCAGTCTTCTATGTACTTCTTGGAAGTTACGGGCTGATGGAACAGGGCGTCGATTTGGAAATGCAGCTAGATAAGCTGTGCAAGCAGCTCTCTAGCACTCCCTCGGTATATTCCATAATAATAATGGATATCGGCAATGTGTGCCGGAGGGAAATCACTTATACGTGGCATCACGACCAAAAAGCGAAAGCGTGATATGTAGCAAACGAAACTGATAAAGTTGGCAGGAGAAACACAAATAGCTGCCTAACTGCCCAACATTCAATTGTTTTTCAACTGGGCCCGCCTCCCCACTCGTACTTCAGCCCGCGCGACTCTACATTGAATCACCAAAAAAAGGTATCTACCTGATAAACAAAGGTGCCTAGCAAGACGATGCGCATGGGCTTTTTTATGAACACTCATAGAAACTGTTACATTTGAGTAATAAACGTGCAATTTTTACTTTTATAAAGCTGATAACATGTAGAATAACTTACAAATAAAAAAAGGTAGGGTACAAGGGACGATATTTATAGAAAATTTGAAATTATTGTAAAAATGTTAAAAGAAAACAGATTTTCATCAAAATTTTCTTTATTCTAAATGGATGTCATTACTTTTCCTGGAATTCTTCACTTTTCAATATGCTTAGAAGCTGCTACTAAAAATTTTAAAATATTCATATATTCATAAAAAATCAAATTCATGTTTTTTTGATGATTTATCCGTCGATGAAATAGAGTGTAGTTTCCCTGATTTTGATATGTGCACTTTATGAAGACTCACACTGTATAGTTTCATCGCTGAGTGACCCTACCATTACTATTTCTTTTCTATACTCACCCTCCCAGCATGATATTTACCCCGTGTATAGGTACAGGGGGTGATGCTGGTGTGGGGTTCATTTCTGTGGCGTTCAACCTCCCATCGTTGTGGATCGCAGACAGGATGGCCAATCTCTTCATTGACATCACACACCTAAAAAAAAAAAGATAGGGATAATTAGTATAGTACAACTTGGGCCTATTTCAAAAATAACATGCTACGGCTATTCTCACTCCTCTCTCTGGCCATTGGCGTAGCTGGATCATTGAAACCGAGGCAAAAGACCTGAGTTCGTAGGAGAAATTTTCAAATTTCGAAAATGAAATATCATGTTTTTTTGATGTCACATATACTAAGTGACATATAAATCCGAACACCCAGTTTAAATGGTTTTATTTTAATAAAAGTTGGTGAATGTATTTATCTTACTGTAAATAACAAGTGAAAAAATTTTCATCCTTATCAGTTGGACATTCCGGTTTTTATACTGCTTTTTTTTAATTAACTAACGCTTTAAAAATGAATATTTCAGCCGCAGTAAAGAATTAACGTTGGCGGATTTTGGTTCTTGACATCCTTTACGATCGGTTACGATGCCTAGAGTACGGAGACCTGTACGATTTCGTCAACTTAGTGAGTTTGATAGGGGCCGTATAGTGGGACTTCGAGAAGCTGGACTTTCTTTTCGGGCAATTGCAGTTAGAGTGCAAAGAAGTGTAGACACTGTGGTTAGGTATTGTCAGGCATGGCTTCGAGAAGGCCGTACGCAAAGAGCAAGGGGCACCGGACGCCGCCGTAGAACAACAGACCGTGAAGATCGCCGCCTAAGGGACCGTTTCTCCACTACCAGGTCCATTGCAAATGAATGGTTTGCAGAACACGGAATACCTATTGGCATGCGAAGTGTTTACCGACGAATGAGAAGTTTTGGCTTGTTTTCATACCGGCCACACTGGGTCCTCCCTTTAACCCGAGAACACCGACGTAATCGCCTTGAGTGGTGCAGACAACGGTCACTCTGGGATCAGGAATGGAACAGTATTGTCTTTAGTGACGAGTCTCGATTTTGTTTAGGCATGCACGATGGTCGTGCCAGGGTTAGAAGGTGACGTGGTGAAAGGAGGAATCCACAGTTTTTTGTTGAAAGACATGTTCATCACTTTGTTGGAGTTATGGTTTGGGGTGCTATAGCTTATGGTTCCAGGTCACCTCTAATCTTCATCAGAGGTAACATGAACACGCAGCGTTATATCCACGGAGTTCTAGAACCCCATCTTTTACCCTATCTTGACACCCTGGCAGATCCAACTTTCCAACCAGATAATGCCCGACCACATGTTGCAAGAGTCACAATAGACTTCTTTCAACATAATGATGTCACATTGTTACCATGGCCTCCAAGATCTCCCGACTTATCCCCAATTGAGCACGTGCGGGATATGATGGGTAGGAGATTGCTCAATTTGCAACGTCCTCCTCAGACTCTAGAAGCACTTTGAGAGGAGTTGGTGGTTGCCTGGAATGAGATACCACAGGAGGATATTGACCACCTGATCAGAAGCATGCCTAGGCGCGTTGGAGAATGCGTAGCACATCAGGGTGCATCCACACATTATTAAAGGTCAAAGGGCTTTAAAGCAGTGCAATCATTTTGAAATTTTTATCATTTACTTATTATGCTTCATTAAGTACTTATACAAAACTTTATTAAAATAAAACCATTTAAACTGGGTGTTCGGATTTATATGTCACTTAGTGTATAATATGAACATCACGACAAACCACGTCTCGCATTTTAGTCGGTCTGTCTGTCGGTCTATCTGTCCACTAATTCTTGGCCCGTCTATATCTTGCCAAGTACAACTCGCACCAAGTATGAACATGCGTTGTAGTTTTTGAAAATCTGCCCAGTGGTGGCAGAGCTAGGAGCAAAAAGACGAAAAATTAAACTCGCTCAAACTTTTACAAATATCTTTGTAGGAGTAAGAAGTTGGGGGTTGGGGGTAAGTAGGGTAATAGATAGTAATTATATCTCAATTTGTGATATTAGTATATTTATACGCTCCAAACCCCGGTAATTCGGGGCACCTATTAGACACACTTTACACATCATAGATTTCCTCTTCAGACTTAAAATGAGAATACAACATGCGTTGTAGTTTTTGAAAATCTGCCCAGTGGTGGCAGAGCTAGGAGCAAAAAGACGAAAAATTAAACTCGCTCAAACTTTTACAAATATCTTTGTAGGAGTAAGAAGTTGGGGGTTGGGGGTAAGTAGGGTAATAGATAGTAATTATATCTCAATTTGTGATATTAGTATATTTATACGCTCCAAACCCCGGTAATTCTGGGCGCCTATTAGACATACTTTACACATCATAGATTTCCTCTTCAAATTTAAAATGAGATTTTTTTTCGAGACGAGTAGAGACATTTCTGCTGCATGGGTTCACCGGCGGGCGTGCCGGTCTTTTTCCTCAGATGATCTAGCTTTATGATTTGATGACGGCTTTGCGCGGGCAGTGCATAGTCAACCTACTTGACGCAATTTTTTTTATAATCAAATCAGTTGGATATCCTTTAACGTGAATCAAGAGGTTTCCGGTGCAAATGTTTCTGAATAAATTACAAAAAATTGTTTTATCCGCTTCCAATAAAGCTTTTCAGTCTGAGCAATAAAGGTCCTTAGAGTTTGTTTTCTAAAATTGTTATTTTCGAGTGATAAGCGATTCTGGAAAACCCTATAAATGGCTAAAGATTATTATTTTTATGATTGCAGTATTTAGATGTTTATAACGCGGCTTCAGTGGGAGATGAACAATTAAATAACAATATTTTGAAATAAACTAAGCCCAAAATACTCTTTAGTAGTTAACATAGCCATTTTAAGACTTTAAATCGATTATAAGTATAGAAAAAAGCAGCAGAAACTCAGAAATACTGAAACTAAAAAGAGTTTTCTTGTAATTTGTATATTTGTATAATTGTATAAGCAAATTTGTATTGGTCGTCGCCCCACAAACTCTTACTTTAAATTAACATCCCACAACTATGATTATGAAAAAAAATCGATTCGGAAAATGAGGCAATGACCTTCACTGACATTTCGACTTTAACGGCAACTCTCAAAGCATCAAATCGATATGATTGAACATTTTTTATATCTATCCGTTCGAAAAAGTAACATACCTGAACACCAACATCACTTATAGATTCACTGAAAAATGAAGCATATACCGAGAGGTGCACTCCTATATCATATATAGGATGTTAATTTGTATGTTATTACTGCTAATCAGGTGTGAAAACGAACAGACGTCTGGTCAGAGCGGACTGGTAATTTGATCCTATTGTATACTTTATCTGAAGTCACTTGAAATAGCATAAAAACCTTTGGTCGGCGCGTCCTTTGTAATTTCATGACGTATCATAGGCGTGCGGTCATTTATTTAGAACGATAATAATAATTATTTTACTATCTTCTTATTTTTTTCTAATTTATGTTGACTGAAAGTTAAGAAATGGAAAAATTACAGAATTCCAACGTTTGACATAGGCAAATATTTACATAGCAGGTAGGTATATAAAAAGGTATATAAAGACTTACATTATAGGTATTTATATATCATCCTCGCCTTCGGAGCTGTCGCTAGAGTCATCTTGTAGAGGAATTACAACGGGATTTACAGGAGGCAAAACACAATATTCATTTTCTTTTTCAATAATATGCCTAGAACACTGCTTCCATAGGTCTGTGGCAGCAATATGAGATACTGCATCTCTTATTGTGGCCAATAGCGATTCACTTAATTGAGGGGTCTGATTATGTTTTCTTACTTTTTTTTAAAACAGCCCAGACCAAGTCAATCGGGTTAAAAATGCAGTAATAGGGAGGTAGACGTAATACTTCATGGCCATTTTGCTGAAGCAGATTGTCAACAACATACTCTTTTTCAAATTTTTGTCTTTTAATAAGATCCAATAATATGGCTTTGGTTGATTTTTGTGGTATTTCCATTCCCTTATCCTTCATAAAATCAATAATGTCTTGTTTTTTTGTGCCTGTATTCGGAATTTTGTTTTTCTGTCGGGAATGGTATGGCGCATTGTCCATAATAATCACTGAATTTGGGGAAATGTTTGGTATTAACTGCTGCTCTATCCACTTTTCAAATAAGTCGGAGGTCATGTCCTCATGATAGTCGACACATGATTCTTTGATATTTTTGGCAGATAACAGCAAGGCATTAGGTATAAATCCATTTTCACTGCCAGCATGGAGAATAATGATTCGTTTTCCACGGTTGCATGGTGCATTTAAAATGCACTTGTTGCTGTCGTCAACCCAGCCGTACTGCACAACATCATGGGTATCATACCACGTTTCATCCAGGCAAATCAGATTTCTTTTCTGCTCTCTATAGATTTTAACTTTGTGCAAAAATTCTTGGCGCAATTCAACGATTCGAGACGACTCCATAATCACCATTCTTTTATCTAATTTTTTGTATTGAAAACCACACTGTTTTACAATACAGTGCAGTGAGTCTAAGCATTTGTAATTATAAAAATCTTCAGGATAATCTTTTAATTTATCCCGTATCATTTCCAACGTGGGCACCAAATTTTCTTTATAAAATCCGTATATTATACGACGAATATCTTCCTGAAAACCCACGTCTATTCTTTTTAATTTTTGCCCTATGCGCTTTCTGTGGAAGGAATGGTTGACTACATCTCCCCTTTTTATAACCCGATAAATGGTAGACCGACTGATTTTTGTCAGGATACAAATTCTGTTTAAAATTTGATTTTGCGAGGAATCTGGATTTTCGTTTTTCAGACAATCATACATATTTAGGATTACTCTTTGGGTCTGTTCCTCCAAATCTTTATGAAAGAATTCTGCCTGCACAGGTTCATTAACATCTCCTCGTGGCTTGGAGCATTTTCCCAAGGTCTCCAAAGAGCCATATTTAGGACACACAAGAACAATCAACACAACAATTAAATCAACAAGTAAACTGAGCATTCAAAAGTCAAAAACACACAAACTAATAAAATCTATGAAAAAACACGGACAGACTAAAGAAAACACGTTTATTCACCGCTACACGGCACTGGCTAAACTGTTTCAATTTTCAGTAGCCACCTGCACTTGTTCGGAGCTCTGAAATACACGCTTTCTCATTGGCTATGTCCACGCATAGGCGTGCTTTACTCCACGTGGACCGGTGAAACTGCCTTTGACCTTATACGGGGGATATTTGCTGCGAAATTTGGCGATTTTTGCAGCAACAGAGCGTGTTAAATATAGATATATAAAACGCACGCGGTATTTCACACTGTTTCAAGTGACTTCAGATAAAGTATACGTGGTTTGTTAATTAAGTGATTAGACTGGCAACGTAGCGTTCGATCTGGCAACACTGGAGGCGTTGGGCAGGGAAACGGGCAACAACATAAAATTGTAATTTGAATAAAAAAATCCGTCTTATCAGTTACTTTACAGAACTCGTATAGCGTCTGAATTTTTGAGTAACAGATTACTAGCTCAAGTAATACAACAGATAACCGAATGTGTTTTGCTCTTGAGATAGCGGCGGCTAAGCAATACCACCAAAGCAAATAATCGGACCATTGTCATTGTAAAATCCGAGTGGAGTAACGGTAAGTGATGCATTTTGGTCAATTACTTGGGGGGGGGGGGGTGTTCTCGAATGTCGGATTGTCATGTCTCATGCGAGATAGCTTAAATGACACCTTAAACTCGTAAAGTAAGTTTTACTTTTTACTTCGTATGCCAAAACAGGCGAGGACGCATTGTAATCGCGAAAATTTTCGAAAATGGGATTTTATGTTTTTGGATGTTATATGATATGTGGAAAGTACACCTCGGATTTGGATGAAATTTTTACTCAAGGTAACTGTGATGCTAAGGGTAATAAACCTTTGTAATCTTTGGAAATCGGTCCATTGAAAAAGGTGAAAAACGAAAAAAAAACTCAAACTTCGATTTTTGAGTCGCAAAGAATTAGTTCAACGTCTATCATAGTAAAAACATTATACTACTGAATGTTATATTTAATCAAGGTACCATAGTACGAGCCCCTTCCCACTTCAAATGGCCCACTTCAAGATTTGTACCAAAATATGCTTTTATAAACTAAACATGACGAAACTATTTACTTCTAAAACAATTTATTTTCTCAAAAACATTTTAGATACACTCTAGTCGTAAAAAATACATATTTGAAATCACTTAGACCTATAACTAATAGAACATCTGAACAAATAAACAATGTGCGAATAAATGCGCGAAGTTAACAAAGCAACAATTGAAAGATTGCCATTGGGTAACATCAACTTTATTTTTTATTACGGCTGAAATTCTTTGGGGCATAGTGTTAACCATGTTTTAGCAAAAATTTGGTGTAAAACCCATTTCAAAAGTGGTACATTATTTTCTTCCATCCATTTTATAGCCTTTTTTGAGGTATGGCACGCTGCACCATCTTGCTGAAACACAAAACCTTGACCGGATGTCAAACATTCTTCCATCACTGGTAAAAGCGATTCTTCTCAAATTGCCAAATATTTGTTTCTATCCAGATTTGCAACAATAAAATGAAGTTGTCCTACTCCTTTTGATGACGTACTGCCCCAGACCATAATGGATGCTGGAAATTTCACTTTTCTCTTCAGACAGTCAACATGGAATGCTTCATTTTTTTGCGAATAACTCTACTGCGACTGCCACCAACACAAACCTCGAATCGGGCCTCATCACTCCATGTATTGCACACCATTGTTGAGGTATCCATTGTCTATGTTCTTCAGTCCATCTAAGCCGATTTTTCTTTTGCAGTGGAGTTAATAGTGGCTTTTCTTTGGCCTATAAACAAGTTGTGCAACTTTAGGGTTTTTACTTCACTTTTTTTATAAGAAAACTTACCTTGCAAGTGCTAAATCCCAGTTTGTGGGCCTCTCTATGAGTTGTGGACCTGGAAATTCTCCTTCCAACAGCGTCACTCCACAGAGCACTTAATTGTAAATAATTGGCACGCCTGTTTTTCACGATTATTCTTCTTAATGCTCTTCGGTCGGCATTTGTGATATTACTTTTTTTCACATATCGTGGCTCAATATTAACTGAACCAGTTACGTTATATCTTCTAACAATATTTCTCACACTGTACCGCGATACGTCTATCAAAGTTCCAATTTCTGAGTTTGATTTCCCAGGATTAAAAAATTTCATTATCAGTTACCGAATTTTCTCACTAATAACCTTTCCTCTACCCATTTTGAAAACCTTAACTACCCAGAACTATTTTAAACGTATTCTGACAGCTGTGATTAATAAAAACAATTGTCATGGCTTTCATTTTTCACAGCCATCTATACGTTATAGACTTACTTTGCATTGAAATGAAAATAGTTTGATATGCTGTAATTGCTACATGTGTTATTTTTATGCTACAAATTTGATTAGGGAGTGATAAAGTTGGTGTTTTATACTATATATTATCAAAATATTCATTGTTAATATTTTAAACCTATTGCACCCTGGTACATTTTTATTATTTTATTTTGTTAAGAAAAAAACTAAGATTTCAATAGTTGGGCCAACTGAAGTGGGAAGGTGCTCGTACATATTTGTAATTGAGATACCAATATTATATCCGAAATATTTTTAAAGCTATCATCTGTTTCCTATTCCTCCTGCCCTTAACACTATCGGTATATCTGGCTCTGAATTAATATCCATTCACTCACCTGCAAAACCACATTTGCCACAAGAAGAAATGAAGACCGACCCAGGAGAAAACTGTGTATCAGCCCTTACATTTGACCAGAGGCTTAAGTGCAAGCCATTGACCGTAAATCCCCAAAATTTAATCATCAACAGAATCAATGGATTCGTTATCATCATATATATATATTTTTATTTTTCGCAGCAAGTTATGGACTTAATTCTGATAATTTTTGGGAAAAACATAAATTGTGTCTCTGGACCTGCTAATGCCACAGATAACGCATTGCTGTGAGGGTATGTATGCAAGTACGCATGTATACTTAAGAATGGCAATTATTTTTAGGTTGTTAGGTTTAGTCTTGTTTACAAAATTAAATAAGAACAAAATTGTAATAGTGTTACATAGAGGTTATAGGTTGACGCGGGGGCATGGGGATGACGGGGATTGGTCTTCGGGGACTGGCAATAGTGAGGAAATAAGGAATAATGGATAATGATAACATGGGTCAGCGAGTGGAGAGTGTTAATGATGAATCAATATTTGATAGTCCACATCAAAACCATTTCACAGTCGGACATCTAAATATCAGATCCATAAATTCTGGATTTGACGAGTTCTGTAATTATATGACAGAATACAATTTTGACATTTTTGGAGTTTCTGAAACATGGCACAATCCAACTTTAAGAAGTGAGAGTTTTTGCTTGCCTGGTTACAAATTTATAAGGAATGATAGGCAGGGTCGAGGAGGAGGGGTAGCTTTATACATAAAAAGCGGGTTGAAATATTCAAGGGTGAATGTGGAAATTAACTATGCAGAAACCATAGGTATAGAATTTAAGATAGGTGGAAAAACTTATCTTTTAGTTAATAGTTATCGTTCGCCTTCTGAGAGTGTCACTTATTTTTTAGACTCCTTAGAAAATTTTCTCGGTTTTGTCAGTGTCAAATATGATTATTTATTACTGATAGAAGATCTAAATATTAACATTTTAAATAATTCTGCATACACAAATCGCCTCAAAAATATAATTCATAGTTTTAACTTATCACAAAGGATCAGTGAGCCAACAAGCCAACATTGATATAATCTGTGCTAGTGAGGATCTTATCTCTAGCGATTCTAAATCATTTGCAGTTTCTCAAAATCTCTCAGATCATAACTTAATTTACTCAGCCTTTCGAAAGTCAAAAATAAATAAATCACAAAAGACTATTAAATATAGAGACTACAATAATATAGATAGGGAATCCTTCTTAAATGAAGGGTTTCTACTTGGGTGGGAGGATATTTACTATATAAACCAAATCGACCGAAAAATAGAAGTCTTTAATAAAAATATAGTAACTGTTCTGAATAAACATGCTCCAATAAAAACAAAACAAATAACCGAAAAACCTTATGTACCCTGGATAACTCAAAATATAAGAATTTTAATCAGACTAAGAGATAAAGCTCATAAAAAATTTCAAAAATCAAAATCACAGGCTCATTTTGAATATTATAAACAACTAAGGAACTATACAAAGCATGCAATTATCCGAGAAAAAAATACATTCTTTAACTTACTCTCAACAAAGAAAGGTAAGGAATTTTGGGACACTACCAAAAAGCTCAACATAACATGCAAGAAAACTCACTCAACTATACCCGAACACTTACAAAATGTAAATGACATACACAATTACTTCCAGCAGACCGACAATTTACCAGACACTGCTTCCCAAGAATTAATCAATTTTTACAAAAACAATGTAAACATTAACGATTCTCTTAGCTTCCAACTGTTAGACAGGGCCAGTCTAATCAAAATTGTAACTAATATCTCATCAAATGCCATTGGAGAGGATGGTTTCTCTATGAGAGACCTAAAGTTGTGTATCCCATTTTGTACGAATGCCTTGCTGAATATAATCAACACATGTATTTTGGGGGGATTATTTCCAGAAATATGGAAGAAAGCTATTGTTAAACCCTTACCAAAAATAGCAGAACCTAAAGAATTTACAGACTTGAGGCCTATTAGCATATTACCCGCTACATCCAAAATTTTAGAAAGGCATATTTATAATCAAATTAGGTTTTTTTGTGACACAAACGATATCATACCAGATAGTCAATCCGGTTTTAGAAAAAACTTTAGCACAAGTACATCATTAGTTAATATCTTGGATGATATCAGACATCATCAAGAACAAAAAAACAGTACGTGCATGGTTCTCCTCGACTTTAGTAAAGCGTTCGACACTCTGAATCATGAAATGTTACTAGCTAAGTTACATTACCAGGGCTTCTCGCAGAACTCCGTAAATCTAATAAAAACATACTTAGGCAACCGTTCAAACTGTGTTATGTTAGCAAATGATTCTGCTATTTACAAAACCGATGTTAAACCTATAAAAAGAGGAGTTCCTCAAGGTTCAATTTTATCTCCTTTGCTATTTTCAATCTACATATCTGACATGGTCAAATCGGTAAAATTCGCAAAGATAAAACAATATGCAGATGACTCACAAATATATCTCCCGGTCAATAAAACCACAATCCATATTGCACAACAACAACTAAATTCAGATCTCCAAAGAATTGACACATTTGCAAAGCATCACAATCTTAAACTAAACCCCTCAAAATCGCAAGTAATGGTTATGAATAAAAACAGTACTGAAAGAGAACATTTTGAACAAAATTTAGTAATTTCTATTAACAATGACAGAATCCCCATAGTTCAGGAGACAAAAAATCTAGGCATTATATTTGATAGCTCGCTTGGCTTCGGCAGTCATATAAAAAACAGAACAAATTTAGCTTACATGCGACTAAAAAATATAAACAAATTAAAAAAACATTTATCAGCCAAACAAAAATATTATTTGTGTAATACCTTAATTTTATCACTTTTTGACTATGGAGATGTCGTCTATGGTGATTCGCTATCGTCGCGAACCAAAAAATACATAAAAAAAGTTCAAAATAGTTGCATGAGATTTGCATTTGGAATTCCATATCGAAACCATATCACTCCTTATCTGAATAACTACAACATATTAAACATGACGAATCACAGAAAATATCACATGTATTCTTTTATCTATAGGGTTATAAAAACAGGTCAACCGCCCTATTTAAGAGAAAGATTTGTGCCTTTGCCTAGTGCCCAGAGAAGTAGAAATAATCTCAATTTTATCGTACCTAGGCATAGAACGCGTTCCTTCCGACAATCGTTTGCCTATGTGACGGTTCACTTATGGAATAATTTACCAACTTCAGTTAAAAGCTCATCGTCAAAAACATTCTCAAAACTGACAAAAACGTTGTTAAATAATCACCAGCTACTTTAGCAGCGTTTGTGTGAGCAAAAATAACGTTTTTACATTCCTACTCGCTGACAAGTTGTATAGATTTGTTTTTCGCGTCCGTTGCCAGCTCCCGGGGGTTCTCTCTTCGTTTTTGCCTTTTTTGTGTTTCACCACCTCTTCATTTGCCTCTTTATTGTATTTTTTATTTTGTTTAAGAACTTTTATGGTATTCAGGGCTTTCTCGCATGGACTCTTTGTATTAAAGGGTCCAATGTATCGGTTTTATAATCGAGAGACTGTCCTTTTTCGTCATTACTCTATATGTAGAATTTCTTTTGTTTATGATGTTTATTCATGACGAAATAAATATTTTGAATTTGAATTTGAATATCAAGAAACAATTAAAGTCAGAAGCAGGTAAATATACTGGGTGATTCACAAGTCGTGACCAAAAATGAAACATCCTGTATATTAGATACTTTAAAGGGCTGCAATGTACAGCTAGGATGCAGGATACCAGAAGTAACAGTTTGGTAACATTACGAAACAATAAAGGGCGATAATCCTTTGCAATTTTTGAAAGTGGTTGCGGAGGAAGGATCAGAAACGAAAAAGAACAAATAAAATAGCTGAAACATCGATATTTGAACCTTGTTCATGTTTGGAAAAATATTTTAAGGGTGAAAAATTAGGGGGTGGGGGTTAGTATATTCATACTCTCCCAACCTTAGTAATTCTACGCACCTATTAAACATATTTCACACATCATATATTTCCTAGGCCTGTTTGACTGACTTGATCCGTTAAATTTTCCTGTTATACATGTCCGTAACTAACTTTTTTCTCAGAGGCTCCAACTTGTGCTGAACATAGTCCTTTATGAACTGATGACGGCGTTGCGTGCAGAGTCAACCTACTTAACGCCATTTTTCTATTGCTCAGCGGATTATACGTACATCGTGTTATGCAAAATGCTATGAACAGAATCCAGTGAGTACATTTACTAATATTGAAAAAATAAAATCTACACATCTGTTGCTTCATTTTCAATAAAAACAAAACATTTCATGAGCTCAAGGTAACCGCTATACTGATATGAAACCAACATTTACCATCTCCATTCCCGTATTTGGAGCCCCTGCCGTTTGTAAGCCCTGCTGATGACGTGTACGCGTCCGAAATCCTCGGAACATCCCGGGACCGCACCGTGACGGGAATCTAATTAAATTATGCTAAATAACTGGAAAGTAATCATCACACAGCCAACTAGACGTAGACGTCCCATTCGCCAACAGTTTGAACTAGTTTCACTGGGCATGTCAGGTGTCATGACGGAAGTTCACACAACCCATATTAAACACTCTAGAGTCACCACTTTATAATATTTATTATACTTTAGCATTAAAAAAGAGCTTGCTTGTGAAAATGACCTTGTAATGAACTTGAAGGTCACTTTATAGTATTTATTATACATAGGATGCCCTCATTTCACCATGGAACTTCAGCATTAAAAAAGAGCTTGCTTGTAAAAATGACCTTGTAATGACCTTGAAGGTCACATGGAACTATATCATTAAAAAAAGAGCTTGCTTGTGAAAATGACATTGACCATGACCTTCAAGGTCATTTCAAGGTCCAGTGAATATTTTCAAATAGACCTCTTTCACTTTAGATTGAAAAGAGGATGCCATTTTAGGTACGAGTGTTATCTTTGTTTTGACCTTGACCATGACCTTCGAGATCATTTCAAGGTCAAATCAAGACTGCAGAAATGTTCGACAGCACAGATGTGTGGTTTGTGGGGATTACTTACAGGTGACCTTGACAATGACGTTCAAAGTCAAGTCAGAATTTCTAAATGAAGCCTCATTTTTATACTGGAAATATTAAAAGCACGAAATTTTGTAACCTTGACCTCAAATACTTTAAACTTGGCACGACCTTGACTTTGAAGTTAAGGTCAAATCAAGACTGCAGAAATGTTGGACACCACAGATGTGTGGTTTGTGGGGATTACTTACAGGTGACCTTGACAATGACGTTCAAAGTCAAGTCAGAATTTCTAAACGAAGCCCCAAGTTTATACTGGAAATACTAAAAGCACGAAATTTTGTAACCGTGAACTCAAATACTTTAAACTTGGCACGACCTTGACTTTGAAGTTAAGGTCAAATCAAGACTGCAGAAATGTTCGACAGCACAGATGTGTGGTTTGTGGGGATTACTGACAGGTGACCTTGACAATGACGTTCAAGGTCAAGTCAGAATTTCTAAACGATGCCTCATTTTTATATTGGAAATATTAAAAGCACGAAATTTTATAACCTTGAACTCAAATACTTTAAACTTGGCACGACCTTGACTTTGAGGTTAAGGTCAAATCAAGACTGTAGAAATGTTCGACAGCACAGATGTGTGGTTTGTGGGGATTACTGACAGGTGACCTTGACAATGACGTTCAAAGTCAAGTCAGAATTTCTAAACGAAGCCTCATTTTTATACTGGAAATATTAAAAGCACGAAATTTTATAACCTTGAACTCAAATACTTCAAACTTGGAACGACCTTGACTTTGAAGTTAAGGTCAAATCAAGACTGCAGAAATGTTCGACAGCACAGATGTGTGGTTTGTGGGGATTACTGACAGGTGACCTTGACAATGACGTTCAAAGTCAAGTCAGAATTTCTAAACGAAGCCTCATTTTTATACTGGAAATATTAAAAGCACGAAATTTTGTAACCTTGACCTCAAATACTTTAAACTTGGCACGACCTTGACTTTGAAGTTAAGGTCAAATCAAGACTGCAGAAATGTTCGACAGCACAGATGTGTGGTTTGTGGGGATTACTGACAGGTGACCTTGACAATGACGTTCAAAGTCAAGTCAGAATTTCTAAACGAAGCCTCATTTTTATACTGGAAATATTAAAAGCACGAAATTTTGTAACCTTGACCTCAAATACTTTAAACTTGGCACGACCTTGACTTTGAAGTTAAGGTCAAATAAAGACTGCAGAAATGTCCGACAGCACAAGTGTGTGGTTTGTGGGGATTACTGACAGGTGACCTTGACAATGAAGTTCAAAGTCAAGTCAGAATTTCTAAACGAAGCCCCATGTTTATACTGGAAATATTAAAAGCACGAAATTTTGTAACCTTGACCTCAAATCTTTAAACTTGGCACGACCTTGACTTTGAAGTTAAGGTCACAGGGACGTAAAATGCCTGCTTTTTTCATTTACTGTGTAAAATGGGAGGTTTTATTGGAAAAAGTTGGACTTGACCTTGAAGGTCATGGTCAAGGTCACATTTGGATGATCCCCACAAACCTCACAAGTAGGCTTTCGAACATTTTTCGTAGAGCAAATTGTTTTTTACGCCCTGATTAGACCTGGATATGGCCTTGAAGAAAATAGCCAAGGTCATGGTGATGATGGACGTAAACTTTCTTCCTCTTCTCAAATTCGCTGTAAAAAGGAGGGTTCTTTTTGAAAATGTTTACTTGATCTTGAAACGACCTCAAAGGTCGAATGCAAGGGCATTCTCAAGGACACCATTATTCTTTAGGTAGATATGTTACCGGCATTCTGTATAATCCGGTATTCTATACAATAACTAGGTAATGTATAGAATACCTAAAACGTGTAGGTAATGCATGAAATATTATTTGTTTTATACTTTGCCTAGGTATTCTATTCAATACCGAATGCGCAGACGGTAATGTATGTAAAAGAAGATTTTGTGCACTTCAAAATGGCACAATAGTTCCTCATGTAAAAATAAATAGCTTTTTCACGTATGTACGTATACTTAATTAAAATTTTGACTATGAGCAGTAGACCTACACTGCCTATAAAAATGTAAAAATAAATAGCTTTTTCACGTATGTACTTAATTAAAATTTTGACTATGAGCAGTAGACCTACACTGCCTATACAGGGTGTCCGCAAAGTTGGGGTTTTCCTTTCCAGAAACAACTACCCTTGAAATAACAAAGGTAATGTGTAGTGAAACGAGGGCGACCAAGTAAAAAAAATAAAGGAAAAAGTACTCACTCTCCAGTTGACGAGAAGGGCTAAGTACGTCTCTGCCCGAAATCATACCGCTCCAACAGAAAATGAAATCAGCTGATGCGCTACCGAGCAGACGCAGGGGGTGGTGCAGACCACGAACAGAGGTAACAAATATGACGGCGTTGTCGCGTTTTCAGTTTTTAGGTAAACGTACTTTATAGGTATTGTTCGAAGTTATCGCCGTTTGATTCAAAAACACAGGTGCGTGCACGACGTAGCCAAGCATCGGTGCAGGCTTTGAGAATAGAGTCCCTCCCCCGAATGAAAGCACCAGCTTGTTCAATTCTGAGACGAAGTTCGTCAACCGTATGCACTTCAGTTTTGTACACTGAGCGTTTCATTTCTCCTCAAAGAAAAAATCACATGGTGTTAAGTCTGGAGATCGCGGAGGCCACGCTACGGGTCCATTACGTCCGATCCACCTATTCGGAAATAATTCATTCAAAAACTCACGCACTTCGCGTCTAAAATGGGGCGGTGCACCATCGTGCAGAAACCACATTGATTGTCTTACACTTAATGGCACATCTTCTAACAAGGAAGGCAAAATGTTGCGTAAAAAGTCTAGGTATTGCATCCCGTCCAATCGATTTGGGAGAATAAATGGTCCAATGAGCATACCGTTCACCATGCCTGCCCAAACATTCACCGAAAATGTTTGTTGAAAATGTGCCCGACGGACAGCGTGCGGATTTTCTACTGACCAAACATGAGTGAGGCTAACGTTATTCACCCCATTACGCGTGAACGTAGATTCGTCTGTCACCAATATGCACTTCAAAAAGTCCGGATTATTGTCATGTTGATGCAACAACCACTCACAAAACCGCACTCTTGCTGGAAAATCGTCAGGTTGAAGGGCTTGTACACGTTGGACGTGAAACGGATACAGCCCCTCTTCACGCAGCGTTTGCCACACTTTAGTTTTTGATACTTCCACTTCTCTAGCCACGTCTCTAGTGCTTGTTGAGGGATTCTCGTCTACGCGATTACCTCTACACGCGTGACCGTAACCGTCGGTTGAAGGTTGCATACTGACCTGACACACTGACCCCGACCCCAGTTCTGTCGTCGGGTTGAGCCAGTGACCTTGTACCACTGGGTGATGTCGCGGGTCGCGGCTGCAGGACGGTATTCAGATATTTTTGATGTTGCAGAGCCCTTTATCTCGGTTCCCTTAAGACATTGGTGTATATGGTACTAAGAAAAATTGCTTATGTTTTCAAGATCTACACGGAAAACCCCAACTTTACGGACACCCTGATTTTTACAGAATTGTTGTTTCTTGAGTTCTTTATACGTACTACGTACGTACTTGTAAGCTATGAAAATTACGTTATTATGTTACTTAAAGCCAGAATAATTTTTAGTTCCACGTTAATTTTAGTGTGATTTTTACTGTAGTAACAGAAAGGTGCTTTCTTGTACCCTTTTCATAAAGCTTATTTTTGAGGAGAACTTTAAGTGTTATTTTTAATTAAGTTGATTTTAAATAATGTGGCTTGTTTCATGTGCCCGTCATTTTCTAGGTATGCCGGTTAACATTGTTAAATTTAGACCAAGATCTATCAGGTAACCAAATGAGTTCTTGCGGTTTTCAGTAGTGTTTACCATCACATTCAATGACCTTTTGCCAACGTGGAACCAATTTTTGTATCATTTGTCAGTTCGTGTGGGACCCATTTGCTAAAATTCCACGTCTTTCCTACCTGATGAAGATGCAAACGAATAGTTTCAGGACTCTCTCTGAACATTTCTGCAAAATCTTGGCACGTCGTCCTGGAATTTGCGACCACAACCTGTCGAAGATCCTCGTTGTTCATGATTTTTGGTCTCCCTGAGCGCGGTTCATCGCTCAAACTGAGATCTTCCGAAGAAACTTTTTTAACCACTCCTGTGCTGTTCGATCACTAACGGTATCATCTCCGAATGCGGTACATATTTTTCGCGCTGCAGCTTTTGTACCAAGTTTGTACTCATACAGTAAACAACTTCGAATTACTGTTTTATTCGTCGCCATTTTCAAGTATTAAAACTGGGTACGTAACAATTTTCAGCAACTTTTTTATGTGTGTGAGAAAAGAACGATTCATACTAAAGTGAGAACAGGTAACAAACAATCGCTATCGATCAACAACATCCATGGCAATGTGCGATATACAGCAACCCCACGAACTTATTTGGTTACCTGTATTTACGAGTATTTCACACTTTGCCCGTGGAACAGCAGGTACCCTATACAATCCCGAGGCATTGTATTCATTACTTAGGTAAAGTTTGTAAAGGATAATAATATTCATAATATTTCATATATTGCCTGGGCAACCCGGGTATATTATACAGGATGTCCCGAAAAAAGAGTGCAACATTCTACCAGCGGTTTCTAGAGCTTATAAATAGGAAGAAAAGTTTATGTAAACATAGGTCGACAAACGTCCCCTATGGTTTTTCCTTAATATTTCCGAAACGTGTTGAGATAAAGACATAAAATTTGGTATTCTAGCCTAGTTTTTTATGTTGGATTTAAAAAATATTAACCATTTTAGACAATTCGCAGTAAATTTCCTATCATGTGACAAATTTTTTAGTGTGATTTTTTTCAAAAATGGCACAATTCATCGATATTCAATAAGAGTACCTTTTTTATGTAGAAAACCCTAAATTTTCAAATTCTAAAATTGAATTTCAAAATAGAATCATACAAAAATTTTGGGGCTAAAATAACCTGAGTCCGTCCCTGTTACATACGCTTCCAAACAAAACTGTCTAAAATTGTTAATATTTTTAAATCCAGCATAAAAAACTAGGCTAGAATACCAAATTTTATGTCTTTATCTCAACACGTTTCGGAAATATTAAGGAAAAACCATAGGGGACGTTTGTCGACCTATGTTTACATAAACTTTTCTTCCTATTTATAAGCTCTAGAAACCGCTGGTAGAATGTTGAACACTTTTTTCGGGACACCCTGTATATTGCCTAGGTATTGTATAGAATACCTGAATTATACAGATTACCGGTAACAGATATATTAAAATCGGACACCCATGGAGGATGTTTCGCATCTCTTGTGTTAGGGTTTGTCCGTTCTAAATGAGCTAGTTGTTTTCAAAATTTCTTGACTTATAGTCTATAAAAGAAATACCGATTTCCAGTAGTGTCGTTTGGACATATTTATTACCGTAGAACATCTTATTAAGGGACACCCTGTATGCCCAAAAAAAGTACGGGGTACACCTACCACGTACAATCGCTGGCAGTGGATGCAAGCTATATTATATTTTAAGCATTTGAAAAATAGATGTGTAAGAAGGAAAACATAAAACCAGGAGAAAATTAATGACGAAAAGAGACATAAAATGAGCGACCATTAAATATGTCCACATTAAAAGTTTACACCACATAAAACAACGCACCTTTTAATCCGGTTTCAACATTTATAAAGTCTTATGAATGAGAGCTTTGTTTCGTAATGGAGATTCTCGTTCAGATCGCATGAATAAGACTGACGATAATCGTAAATGTACTGGGTGTAAAGTTAGTAGTGGATCAACGGAAATCAGGTGATAGAGGTTTCAAAACCTATCGAATGAACCCCTATATGTATTTCGAAAAAAACGGGACAATGAACTTTGACAATGACAATTACAATTAAACCATTAGGTTTAGAGCTGTGATCTTTTTTCTGAGATGAGCTAAATGGATAGTTTTAGCAATGGTTATGCCACTTTTTAACAGAGCTTATTAGAAATCAACGCAAAATCTTAAATTTATTTTTTTGTGAAAAGTCTCTTCCATCCCTCAACTTTGGAGGGCAGTAAAAAAAATTGAGGTTGTATTTCATTATTTATTTTATTGTAAAAACTATTTCAATCCATGCAGAATAAACCCTGAAAATTTCTTTGCTTTGCTTATTTTGGATGACCTGGGGGGTAGGGGAGTGTAGATGATGATTATGTCATCGGTAGTTATTTACTTTTCTACACAAATGGCAACCCTCACATTGCCTTTGCTTGAAAGCGAAACGCATTTTCGGGGATTCCCGCAAATAATGCATACGTTTAGTGAACAGCGCGCGGTAATTCTCCTACTCGCTTTAGAACCTAAATTTCCTCTATCAGTGTATTGTTTCGTTTGGACACTAGAGCGAGTAGACGTATTGTAAGCATAGTAAAGCAAGTTAACATTTGTGTTATCATTGATTCCATTAACCAACGTTTAATGTTTAAATAAGATGTCGTTTCACATAGACAAATCCAAGTTATACCAAAAATTATTTGAAAGTTTTAAAAAATCTCATACAAGTACGAAAGTCAAAATGTACGAAAGTTAGTTAACGAAGTGTGGCGAAATCCAACAAGGAACTAGATATTATTGTATCCAAGAGAATCGAAGAAGAATTGCAAGCGGCGACTAAGAATAAATCCAATCTACTAAATTTTTTTCTAAGGTGAGTGACGAAATCATTTTAGGTACCTATGAGTACTAGAAATATTAGAAATCGCCAAAAAGTTTCTCTTTACTGATTAGAAAATATTATGGCCTATCTCAAAGTATAGAGGTAATATTCATTATATTATAGATTTATTTCTTATGATTGATTTCGTCAATTGGTCACAAAGTACAGGATGTTAGTTTTATACATATATACAGAAAACTAACGCCCTGTATTGTGTGACCGGAACGAATTGCTCGTTTAAACATATTAGATTTAAAGCCTTAGGGTTTGGTATTTGCCATATACAGGGTGGCCAAACACGTGACGTCATAAAAAAAAAATTAGATTCCCCACATCGAGAGGAACCCAAATCACCCCCATATATATGGTCCGATTTTGTTTAGTTTAGGAGTTATGATTTTTTTTCGGATTTTTCGAGAATTTTTGAGTTCTGTGTTTATTTTTACCATAACTTCGTTAATAATTGTGATAAATGCCTGCTTTTTTCACGATTATGTAGCTAAGACCTAAGGCTTAACTATCATATAATCATTCAAGTCATGTAACTAATACAACTTTTTAATTTTTTTCAAAATCTTCGAACATAACAAAAAAGTAAAAAAGTGCAACAACTTTGAACGTTTATAAAAAATTGAAAAAACATGTTCTTACTATTCGTAAGTATCTTAAAAACTTCCTTACGGTATCAGCTATTTACCGTAAAAATTTCATCAACCTAGCTTTACTACATGCTACCGTAATTGTGGCTCAAATAGAACCGAACCCAAAATTGGATAACCCTCTGCTCAATAGAAATTGTTAGTTTCGGAAAAAAAATTTGCAAAAACCACAAAAACACGTTTGATTTTTACTGAACAGCAGATTATTATTCATTTATGTTATTTACAAGAGGTTTTCAAAATGTCTGCCTCTAACAGAAATGCACAGTGTACACCTACGTATGAAATTTCGTTTTAAATCTCTAAATGCTTGTGTGTTGTTTTTCAACACATGTGTCGCTTCTTGAATTTTGTTCCTCAATGAATTTTCATTTGCACATTCTTGGGCGAATGTTATGTCTTTAAAATATCCCCAAACAAAAAAATCTATGGGGTTGAGGTCAGGGGAGCGTGGAGGCCATCGTATCGGTCCGTTTCGTCCGATCCATCTGTCTGGGAACCTTTCGTTTGAGTAGTTTCGCACGATCGTTGCGTTGTGGCATGGTGCACCATCATTCTGGAACACCATGTTCCGTCTGGCTTCCAGGCTTGAATCTTCCAGCAATAATGGTAGGCTATTTTCAAGGAAGCTTTTGTAGGCTACCGAATCCAACCTTGACGGCAGTTCAAATGGACCGATAAATTCCATATTGAATATTCCTGACCACATGTTCACACTAAAACGGTGTTGAAATGTCGACGGCCTTGACTGGTGGGGGTTTTCAACAGCCCAAGTATGTAAATTATGGATATTGAATATCCCTGTTCTTTCAAAACGTGACTCGTCAGTCCATAAAATTTTATCAAAAAAATCGGGATCCTCTCGTTGTCTTCGCAGCATTGTCTCGCAGAAATCCACTCTTAACTGGTAATCTGAAGGCATCAACGCTTGAACTCTTTGAACTTGATAGGCATGATAACCTTCTTCATGAAGAATATTTTGTATCGATGTTCGTGGTATTCTAAGGTTTTGTGCCATAGATCTCGTACTCGTTGAGGGATTCCGGCTAATTTCTTCAAGTACTACTTCTCTGCGATCCGGATCAGCTGTAGGATATCCTTCATTGCTTCCTCGTCCTGGAATGCGGCCTGCCATGAAAGTGGTGTGTTAATAAAAACACGGTGGTCTGGGTAATGCTCAGGTTGTGGTCCGCCTAGGCGTATAAGTTGTTCCCGGTACAGCTGAGCTGCTAAAGCGCCGTTGCCTTGAGCAACGCCATAATAATAATGCATTTCTGCATATTCACGCAACGTATAATGCATCACAAACTTCTTAGCAAACAAAGTCCAAATCAGTATGCAAAGCAGAGTCCCGGAATATCCAATTTTTTAGAGCCCGAGGTTTCGGCTGATATGGCCTCTTATTTCGTCTGCAGGTGACTTAGCCTTTCGGGGTTATTTATACCAGAACGGCTGACGTGTCCTGTGCCGTAGATGACGTGGCTGGTCGGTGGTGATGACGTGTCCTCTGTTGGTTGCGAGACAATGCTGCGAAGACAACGAGAGGATCCCGATTTTTTTGATAAAATTTTATGGACTGACGAGTCACGTTTTGAAAGAACAGGGATATTCAATATCCATAATTTACATACTTGGGCTGTTGAAAACCCCCACCAGTCAAGGCCGTCGACATTTCAACACCGTTTTAGTGTGAACATGTGCTCAGGAATATTCAATATGGAATTTATCGGTCCATTTGAACTGCCGTCAAGGTTGGATTCGGTAGCCTACAAAAGCTTCCTTGAAAATAGCCTACCATTATTGCTGGAAGATTCAAGCCTGGAAGCCAGACGGAACATGGTGTTCCAGAATGATGGTGCACCATGCCACAACGCAACGATCGTGCGAAACTACTTAAACGAAAGGTTCCCAGACAGATGGATCGGACGAAACGGACCGATACGATGGCCTCCACGCTCCCCTGACCTCAACCCCATTGATTTTTTTATTTGGGGATATTTTAAAGACATAACATTCGCCCAAGAATGTGCAAATGAAAATTCATTGAGGAACAAAATTCAAGAAGCGACACATGTGTTGAAAAACAACACACAAGCATTTAGAGATTTAAAACAAAATTTCATACGTAGGTGTACACTGTGCATTTCTGTTAGAGGCAGACATTTTGAAAACCTCTTGTAAATAACATAAATGAATAATAATCTGCTGTTCAGTAAAAATCAAACGTGTTTTTGTGGTTTTTGCAAATTTTTTTTCCGAAACTAACAATTTCTATTGAGCAGAGGGTTATCCAATTTTGGGTTCGGTTCTATTTGAGCCACAATTACGGTAGCATGTAGTAAAGCTAGGTTGATGAAATTTTTACGGTAAATAGCTGATACCGTAAGGAAGTTTTTAAGATACTTACGAATAGTAAGAACATGTTTTTTCAATTTTTTATAAACGTTCAAAGTTGTTGCACTTTTTTACTTTTTTGTTATGTTCGAAGATTTTGAAAAAAATTAAAAAGTAGTATTAGTTACATGACTTGAATGATTATATGATAGTTAAGCCTTAGGTCTTAGCTACATAATCGTGAAAAAAGCAGGCATTTATCACAATTATTAACGAAGTTATGGTAAAAATAAACACAGAACTCAAAAATTCTCGAAAAATCCGAAAAAAAAATCATAACTCCTAAACTAAACAAAATCGGACCATATATATGGGGGTGATTTGGGTTCCTCTCGATGTGGGGAATCTAATTTTTTTTTTATGACGTCACGTGTTTGGCCACCCTGTATATTGCCATACTTTGTATTTATGTAGCTTAATAAGAGAATCTTTAGCAGAAGCCATAGAAAGCTTTTATTTTATTTTTAGGCCAACCTATAAATCTGCAGAAAAAACACAAATTATACAGTCAGCTTCAAATATTAAAAAAGAGGAAGAAGATAAAATAAAACCCGGTAATGAATCACAACAGCAATGCGAAATTAATTAAAATACAGATAAACAGAGAGCAAAACCTTCTCAGGAAGCTATGAAAAATAAGATTGCTCTTCTCGAAAAAAATCTGAATGCTTTGTATTCTGCCAGAGATACTATGCCAAGCCGTGCTGAAGTTGATAAACAGATCATTAAGTTGCGCGAGGAAATAAAAACAGCAAAACAGTTTTTAAACAGGAAGGTTCAAAACGCAGTTGTCCAGAAGAAACACAGGGATGGTATGAAAAGAAACTTAGAAGATATTTGTCATGAAAATCCAGAAATAAAAAAAAGACTATATCTGAGGGATTCAGTGGGACATCCTAATCTCGAAAGCAATCAATATTCACTATTGAAAACAATCGCGGATATAGCTTTATTTGGGAGTGCAGCAGATGATAGAAGACGGACGCAATCAATGCGCAGCGTAAAAACTCTTGATAAACTCACACAAGAATTACGTAAAATAGGATTTGACATTAGTCGCAGTGGGACATATCTTCGTTTGATTCCCAGAAAATCTAATTCTGCAGAGGGACGAAGACATGTATCGACAGTCCCTGTTAAGCTCATTCGGGCTCAAACTGATCACCACATGAGCCGCTTAGATAGCAAGTTCGCTGAAACATCAATCCATTATTTAGAGAACATAGCATCCATACTTGGACCAGATCAAGTATTTTTCATATCTCAAGATGATAAAGCTCGAGTCCCTATTGGCGTAACTGCGGAAAATAAGCAAGCACCTCTTCTAATGCAGATGGAATATAGAATCAAATTGCCTGATCACGATTGAGTAATCGCTGAGCGTCATAAATCAATACCATCTGTTTATGCTGGTATCAAAATCACTTCCAATATGCTAGGACAACCGCAAGCCCTTGGATATTCTGGACCAACATACATCGCTATTCGAAGTGGAAAGCATAGTTCATCTACTGCTAATACTCATGCTCAGCATTTCGAGACGCTTCTCGAACTTGAAGAGTTTCGACCATTAGCTAAAACTGACCATGGACTAGTAAAACCAGTGGTAACCATGACGGTAGATGGAGGAGGGCCAGATGAAAATCCACGTTATCAAAAAGTCATAGGGTTTGCTATACATCACTTTAAGCGACATGATCTCGATGCGTTTATCCTACATGGATTGAAATAGTTTTTACAATAAAATGAATAATGAAATACAACCTCAATTTTGTTTACCGACCTCCAAAGTTGAGGGATGGAAGAGATTTTGATGAATTTAATATTTTTTGCGTTGATTTCTAATCAGCTCTGTTCAAACGTGACATAACCATTGCTAAAACTAACCATTTAGCTCATCTAAAAAGACAGTCCTAAACCTAATGGTTTTTTTCGAAATTTCACAACATTGCAAATATCTCCTGAACTCTAAAATTTCGGACCACACATACAGGGGTTCATTCGATATGTTTTGTGGCCCTCTATCACCTGACTTCCGTTGATCCACTAATAACTTTACACCCGTATATGAGTTGTCCATAATTTTATAAAAATCAAAGGGCCACTCTTAGTTACTAAGCTATCATTCTCGAAAGTTTTTGAAATTTTTATGTATCTATTATAGTAAAACCGAATCCAGTATCAAGCTGCATTCATCAGTCTAGAGACACGAAAAACTCGCAAATCATCATTTTGAATGCATCGTCTAACGTCCATGAACTTGGTATACACTCCTACAGGTCGCGAATGGAAATTATCCTATTATTAATTATTTAAGTAACCGATAAAAAATAAAATCGATGCTACAATCTAGAACGTTTGAAAGTCGACGGAAACGTCATAATATTATAACGAACAAGCGCGTTTGGTTGAGAAAGAGTGCATCTCATGTGTTCCTTTTTCTTCATTTGTGTCTTGAAGGACACTCTTCACCGCATAAAGGTACTGTTTTACACAATTATTTGATTGATCGAAAAATCCTACTTATAAACGTTGCTTCGCTTAAATCATCTTGTTTTGTACGATTTTAACGGGGCTCCTACAATCTCGAGCACCATCTGCTGAGGTAACGGGGGGGTGAAAAGGAAACGATTGTGGGCTGGCCTTAGACGGTGGTCGGCGCTACTTTAAAAGAAGAAAGGATGACTGCGGGCGCCTACCGAGGTAAATTTTTATAATAACAGAGTCGGATTTCGATTAGCGATCTAGCCTGTAAATCGTTTCCTATTTTGGTACTCAGCTAGTGATCATTTAGTATTGTTCTACCGTTGTTACTGTTCGTCGATATTGTGTTGTTGAATTGTTGTGTTGTACTCTTGTTGGTGTGATTGTTCTTGAGCGAATTTTTTATCAAGGTTGATAATGGACAATAAAAGGTCATATGCGACAATTTTAATTACGAATTCAGTGAGTTTAATTCATGATGAGGACAACAATAGTGTGGAGCAGTTCAACTCGATAATCGCAAAATACATTGGGTAAGCTAATAAATTATTGCAAGAAGAGGTCATACCATGGAAGATGTGCTGCAGCTGTAGTGAGCCACAATACCGAGCGGCCTGTCTATGTGGTCCAAATACATTTGGAAAGAAGGTCAGACCAAAAAAAGTTGATATAAAAATAACTAACAATTTGGATAGCAATTCCAAAGAAAATATATAATACTCGTAGTTTTATGGCGAATTCTGTCAAAAACCTGACATGAACGACATTGATTTGGAAGTTGCTAAGCAAGAATTTTTAGGAAAACTTAAAAAAAGTGACGACGAGATTTTGCATATCGAACCAAATCACAGGACTGTGCTTTGTGGCGTCTTCATCGGAGGATAAGGTTGACAGCGTATCGATTTGGTTTGTAGAAGAAGGCAGACAACAAGCTGTAAAGTTCTAGTAAACTCGATCATATATCCACCAGAGTTTTCTAGTAAGGCAATAAAAAAAAGGCAATACAAAAATCATTGGACACGGCAGTTCAATCTTGTGGTTTGTTTATTGATCGCACACATCCATTTCTGGTAGCATCACCTCCATCTACCTATTACAGTAGACAAGAGATGTACTTAATCCAGGTATAAGCTTACCTGTTTATTGCTATGCAAAAACTACCTAACTTTTTCCTCTTAATTTAACGGCATAAGATATTATTATGACCCTCATTCAATTGTTACCATGACCCTTATAAACATAATTGTGTTTACTGACATGAATAAACGAATTTTAATTTGACATATTTCCTTGACATATCGATAATTTTAAAGTTCCACGCTAAATTCCCATATATTTGACTGGAGTGATATCCGAATTTATTCTTCCCTACTGTCGGTAGTTGCAGATGTGTTGTCTGTTGATGTCAAACCTATAGAGCAGGTACCGATTGTGAGCACATTATTCTTCTGATTTTCGGTACTTAAATTTCCTGTAATCACTGAGATCAAAAGCTACTTAGTAATAGAACGTGTTTCACTCATTTCAACCCCCCCCTTTTTAAGCAGTACAATTTTTAATGTCAATAATTAGGAACCCCTGAAACGTCAAAAACGGAGTTTCAGCAATTGTTACTTTTTCTTTTTTGCCTATAGCACCGTTGCCACTGGACTAAAACTACAAAGCTTTGGCATACTAGTAAACGCGTATGGAAATTTCATAAAAATCCGAGCGGTAATTTCCAAGTTGATGATGAGTGATACAGTTTTTCGTGATGTAGATGTCATATGAATAAAAACATAAAAATATCATTTTAGAAATTTTTCGCGATTACAATACTTCCTCGCCAATGACCTGGGAAGTAAAACGGCTTTAAAATCGAGGAGTTTTTGCGATCGCGATTATGAGGACCTATCAACGTGATATTATATGAAATAGGGTTACCAAATTATCTGAATACGTCCTTTCTTAGTCCGTACATTGCGCCGCAACGCTTGGTTTGGCAGCACGAAACAGTAGACAAAATTCGTCCAAAATACGATTTGTAGAGGTTTGCGCGCTTCAAAATTGACGCTTTATTTTTTGATATTTGTGGATGAAATTTTCACAGAGTGCTGAAAACAAAACCCCACAGGGGGCTATAGAGCCACTTTTTCATTTTTTTCACTAGGTTCTTTTTAAAAAAATCGCGAAGTTGAACAGAAAAAGTGCGCACTTCAACCCATCATAAAACTTGTGCAAAAACAAAATTTCAAAAAGTGCTCCTATAGCACCCTGGCCAATTATGTTTTCAACATACTATATGAATTTCATTCAAAAATATTGAAAAATGGAGTGTCAGTTTTGAAGCAGCTGAACCCTTGTAAATCGCTTGAAACTCACTGCGTCGGAGCCGCCTTAAGTGTTCTTAAACTCTGCATATTTAGCATAATTTTGTGTGCAATTTCAGGGATTTTTATTATTTGGTTCCCTCCTTGAGATAATTTGATACACCCCGCTTTTCAAAATGCTATGGGGGCAGATAAAGGTTTTGGGAGGGTCCATCTGATGAATATGATTTTTTTGCGGGGCTTAGGATTTAGGACCGGCGATTGAAAATTGAAGAGCGGGGTGAGGGGGGGGGGTGTATACTGCAAATTGAAAAACACAAATTTTTAATCCCCTGGATCTGGGTGCGGCGAAAACTCAGTGACATTAGAAGTTAATAATTCGACTCCTCTCAAAGTCGCTAACATCTTGATAATTTGGACGTCTTCGACTCGATGGATGATTGAAAAATTTATTTTTCCAGACTTTGAAGAATTTAAAATCAACGACCTCATCTCTTGGTACTTCGAGAACTGGTCTGTATAACCGCTCCTTCATTCCTAGAGTGTCGAAGTAACAGTCTATATGATGAGGCTTTTCCAAGTTCTACCAATCTTAGGTGCCCCGGTATTTAGTTTTCTGCCTACGTGACTGCTTCGATAAAAAAAAGAGGTAAAATGCTGATCGAATTCACTTTATATACTACTTTATTTACATATACTAAGTGACATATAAATCCGAACACCCAGTTTAAATGGTTTTATTTTAATAAAATTTTGTATAAGTACTAAATGAAGCATAATAAGTAAATGATAAAAATTTCAAAATGATTGCACTGCTTTAAAGCCCTTTGACCTTTAATAATGTGTGGATGCATCCTGATGTGCTCCAACGCGCCTAGACATGCTTCTGATCAGGTGGTCAATGTCCTCCTGTGGTATCTCATTCCAGGCAACCACCAACTCCTCTCGAAGTGCTTCTAGAGTCTGAGGAGGACGTTGCAAATTGAGCAATCTCCTACCCATCATATCCCACACGTGCTCAATTGGGGATATGGGGATAAGTCGGGAGATCTTGGTGGCCATGGTAACAATGTGACATCATTATGTTGAAAGAAGTCTATTGTGACTCTTGCAACATGTGGTCGGGCATTATCTTGTTGGAAAGTTGGATCTGCCAGGGTGTCAAGATAGGGTAAAAGATGGGGTTCTAGAACTTCGTGGATATAACGCTGCGCGTTCATGTTACCTCTGATGAAGATTAAAGGTCACCTGGAACCAAATGCTATAGCACCCCAAACCATAACTCCAACAGTGTGATGAACATGTCTTTCAACAAAAAACTGTGGATTCCTCCTTTCACCACGTCGCCTTCTAACCCTGGCACGACCATCGTGCATGCCTAAACAAAATCGAGACTCGTCACTAAAGACAATACTGTTCCCAGAGTGACCGTTGTCTGCACCACTCAAGGCGATTACGTCGGTGTTCTCGAGTTAAAGGGAGGACCCAGTGTGGCCGGTATGAAAACAAGCCAAAACTTCTCATTCGTCGGTAAATACTTCACATGCCAATTGGTCTTCCGTGTTCTGCAAACCATTCATTTGCAATGGACCTGGTAGTGGGGAAACGGTCCCTTAAGGCCAATAATCTTAGGCGGCGATCTTCACGGTCTGTTGTTCTACGGCGGCGTCCAGTGCCGCTTGCTCTTTGCTTACGGCCTTCTCGAAGCCATGCCTGACAACACCTAACCACAGTGTCTACACTTCTTTGCACTCTAACTGCAATTGCCCGAAAAGAAAGTCCAGCTTCCCGAAGTCCCACTATACGGCCCCTATCAAACTCAATAAGTTGACGAAATCGTACAGGTCTCCGTACTCTAGGTATCGTAACCGATCGTAAAGGATGTCAAGAACCAAAATCCGCCAACGTTGATTCTTTACTGCGGCGGAAATATTCATTTTTAGAGCGTTAGTGAATTAAAAAAAAGCAGTATAAAAACCGGAATGTCCAACTGATAAGGCTGAAAATTTTTTCACTTGTTATTTACAGTAAGATAAATATATTCACCAACTTTTATTAAAATAAAACCATTTAAACTGGGTGTTCGGATTTATATGTCACTTAGTATATAAAAAGTCTATCGAAATAACGACGTATATATCTATCTGCCTACCTGTTATATAGAGCCGTGCTGAAGCTTTATTGGCATGTCAACTGTGATCCCCCCCTCTCCACATTCGTTGCCTTTCAACATTCATGTCGTCGAGAGAGGTGCTTCAGATCAAGGGTGGCCGTATAAGAAAAAGTGAAGGCGATGAAGCGCTCTCCCGCCTTTTCTGAAACATAAAAAGGTGACTTTAGAGGTGCAAGAGACAAAGGTCCAAATAATTCTGGTGGAGAGTGCTCGATGATTGGGTTCGGAAAAGGGATGTTCGAGTAGGTTTAGTCATACAGCTTTATCAAATTGGCCAATAAAAAAGTAAATGATGATATATGATTTTGAAATAAATCAGGGTGTTTCTTAATGATATGCGAATATTTAAGGATGTGAATCTACATGAAAAATTAATGTTAGTTTGCTTCATAAACTATGGTCCAAAAATGTTTCCTTACAAAAACTCGGGGTGTTGACTTCAACATTAAGTGAAGGGGGGCCATTTTCAACAATTTTTGTAATCATTTCGTTGGTTTTAATGTTATGTTTATATTGTCAGTTGTTGTTGTTCATCACCCCTAATGTGTTTAATTTTTCCAGTTAAATTAATAATAATTTTGCAAGTTAGTCAATAGAACGGTTTTTATTCTTTTACTCAAAATTGGCGCATCGAAGGAAAACAATTCAAAAGAGATCATTTGTTTTAAATTGGACGGGGAATTCAAAAATAATTTTTATTTGGCAAAAAACCATTGACGTACTATTTTTTTCTTAAAAAATATCGAAGGCAATACCCGTACGCACGCCACTGTTAAAGCTAGAAATTATTTTTACATTGAAAAATATGCAACGTTATTAACTTTCAGTACGTACTAAATATCAGTGAAATATCTGAAGCGGTTCTGAAAATATGAATTAATTTCCATTTTTTTCCTAAAACTTCAACACTCCGAGTTTTTGTAAGGAAACATTTTTGGACCATAGTTTATGAAGCAAACTAACATTAATTTTTCATGTAGATTCACACCCTTAAATATTCGCATATTATTAAGGAACACCCTGTATACATGTTCTTTTTTTTAAATTTGTGGATATATCCTTTCAATATAGTTGCAATGCAACCCAGAATCCTGGGCTTTACAATATTCTTTGCCAGTCAATTAGCGCACTTTAGAGTTCGAGAGTATTAGATTTTTGCTGTTTGTCCGTAGGTACTTTTTTTAATTTAAAATAACTGAAGCAACGTCACACTGACATGCTTTGCATTACTGAAAACATGTTCATCACCCACTGAAAATACAATTGTTCATTTTCAACATTTCGTACTTTGATGATTGGAGATCTACCGCGGTATAAAACACTTTTCCACCAACTTTTAGACGTGTAGACTGTTTTATTGCCGTACTTATGTAAAAGGTAGTAAATGGAAAAATCGAAATTGTGTTCAATATTCTGGATTTTTTCGAACTAAATACATCTTACGACAGAACAAACGTGAAAGAATATTCCAAAGTTATATGACCTTATAGAGAGTCTTTTAAATGTGATTTCGGTTCATAATGGTTACAAATGACATTCTGTCCCGTAAGTCAAAAAGCAGTAACATGTGATTTACTGTTTTTGTACTCCGGAAAAAACAAATTTACTGCCTTTTTTTCGTACTTTTCATAATATATTCATATTATTCTTTCAAAAGCAAAACGTCGTAATGCAGAATATTGTTGTATTTTAATATAATTAATTCATATTAAAATTCAGAGAAATAGCACAAAAGAAAATCTTTTCAACATCTAATAATTCAATTTAATAGTTATACAGGGTCCGCTTTCCTTTTCAGAAACAACTACCCTTGAAATAACAAAGGTAATGGGTAGTGAAACGAGGGCGACCAAGTAAAAAAAAATAAGGGAAAAAGTACTCACTCTCCAGTTGACGAGAAGGGCTAAGTACGTCTCTGCCCGAAATCATACCGCTCCAACAGAAAATGAAATCAGCTGATGCGCTACCGAGCAGACGCACCATGCCAGTCCAAACATTCACCGAAAATGTTTGTTGAAAATGTGCCCGACGGACAGCGTGCGGATTTTCTACTGACCAAACATGAGTGTTGCGAAAGTTATTCACCCCATTACGCGTGAATGTAGATTCGTCTGTCACCAATATGCACTTCAAAAAGTTCGGATTATTGTCATGTTGATGCAACAACCACTCACAAAACCGCACTCTTGCTGGAAAATCGTCAGGTTGAAGGGCTTGTACAGGTTGGACGTGAAACGGATACAGCCCCTCTTCACGCTCTCTAGTGCTTGTTGAGGGATTCTCGTCTACGCGATTACCTCTACACGCGTGACCGTAAACCGTCGGTTGAAGGTTGCATACTGACCTGACAGCCTGACACACTGACCCCGACCCAGTTCTGTCGTCGGGTTGAGCTAGTGACATTGTACCACTCCGTGATGTCGCGGTTACAGGACGGTATTCAGATATTTTTGATGTTGCAGAGCCCTTTATCTCGGTTCCCTTAAGACATTGGTGTATATGGTACTAAGAAAAATTGCTTATGTTTTCAAGATCTACACGTCGTGTAAAGGAAAACCCCAACTTTGCGGACACGCTGTATAATTAGACTTAATAATTACATTTAGCTAAAATAACTAGATAAATAAACTAAAAATCGTGTTTTCTTATATGTTAAGTTAGATGAAGTATATTTTTAATTATTTATTTTATAATAATAAATACTTATTATATGATAATAGAATTATTACATAAAAAAACTAAATAAGTAAATATCATAAAAGGTTATGAAGGTTACATACTTGTATCACACAGATAATAAAAGCATTATAGTTCGAAAACTAGTTCTTTTTTACTTTGATAAATTGATTTACTTTTATGTTTAAGAAATGTTATTAACATGAAATATTTGATAAAGTGAAAAAACTATTTTTAATAATAATGATCTATGATATACATGGTGATTCATAAGTCGTGACCAAAAATGAAACATCATATACAAGAACGCATTTTATGTCGTGGTCTTCTATGTCTAGTCTCTACTTGAAATCAACCTGCACTAGAGGCGGAGATTCAGGGGATTCGTGGCATTATTTTTCCAAATAAAAATAGTACGCCACTGTTTTTTTTTTCGAAACACGCAATTTCGCGAATTTTACCTTCAATTTGCTACATATAATTACTCCTGTGTTTTTTTCCTTAAAGTGCACTGTTTACGTAAAAATAAAAAAAGCAAATCAGATCATTCATGAAGAGCAGGGATACAATTAGTTTCAAAATAAAATAGGAGGCCTTGATACAAACTTGACGTTTCTTGGGAGATATTTAGTCAAAGTCATGTGTTATACGGTTTTTTTTAACATTTATTGAAATGAAACTTTGATTATCTAATTTGTTTTATTTTTATTTTTACGAAAACATGCACTCTAGGAAAAAACACAAGAGTAATTATCTGTAGCAAATTGAAGCTAAAATTCGAAAAAATGCGCGTTTCGAAAAATAAACAGTGAGGTACTATTTTTATTTGGAAAAATAATGTTACTAATCCTCTGTATCTCCGCCACTGGTGCACGTTAATTCTAAGTAAATATTTTTGCATGTGGACAATACTTAGGTTAATAGACATACCAAATTTTAGTTAAACTTCAACACCCCGTATCTTATTAATGAAGCCCGCGACAAAAAAAAATGTTACATAGAAGAACCCCCTTAAAATGCGGTCCTGTGTATGATGTTTCCTTTTTAGTCACGACTTGTGAATCACCCTGTATGTTAATATAAATGGCAGTGTGCTAGTTCAAATTTTAATCCTTACCAGAGGCTGAAATACACCGATAAGACTACACGGTTTAGAAAAATTATTTCGGCACTAATATTTCGATAGTTTCCCTTTGTACTTGCAAGGGCAAGTTTTCTCGGCGGTTCCACGCGTGTTTCCACGCCGCACGGTTTTTCCACAACTAAATTACCCATTTCCCTGGCTTCCAGAAATAATCGATAACCTAGCCTGGGTTAAAAGTACAATCAGCCACCGCCGGTGCCGAGTGACGTCACGAACCTGCGTGACCTTTCTTCGGCTTGGGTCAATTATTAACCGAACACCAAAATTGAATAAAGAACAAAAGTTTTTACGTTGGAACGTAGGCAAATTCTAGTTTTTGTAAAGTGGGCAGACGTCATTGTTTGTCAAGACCTAGTCACACTGCGGGGGTAGTCCCAAAAGTAAGGCATTCTATTTTTTTAAACGCAAAATCGAAAACTCTTGAGGTTGCAGCCGTAACGAAAAAGAATATCAGAGGGCCAGGAAGGAAGTTTGTTCTTTGTTTAATGAAGAAGACGGAAAACATCCCTCGTACAGTGAAAGTGCCTGAACCAGGGTCCAACGGCTAGTTCAACAAGTCGTGCGACACTGTTCGTCATCAGAATATCAAGTCACACAGAACCCAGTGTTGCCAGACGATTGTTTTTGCCAAAATTTCCCTAGATTTCCCTAACAACTCAAAAAATCATGTTTATTTTAGAATTCCTTTTATATATTTAATATTCATCTTAATATTGTTTGTAATTTGGGGTAGGAGTATTGATAAACAAATGCAAACAATTTTTGTACGTATCATTAGTTTAATTAACGTAACAGGTATTTCTTAAAATATATAATATAAACTAAAATACATGATGACTTAAGTCATATTATAAAAAAATATAAAAAATATAAGAAAAATTCATTCTGTATAAATAGCGAACGAACGAACATAGCATAACATAAAATATTTTGTTTTTAAGAAAACAATAAAGCAAAATAATCAAAAGTAGGTATTATAATTTAATTTTGATTTTTATTGTACATTGACGAATCCATTCTTCTAAACAAATCATTAGGGATGCTAAAGTTGTAGCAACTGTCATTTTTAAAAAAAACTTTGGTACGTAAAATTCCACTTAAACTTTCAGTCGATAGTTTATTTCTTATTTTAGTTTTGTTTAGATTTATTTGGAAAAGTATCTTTTCGACATTTGCACTTGAATGTGGCAAACTAACACAAAATTCGTTAAGGTTGGAAACATAAGAGGATCATCACCAGATTTTAATGTTGAAATTTTTGCCCAAAATTCTTGAACGCTTGAATTTGTATATTCACTTAAATCAAGATTTCTTAGGCAACGCCATTCTTTGTCTATTTCATTTACGTTATCAGTTGTCAGGTTGGGAAAATGGAAAACTAAAGGCCCTAATGATGCTTGTTTTTTGCAATTACTTCATCTGATGATATAAGTGATATATGTTTTAGGGTAGCGACAGTTTTTCTTTTATTATCAAATCTTTTATAAATTTGAAAACAACTTTCTATTAAAAAATCACCGACGGGGAACCACAGCGTTTCGTTTAGTAATGTTATGAGTTATGATTTCCGACCGGTTTGTTGATACAATTTGGTGTTCGTACATTTTAATATACAGGGTGGCGCATCGAAAACGAAACAGACGCATTAACTGGCAGCTCAGTTTTTTTTTGAAAAACGCTCAGACCCGTCGATTTTGTTTTCGAGTGGGACACAAGTTTTCCAAAAAATCACGTTAGCACCTGCAGCCCCCTAAGCGGGGGTGACACCACCCCCAAAATCTTAAATGGAAAGGGGGGTCGAGTGATACCTTATTTTAAAGATCTTGCAATTCCCTTTATAATGATATAAAATTAATCTACTTCAGTTCAGTAGTTTTGGAGATTTATTGATTTAAAGCTTAAATGAAACTAATATATCATCATTAGTGGAGATCAATACATTTGGCAGCAAAGTAATTTAAAAATGAAGAATGAACTGACCCGTTAGGCAAGTAAATTTTGAAAATGTCCACCATGACTCTCCATGCAATAATAAAGATTTTGCTCAAAACATTGCCGCACATTTTGCAATATTTGAGGAGTAATTTGAAGGCACTCATTGATAATTCTTTGTCGCAGGTCTTGTAATGATGTTGGCTGAGTAGCATAGATTTTCCTTTTTAAATGAACCCACATAAAGAAATCCAAAGGTGATAAATCTGGCGATCTTGGGGGCCATTTATTGGCACCTCTTCTACCAATCCATCGATCTGGAAACGTCTTATCTATATTGTCGAACACGTAATGCGTAATGTGTTGGGGCACCATCCTGTTGGAACATCAACCATTCGCAATGTACCGCCGATCATTCTGATTTTCAATTATGGCTGTTAATGCAGGATCTATGGCGTCTTCTGTTTCGCTGAGGGTCAAAATCCGATAAAAAATGGAAGACGTTTGGGACTTAATATCCCAGATTCCGGAGAACGACAAAAAGACCCCGGCACCACGACCTCAACGGAAGCTGAATAGCGAATCCCAGAATATGTAACGTTCTAGAGGAAGGAATCTTGAGTGGCCTTGAAGAAGATATGTTTTATAGGAAGCCAACTGACGGAGAAAAACTGCAGAGTTTTTTGCTGATCGTCAACACCATACTGAATCGCTGAGAAAGAAAGATATAATACGAGTCAAATTACACAATCAGTTAAAACTATTAAAAAGAAAATCATTGAAAAGGGGTTTGGCCTAGGAATGGGCACTCTATTATCAATGAGGAGAAATTCAAATTACTGATAAGTGATAAATATAAAAAAAAGTTTACGTGATTTTGGTACGTGACACTTTTTTTAATTTGATGTTAGTAGAAAAGTAGAAAATAGAATTAGAAGTAGCCTTATTGCACGGAGGTCACAGGGGATCGAAACCTCGTATGCTCGTGTCTAAATTTTTTATTGTTGTCACAACTCAAGACATGTTAAATATTCCATGGGCGTGGCCGACTTCCTGCTTTTAATACAATTAAGGCTCGACGATCGATGTCAATAAACTTGCGACGTTCTTTCCGAAATTGTTGTTTATCTTCGACTTTACTGCTGCCTTTATGACGTTCGCGGTACGAAAAACGGCCGTAAAAGTGCGTTTTACCGCATTTATTGGTCGGTTTGACATGTCGCGGTATCGTTTAGCGTCGACTCATTTTGCAAGTGCTCTTTTATATACATTGGATCGAAGATAAGGAAAAAATGAGCTGGGTTTATAGCTAGAGGATTGTTCTAAGATCCTGCGATTTGCTGGTGAATTGTGGCTCACACCATCGAGATAGTATCTTTAGGGTGGATTTCACCAGCATCGTCAAATCAACAGTCCGTTATTCTCCACCTATAGGGTAACAGTCCGTCAAATACAGCGAATGAGCTTCAAGTTCCAATCAACAAATTTTAGCAACCAATAGCTTTGAAATGTAGAAAACAAAATACTGTCAAAGTATGAGATGACAGCTTGTCATTGAAATATCACCAGCTTATTGAATATTAAGAAATTACATATGATTTAGTAAAAATTTTAAAAATTGTTCGATTTTTGAATAAAATTCATGTTTTTATTTAATATTGTCGATTGTTTATTCATGTTTATATTATTTTCTTCAATTGGTATGCGATTTTACTGATTCAACATCACCTACCGTGTGTTTTTTCCTATAAACCTCTTGCAGATAGCCATTCAGCACCTACTTGATGACAATTTCATAGTTATTGCTCGTTTCCAAACATTCATTCATTTACTTGCCGTTCATCAGTAGCATTATAGCATCGTCGATTGATATTCCCACAAAACCATTCAGGATTTTTGATATCCATACATCCATAATTCAAATATTTTTTGGTTGTTCAGGAACTCAACAAACATCCACATTACAGCGATTGAGAAATACTCAAATATATGTCGTAAAGCTACCGGCAAACTTAAAACCTGCAAAAAAAAATAGAATTTGCAATATTTTTCTTTTTTTACGAGTACACATTCTAGGTTATATTTATATTAGTCATTATTTGAATAACAGCTGATTATTTCAAAACTCCCCAACGAGTGACACATGTGTGGGATCCCTTGATCCCAGTCACAAAACATATACACTGAAGAAGGTTTAATTCCATGCTATTCATTGACAACACGGTGACTTGTGTGGTTGTCAGTGGCCATTTTTTGAGGGTGCGACATGATTGCCAGATTGTGCATTAATATCCCGTTTCACCCCTCTGGTCCCAGTGGAGTACGCTTCGCCAACTGCTGAAGTATACTCTACTATGTTTTATAAGACTATACGTGGAATTTTTCCCAAAATCGTTGCACAACACGTGAAAAAATGCAAATGAAAATTTAAAATTATTCCTATGACGCCACAAAATAGCTCCGTCGGTACCTCGGGTTATACATCTTGACAGTAGGGATGTTCGATACGATCCTATATTCAGAAGTATCGATTAGGGATGTTCCGATCCACGTAAAATATCGATACCAAGTATCGATTCGTATCGTTTAATGGAGTATCGATCCATTAAAATATCGGAATAAAAACATCGATCCCATGTGTACCGATACCTTTCGACTATACACTGCCGAAAATCGAAGTTGCTTTTTTACAACCCTCTAAATAACGTCACTTTTTTCAACTGCATGACGACTGTCAAATAAGTTCACAAAAAAAGATAAAAAAATAAATACTAAGAAATTCATTACAAAACGATTATTTATTTATTATTAACATAAAATATATAAACATAGGGTATTAAAAACAATACTACAAATAACTCGAAGTTCGAAATCTTAAAAATACCATTATTCAGAACTCAGCGAATGTAAGCATAATTTGACATTCGATCTCCAGATACTCTGTTTCGGGTTTGGTAGTGTATATTTCCGGCTTCAGAAAAGAGTGTCTCTGAGGGAACTGATGTGCCAACAACAGAGAGATATTTATCAGCCATTTCTTTAAATACCTATGAGGAAGAACTTGAGCTATTCCAGTACAAAAAGGGATCCGAGTTTAGGGGCATAGTAGGACTATTGAAATACAGTTTTAGCTCAAGGTCAGTATCTGATTTGGTATCATCATATTTATCTGTATGATTTTGGGCTAGTTTTTTATGGTAGACCCAAACACTGTCAGATTTTTCAAGAATATTAATTTGAGTTTGCCCTGCCTTTTCTGTCGCAACTGAAATGATTCATTCAGGAAGGTGACTTAGCACAAGACATTGGACTGTTGAAGTGCAATCGTTTAAAATGAGGGTCTAGGATATTTGGGACAGCTAAAAGTTTCATCTGCTCGATGTTCCCAAAACGTTTCAAAAGTTCCTCGAGTGTTAGTGTTTTCAGAGCTAAATCCTTTGTTGTTGATGGAGTAAAATTTTCAATTTTTTTCAAGCGGCAATTTACAATGGGTATAACTTTACTGCAGGTTAAATATTTCTCCTTACACACCTCTCTAGAAACTGCCTCTACTGGGGCTAAAATACTTAAAACCTCTTTTACTGTTTCCAATTCTAAAGCACTTAACATTTCTGGACACTTGGGATTTCTTATTAAAATAACAGCCACATATTCATGGAGTTTGACAAATTGCTCTAACATAAAATATTTTAAATTCCATCTCTTTGGCACTGATTGAATTAGTCTAAGGGCGCTTTGATGCTGTTGCGCTTTTCTTAACTGATCTGATGCTGCAACACTTTGTTTGAAATATGTAACAGACATATGACACTAATGAAAGCGGTAAATTTAAACTGAATTGCCACAGGAAACAGGAACTCATCGAAATTCGAAGAAGAAACTGATTTGCCAGACCATGGAAAATAGATAATTTTAACACAAATGGTGAAAAAGGGATTTTTTTGTCTTTCAGTTTTTATTTTAGAGCACTCTTTCTTTTGGATTGCTCATTTTGGCAATTCGTAATGCCCAATTTCCACTATGTATGAAAATCCGTCCTCACGCTCTGGCAACTCTGTATGCATTGATCTCTATCATTTGTGTGATTTCTGTCACTCAAGGTCAACCAGAACCTCTGATAAAAAAATCGCCTAAAGAAGGAAAGTAAATTGAAGTTATTCTAAATATCGGATCGTATCGAACATCCCTAGTATCGATACTTTTGCTTCCCATACCCGATATTTTGGATCGATATTTTTATATACGACACTTGGGTGTATCGATACATTTCACGAGTATCGTGATCTTCCGATCCGGAATGTGTCAGAAAGAGTGACTAACTTCAGATTACTTTTCTTCTTTGTTTCCTTGCGCTGGATATCGATAATTTTATTCCAATATTTTAGAGTATCGATACTTCCTAAAACGATAATAATCGATACATATCGATACTTTTCATGGATCTAAACATCTCTAATCTTGACAGCTTGTCGTTCTTGTCATCTGGGAAGCGGGGTGCGGTGTTGCCTTTACTATCTTACATTTTGCTAATATCTTATGACAAATAAAAGCTTCAAATGAAATATTGACAAATATGAACGGATATGCATATAATTTAGAATATAAATTCATATTGCAAATTTCAGATTGTCTATGCATGGACTTGAACCAGATTTTTCGGTATTTTACCGAAAAGAGAATATATTCCGATAACATCATTCTCCACGATTTTTCAAAATAATTTAAATATTTCTACACTTGCCAAAAAAGAGCTGAAACCAAAAATAAAGCTACAAGTTAATTTAGTAGTCTTCATAGTTTTATGCCTCATATCAATCATACATATGCATACACACTCAGGTAGTCGGGCACATGAGAGGCGTAGATTTGGGTTGCCTATGATTACGAACGCACATCCTCATCCCTTCCTCCGCTTGCCCTGAATTGATTTTTGTGCATGCAAAAGGTACAGACTGGTAGATTACCGTTTCAAAATAAATATTTAATCAAAATGAGAGGTGAGTTCATGAGTTCATGGGCAAAACAGAAAAGTATTCACAATCCCATAAGCAAGAATCGAAAAAGGAGTTTCCAGAATGATTGCAAAGTACTTTGAAAGAACGACCAGTATGCTCATTTTAGAAGTTGTAATATAGAACTATGCCTCCAAAAAACACGTTGTGTGCGCGCCCAATACAATAACAGACCTTTTTCTTAACTCAAAGGTCCTTGATCTACCGCTGATCTTGGGACGGCATTTACCTTATACCGAATTCAACTACATTATTTACCGATTCCTTCTTTTTGCCGGTTCGGCAACACTGCAGATGTGCAGATCACTTTAAAAGCAATTGATATCCCAGAAGTGTTATAATAATAGAAATAATAAGAAAATATAACAATGTTTGGAGATATATTTTCATAAATAGTTATTTTTGATTCTGACTTATAATATCTAGATGATGAATAATAGGTGGATGCGGATACTTTTACAAATATCGATGTTTTAGGACCCAGAAATGCAGAATGTGCTGTTTGTTTACATTTGGTGTGGATTTCTAGATCATAAATTAGCAAAAATTGTTTTTGATGTAACAAAAGATGATGAACCAGTTGGAATACGTTGTATATCCTTTTTTTTTGTAAAATAACAAAAATCGGTACATTTCTACAGGTACGTATTACGTACAACACCCTGTACGTGATATACAGACAAAACTAGATTGCCATGCATGAACAGTCATCAAAAACAGTGAAAACATCCTACTAAATATTATAGCTAGAAAATCGACCTATTATTTCTCTTATTTTCGTCGGTCCATTTAAATAACTGACCGTCTTTTGTGAAATGATAAAAATTTGAAATTCTATGAAAGTTATCCTAATTCTAAAGCACAGAGACATAATATTCCATCTATAATGTACCCTTATTTATAAGGCAACCGTTTTTTCACGACTTTATTCAACATTTCAATAGAAATCACTGATATTCAGAGAGCTTTGACAGCTTCCGTCAAACTGCATTTCGATAAGGTCTTTTCCTATTGGTCCAACTGACCGTCAAATATTAATGTTGGTGAAATTGTCCCTTAGAGGCGCTATTAAGATATCTTCCGGCTATATCACTGATTAACGTATTCTGCCTTGAAGATGCGTCCGAAAAATTATCCGAAATGAAATGAGATTCCGTAGCGTCATTTATGAGAATTTGTCACTGTTATGTTTCTCTTCTCCACAATAACTAAAAATCTACTTTGAGTGAAGTAAGACCCGTTGATATGCTCGAAATTGACGTCACTCATTTTTGGAACACAATAGAAAAAAGTGTTTCGCAAAAAAATCACTGCGGACAACTCGAGCGAGGTCAAACTTGTACTGAAGGCCGATCAAATGTTTCCCTGTCTCTTACCCAAGGCCGGCGCCTCCAGTGTTGCCAGACCGAATCCTACGTTACCAGTCTCATCACTTCATTTACAGACCACGTATGTTATGTATTCTTTAGCAGTTACAGTACGTATATTCAGATAAGAGATAGACCGGACATAAACAAGACCACGTGATCATCGAACGCTGTAACATTCGGCAGGGACGTATTAAGAGTCACGCAGTACATATTTCAGATAGTAGATGCTGCTTTGCGTAACTTTGTAGTAAATTAGCACAATTCGATGTGTATACGATTGGTGATGGATATAGGATCATGTGGGGGTGGGGTAAGAAATATATAATGATGTAAATATACATAAGGGTTTCAAAATTTTCGCTTCGATTTCCAGCTTCGGATGCCGCCTGATGTTTGGTGAAATACAGTCGAATATAATCTCAAAATGGCGTTTAAATTAGCCTAAATTAAAAATAATCGTATATCTCTTAAAATTGCTTTTAGAATATTGATTAGTATATTTTTTGATTTCTAGGTAAATATGTAACCAAATTAAAACGTTCAAAACGTAAAAAAATGTGCATGGTTGAACATTGTCAGAAAGTAGATTCTTGAATAGGTTTTGCCAAAATGGGTTCAAAAATGTCAATAATTAATTAAAAAATACAGTAGCTTTATAATTACTTATAACTTACCGAATTTGATGAACGACATCTTTTATTGGAAAGATGAGCTTGATGAGCTTTCATCATCGCTACTGCCTGAAGCACCAACGTCAATAATGAATGGCTCGACTTGTTCCTCTAAAATATTGTCCAGTTCCCACATTCTCTTTTCAACTTTGTCTTTCACGTGCTTAATACAGTTTTCCCATTTTTGCGTTGTTATTAATTCTAGTGCTTCTTTGAAAAGTCCTTTGAGGTCACAAAATTTAAAAGTTGTATTGTGCTTAGCTATATAATTTTTAACCTCTGCCCATATGAGCTCAATGGGATTGAGCTCGCAATGGTATGGAGGTAAACGGAGCACAGTTTTATTTTGACTTGCTGCCATTTCGTCAATGGCGTATTTTTGATATTCCGCCTTGTGATCCTTGACAATTCTTAATAATTGTACTTTCAGCATTGCTTCTTCAAAGTTGATATTTTTCGAGCGGAGCCAATTTTGAACATCAACTTTCCTTGAAGCCGTTGTTGGGACCTTCTCCATTCTTCGAGAATGATAAGGCGCATTATCCAACACAATTACTGCGTTTTCCTCTAAGTTCGGTAAAATTTTTGAAAACCACTGTTCAAACGATTCACCATTCATTTCCTCGTGGTAATCTCCAGTTTTCTTAGACTCAAAGCACCACAGACCGTCAACAACAAATCCATCCTCACTGCCAATATGGCAGATAATGAGCCTTTTCCCTTTACCTGGAAATCGAAGTACTAACTGGTGTAGATTTATTTCAATAAGCGAACCTTTTTCAAATGTTTTCATCACATTCAGCGAAAAAACATTGAGACATGAGTATCAGATTGCTATAATTGGGATTATTTAGTCATATTGAAAGAAAGAATATTAAACGTCGTATGATTACTCAGCGCTTCACAATTTAATTTAAAGTTATAAACCTTTAAAAAATGAATGATCAGGAACCTGAAATATGCGCAAATATTAATATTAACAAATTATAACTTTATAAAGCTTAAAGTATGAATTAAAATGATTAAAAATATTAGGAACGGTACACAATATAAAACTTAGTAACTTTTTTAAGTTTATAATATTCGACATATTTTAAGATTATATTAAAAAATTATTGAAATATCGAAAATACATAAAAACATGGCTTAAAAAAGTTCTAACAAATGAAAATGACAATAAAACATCCACTCATTTTATCGAAAGTTATAAAAGTTTTGTTACTTGTAATAAGTTTTATCTGCCCCCTGGAATTAATGTTTAGAACCTGGTTCCCAAGGTTTGAAAAACATCCGATTGTTGTCTATTACTCGTATTTACCTGCTGGATTTTTTAATCCGGTGGACAGTCCATCTAGAAAGGCCCTCCTGGATGAAGTTACAGAATCATCAACCCATACTTTACTTGTAGTGTGTCCTGCGTTTACCCACGTTTCATCAAGGTAATAAATCTTCCTGTTTTGATTTCTATATTTCCCAATTTTTGTTAAATAATCCCTCCTCCATAGCACAATTTCTTCTCTATCCAGTAGTAAACTATTACGACCCCGTTTTTCCATTTGAAATTTAAATGCTTCAGTAACGTATGGAAAGTTGATCGTTTGAAATTTGGCAACGTTGTATCTCCATTTACCTCCTGCAGTACTTTATCTATAGTAGGTATTTCATTCCTAAAGAAGAATTCATGCACTTTCCTCCTAATCGCATGCTTATCAGCTTCATCCAATGATTTAACAATACTTTTGCGATGTTTACTGGTCATTGGCTCAGAAAAGGTGTGATTTTTTTTGTATTGTCTTAACACATTAAACAATGATGCGCGACACACCCCAACTTTGTGAGAAACCTTCACAACAATTTCTTTGATGGTTGATGCCTCGTTCTCCTCGCGCTCGATCTTATATATATTCAAAATGACCTCTTTCATTTCTGCACTCAGGTGTCTTTTTTTAGAGCGTTTCCTAGGTGGACTACAGGAGTTTACAACTTCATCGGCAGTATCTGTACTACTGGGCATTTTGCGCAAGCAGTTGATAACAATAACAATCAATAACAAGGTATAACAATAACAACGACAAACTCAACAACTTAATAAGATAACAAACGAAAACGTCCAAAGAAATATCAAATTGCAATGATGCACACGACATACGTAACACGTCTGAACCTGAATGTGACTCTGCCTTGATACGACTGCTCTGCCGCTCGGCATAGGCATTTAATTGCGAATTGACCAATGAGGGCTCCTGTTTTACGTCGAGAAGGCGGCGTTAGCGTGAAAATCACCCGAACCTTTTGTTTACATCCGGTCTATTTCTTATCTGAATATACTGTAGTTAGCAATTACCACCCACGCACAAAGAATGTATGATTTTTCCAGTGGGTACTTTATTCGAGTATTTTATGTACGCACTCATACCAAATAAATTGTTATTACAGGGCAATCTTTTTGAAGAATTGTTTCTCCTATGTAGCACCTTTACAATATAGTAACCTCCCAGCTCCTTTAAAAGCTACTTCAAAATTATAATTGAGGAGGGGGGGGGGAGAAAAAATTCATGATGGACGATGCCAAAAAGACAATGAGCATCGTTTTCACTTTGGATTTGCTCATTATTCACTTTTTTGGGCGAGGAGACGCCGTCGTGTGCCACTCGTCGTGTGCGCGCGTTTTATCAAAATAATGATTCGGCAACCATTGCGCGGCGTAAATATCGAGAATACCACAATTTACACAATTTTACAAAGTGTCCAACAGCTCAAACGATTAAGAACTGGGTTGCTAAGTTCGAAGAGACTGGTTCGACGTTAGATAAACAGCGGTGGGGTCGACCAAGGATAACTCGTACTGAAGAAAGCATCAACATTGTGGCACAGTCTGTTTGTCAAAATCCTACCCAGTCTACTCGTAAGCGGTCCAGTGCACTAAACGTACCCAGAACATCTTTACAGCGGATTTTAAGGAAAGATTTACGTCTGCACGCTTACAAAATTCAGTTAGTGCAGGAATTAAAAGATAATGACGCTATTCAGAGACTAAACTTTGCGAATGAAATGTTGAATCGATTTTCTTCGCTCAATAATGTGTTGTTCTCGGACGAGGCTCACTTCCATTTAAACGGGCATGTAAATAAACAAAATTGCCGTTATTGGAGCCCCAAAAATCCAAGGCGTAAGCATCAGAAGCCCTTACACAGCCCTAAAGTTACAGTTTGGGCTGCTATGTCAGCGCATGGCATCGTAGGCCCTTATTTTTTTGAGGACGACAGAGGTCGCGCATTAACTGTTACTTCGGAGCGGTATGTAGCAATGATAGAAGAGTTTTTGACACCAGCGTTGCAGAATTTTCCAGGCTATAATACGCAGACCTGGTTTCAACAGGACAGAGCAACTGCCCACACCTCCAACACTTCTATGCCCGTCGTCTGTCAACTTTTTCCCAGCAAAGTAATTTCTCGAAGAGGAGACATTTCCTGGCCACCACGTAGTCCAGATTTGGCCCCAATGGACTTCTTTTTATGGGGCTACCTCAAGAGTAAAGTGTACGACACCACTCCGCGATCAGTTGATGTCCTGAAAGAAAATATCCGAAGAGAAGTGGCAAGCATTACAGTGTTGACTTGCCGCGCAGTCATCGACAATTTTAGACGTCGTTTATATGAGTGCCGTGATCGTAATGGATTGCATTTAGACGATGTGATTTTTAAAACATAATTCCCATTCAATAAAGTTGATAACAAAATATAATAATTCTTCATAATGTAACTAGTTTGGTTTTATTCCTTTTTTTCCAGCTCAAAGGACTTATGGGCCACCCTGTATAATGGTGATTCTTCAAATAAAATATTTCACAACACTCTAGGTATTTTTTTCCTATCCTCCCCTATTCTCTGACGTGCCGTACCAGCCCTTCACGCCTCAGAGACGGGAAAGAAGGAATTTCGACAGTGAAACGCTATAAATTTCCAAGAGCGAACTGTCAGGCTTGTATGCAATTTATTATCTTCCAAGCTGCGCTACACTAAGCTGCACAGACGGTATTGCATCTCACATACCCTACAGATATATTAAGAACACAGAAATAATAAAAACCGTAACAAGAACGGACGAGCTGATATTGTTTAGGCCTGTATCGGAAAAGTATCATGCATTTGCAAGGTTCTGGTATCAGAGGTAGTGCATTAAATCTATCGAACAGTTATCTTGAGGGAAGAAAACAGTCCAGATAAGTCCTACTTCCAGTGAAGAAAAAACAGCGACGTACCTCAAGGTACAATTTTGCGTCCCCTTTATCCGTCAGATCAGCTGTATAGAGATGCAGAAACTCTAGCTCTTCGGCAGTTGTTTTCTTTCAGTATACAGGGTGTCGCATCGGGAACTCCATCGATAGATTTCTGATAAGCAGGGATATAGCTTAATAGACTTTGTATGATATTTCAATAATTATTTATACGGGTGTCCGCAAAGTTGGGGTTTTCCTTTACACGACGTGTATATCTTGAAAACATAAGCAATTTTTCTTAGTACCATATACACCAATGTCTTAAGGGAACCGAGATAAAGGGCTCTGCAACATCAAACATATCTGAATACCGTCCTGTAGCCGCGACATCACCGACTGGTACAAGGTCACTGGCTCAACCCGACGACAGAACTGGGTCGGGGTCAGTGTGTCAGGTCAGTATGCAACCTTCAACCGACGGTTACGATCACGCGTGTAGAGGTAATCGCGTAGACGAGAATCCCTCAACAAGCACTAGAGACGTGGCTAGAGAAGTGCAAGTATCAAAAACTAAAGTGTGGCAAACGCTGCGTGAAGAGGGGCTGTATCCGTTTCACGTCCAAAGTGTACAAGCCCTTCAAGAGTGGTTGTTGCATCAACATGACAATAATCCGGACTTTTTGAAGTGCATATTGGTGACAGACGAATCTACGTTCACGCGTAATGGGGTGAATAACTTTCTCAACACTCATGTTTGGTCAGTAAAAAATCCGCACGCTGTCCGTCGGGCACATTTTCAACAAACATTTTCGGTGAATGTTTGGGCTGGCATGGTGAACGGTATGCTCATTGGACCATTTATTCTCCCAAATCGATTGGACGGGATGCAATGCCTAGACTTTTTACGCAATATTTTGCCTTCCTTGTTAGAAGATGTGCCATTAAGTGTAACACAATCAATGTGATTTCTGCGTCTGCTCGGTAGCGCATCAGCTGATTTCATTTCAATTAGTTGCTATAAGGTTAAAAATACAAAAAATGTTGTTATCGAGGTGGTTCCTTCTGTGTTTAATTTACTTAGTAGCAAAGGGTTTGTTTTTATTGGCTGGGTGAGATGTACTGTCAGGGAAAATTTATACTTGCTACGTTGTTACAAATGTTGTAAATTTGGTCATGGTAAGAAAGATTGCCGAAGCAAGGATGTTGTCTGTTCTAAGTGCTCAGGTTTTCATGAATTTAGAGATTGTAAAGCTGATGATTCTTGTTGTCCTAACTGTAAGTTTCATAATGATAGATATAAAACTAACTGGTGTACAAAGCATGTTGCAAGTGATACCTCTTGCAGTTATTACAAAATGAAGATCGATCATTTGAAAATGCAGATTGCTTATGAATAATTGCACAAAAACTTATAACCATTTTGTTGTTGGACACCTGAATGTAAGATCTCTGTTTGCTGGCTTTGATTCCTTTGTAGATTTGTTGACTACTGATAACTATGATATTATGGGTATCTCCGAAACATGGATTAATAATGATTTTACAGCAGATATAGTAAATATTCCTGAGTACACTTTTTTCCATACTGATCGAGTAGGACGTGGAGGAGGAGTTGGTGTTTATTTAAGGGATTCACTGAGAGGTAAGCTGGTATTGCAAGATTTTTTATGTCCAGATGGTATGGAGCAGGTTTGTGCTGAAATAGTGTTGAATAATCTAAAAATTTTGGTTTGTGTTATCTACAGAGCTCCTTCGAGCAGATTATCAAGTTTTATTGATCATATAGACAACTTTCTCTCATTTGTGTCTCCTCAGTATGATAATATATGCTTGCTGGGTGATATAAACGTTGATCAAATTACTGACCATTCTTTTCTAGATTGCATTGCGTGCTACGATATGGTATCTCACATCACCCAACCAACTAGGATAACTTTAACCACGGCAACCTCCATAGATGTCATTTGTACAACAAATAACTTAGCTGAATCATTAATTTCAACTAGCTCTGTACCTGTTCCGAATTTGTCAGATCATAATGTAGTCAGATGTGACTTCAACATCACACGGCCTAAGAATTTTCAAAAGACTGTCAAATATAGAGATTTTAAACACTGTTGTAAAGATCAGTTTTTGGTGGATTTGGATAAAATCCCATGGGACGATATATATTACATCACTAACTTAGAGGATAAAGCTACGTTTTTTTTCTAATCATATTTTGGATTTGTTTGATGTTCATGCTCCTGTTATTTCATCACGTATTACTAAACCTTATGCTCCATGGCTCACAGGTGGCATAAAATTTTTGATCTCCGAGAGAAATAAAGCCTTTAGAAAATATCAGATTTTAAAAAGTCCAGCTAGTCTCGAATATTACCAGAAATTAAGAAATGATGTCATTTCCGCTATTAGGCGGGAGAAAGCAGCATATCTGAGCTTCAATGAACAACTAAATAGTAACAAGCATCTCTGGAAAGCTGTACATTCATTGAAACTCAAAACTAATGTAGATAGATCTTTACCTACACAGTTGAAGAATGCCGATGAAGTAAACAATTATTTTTCTTCCGTTTTCACGCCTTCGGGCAATTGCAAGGATCTAGTTGATAAATTTAATAGTACCAAAATTAATGAAAGTGCTAGATTTGAATTTAGTTTTGCTACCCCACAAAATGTGCTAGACATTATTCTGTCCCTAAAATCTAATGCAGCAGGTTCGGATGGTATAACAGTCTCAATGCTGAAGCTTTGCTTGCCTCGAGTATTACTACCCCTGACGCATTTATTGAACTGTTGCCTGGAGGCTGGGTATTTCCCTGATGCTTGGAAACTATCTCTTGTCAAACCCTTGCCTAAATGTAAAAATCCAAAATGTCTCTCAGACTTAAGACCTATAACTTTGATTCCTGTTATATCGAAGATATTGGAGAAATTGATTAAACATCAGGTTTATCATTATTTCTCTAATAATGATTTCTTTCCCAAGTGTCAATCTGGTTTCCGCAGTGGTTTTAGTACAACTTCAGCTTTAGCAAGGGTTTTAGATGACATCATTGCTTCGCTTGATAAGGGAGATGCTTCAGCACTTGTATCATTAGATTATTCTAAGGCGTTCGATAAAATAGATCATGAGCTTTTATGTGCTAAATTGAAGTTTTTTGGTTTTTCAGACATACCTCTAATGTTTTTTATAACATATCTTTCAAATCGTAAACAAGTAGTAGAGATAGACAACACTATATCTAGTCCGATTGATATAACATCAGGTGTCCCTCAGGGTTCAGTTTTAGGGCCCTTGTTGTACTTAATTTATACTATAGACTTGGGTAGCTCTGTGAAAAACTCTTCTGTGATGTGCTATGCCGATGATACACAGATATATAAAAGCTTTAATAGTAACACTTTGCATACTTCAATCAATGAGCTTAATGATGATTTGGAGGCAATAGTAGGATACTCAAATGGTAATAATCTTAAGCTCAATAAGGATAAGTGCTCAGTGATGCTTTTTTGTCCTGCTGTCAAACGTAACACTGTATTGAATTCTCTTGATGTAAAAATCGACAAGGAGCGTCTAGCTGTCGTAAATACTACAAACAATTTAGGGTTGATTATTGATTATACTTTACGGTTTAAGGAGCATGTCTCGTCTATCTTAAAAAAATGTTATGCAACGTTGAAGTGTTTTTATGTCAATCGCTCTATTTTGAATTTTAAAGTTAGAAAAAAGTTATGTGAGGCTATTATATTTCCAAGCTTATTTTACTGTAGCACTGTGTTCTATCATTGTCTTGATTCTATCACAAAAGCAAGACTCCAAAAACTCCAAAATACTTGTTGTCGATTTGTATTTAATCTCAAGAAGTATGATCATGTTTCCTTAAAGAGATTTCAGCTTGGTTGGATGTGTATAGAAAATGCTTGCAAGTACCATCTAGCAGTGTTTACACATAAGATCATATCTTCTAGATCCCCCTTGTATCTTTATGAGAAATTTGTTTTCAGACGAAATAATTCAGACATTGATTTCAGACACAAAAAAAGACTAGAGATCCCTATGTATAAAACAACTTTATTTCGTAGTTCATACACTTACAATGCTATCCTGATTTATAACGAATTAGATGACAATATAAAGGATTGGCCAGTAAACAGATTTCGTAAGCATGTGAAACATATTTATTTGTCATTATAGTAATTTTGGAAAAGTTAGTTTTTAATTCTTACATTTAATTTTAGTTTACGTAATATATGTGTGTATATATGTATGCTAGGAAGCTATCAAGCTCGTTGTTTTGAAGCGTCTTTTGCTTATCAAAGTTTCTTTTGATTGAGTGTTTCAATTGAGTATTTGGGTAGGTTAAGTAGAGTAGCCAAGAGCTAGACTTCGCCTACGTAGAGGTCACATTATGTGGTAGTGTATATAATGTGCCTAATAAAGACATTTTATTATTATTATTATTTTCTGTTGGAGCGGTATGATTTCGGGCAGAGACGTACTTAGCCCTTCTCGTCAACTGGAGAGTGAGTACTTTTTCCTTTATTTTTTTTTACTTGGTCGCCCCCGTTTCACAACACATTACCTTTGTTATTTCAAGGGTAGTTCTTTCTGAAAATGAAAACCCCAACTTTGGGGAAACCCTGTATAATTACAATTTTATATTGTCACTATTGCTCTTCCCGAATGATCCTCCGAATGATCCTCTTGGACCGAGAGGTCAAACAGATGATCATTGATTCAGTGGTGTCGCATTTAGAATATGTACAATCAGATCATCAAATGATTTTCTCCATATTATTTGATGAGTTATTCTATCAAACACCTACCAGTTCGACAGGTGGAAGAGTTGGAGAGTCGTTAACGTTAAAGTGAAAGCAAGCCGATAACCGAGGAAAACTCTACGAAAAAAAACTCTTTCGTCTTTACTTGATGTTTTGAATCTCTATTACAGTTTATTATTTCGTGTTATCACATCTCTAATCGAACAAATGTTTAACTTCTATAAGCACTCTTTTTGTGTTGTTATGTGCCCCTATAGGGCGCTTCCCCATCCTCAGTATAAATTTGGAGAGTGAGTACTTTTTCCTTTATTTTTTTTACTTGGTCGCCCTCGTTTCACTACACATTACCTTTGTTATACTAAGTGACATATAAATCCGAACACCCAGTTTAAATGGTTTTATTTTAATAAAAGTTGGTGAATGATTTATCTTACTGTAAATAACAAGTGAAAAAATTTTCAGCCTTATCAGTTGGACATTCCGGTTTTTATACTGCTTTTTTTTAATTCACTAACGCTCTAAAAATGAATATTTCAGCCGCAGTAAAGAATCAACGTTGGCGGATTTTGGTTCTTGACATCCTTTACGATCAGTTACGATGCCTAGAGTACGGAGACCTGTACGATTTCGTCAACTTAGTGACTTTGATAGGGGCCGTATAGTGGGACTTCAGGAAGCTGGACTTTCTTTTCGGGCAATTGCAGTTAGAGTGCAAAGAAGTGTAGACACTGTGGTTAGGTGTTGTCAGGCATGGCTTCGAGAAGAGCAAGTGGCACTGGACGCCGCCGTAGAACAACAGACCGTGAAGATCGCCGCCTAAGATTATTGGCCTTAAGGGACCGTTTCTCCACTACCAGGTTCATTGCAAATGAATGGTTTGCAGAACACGGAAAACCTATTGGCATGCGAAGTGTTTACCGACGAATGAGAAGTTTTGGCTTGTTTTTATACCGGCCACACTGGGTCCTCCCTTTAACTCGAGAACACCGACGTAATCGCCTTGAGTGGTGCAGACAACGGTCACTCTGGGATCAGGAATGGAACAGTATTGTCTTTAGTGACGAGTCTCGATTTTGTTTAGGCATGCATGATGGTCGTGCCAGGGTTAGAAAGCGACGTGGTAAAAGGAGGAATCCACAGTTTTTTGTTGAAAGACATGTTCATCACACTGTTGGAGTTATGGTTTGGGGTGCTATAGCTTATGATTCCAGGTCACCTTTAATCTTCATCAGAGGTAACATGGACGCGCAGCGTTATATCCACGAAGTTCTAGAACCCCATCTTTTACCCTATCTTGACACCCTGGCAGATCCAACTTTCCAAAAAGATAATGCCCGACCACATGTTGCAAGAGTCACAATAGACTTCTTTCAACATAATTATGTCACATTGTTGCCATGGCCACCAAGATCTCCCGACTTATCCCCAATTGAGCACGTGTGGGATATGATGGGTAGGAGATTGCTCAATTTGCAACGTCCTCCTCAGACTCTAGAAGCACTTCGAGAGGAGTTGGTGGTTGCCTGGAATGAGATACCACAGGAGGACATTGACCACCAGATCAGAAGCATGCCTAGGCACGTTGGAGAATGCGTAGCACATCAGGGTGCATCCACACATTATTAAAGGTCAAAGGGCTTTAAAGCAGTGCAATCATTTTGAAATTTTTATCATTTACTTATTATGCTTCATTAAGTACTTATACAAAATTTTATTAAAATAAAACCATTTAAACTGGGTGTTCGGATTTATATGTCACTTAGTATACATATTTCAAGGGTAGTTGTTTCTGAAAAGGAAAACCCCAACTTTACGGACACCCGGTATAGGGTGGACAAAAAATTAATATAAAAATTGAATGTCAAAAACTGCCAAAAGTAGATTTTTTCGAATGGAAATTAAATTTTAGCGTAACTTTATACAGGGTTATATATCCCAAAAATGTTTACTTTTCGAGTAATTTGCAATTTATTACTTTTATTGAAAAACTCCTATAAGTACAGATTTCGTTTTCTAATTAGTTGGCTATGACGGCGGGACGCAAAGAATAAACAATTGAGCACTACAGAATCATAGCGTTAGACTGTTATTTTCTTAGGTTACGAGTTACTCTTCTTGACATTATTTTTTCTGTTGTTTCAGAGGCGCGAAAGGATGAAACAGGGCGACCTGCGTCGTGCCTTGATGGTCGTCACACTGTTATGCGCCGTACTTTTTGTTTACCTCTACTGGCAACAAACTTCAAGACAGGAACCTACGCTTGTCTTCAACTACGAACACGCTTTTGTCTCCAACTACAAGTAAGTCATTGATTCACTCACCTGGACGCCATGGCCACGTCGCCAGCATCCGTAGCCAAACCATACTGAAATATTTGGCAGCTGAAAATCAGTGTTGCCAAAGCGAAGTTTAAAATATCCGTCACACGCATCGCAAAATTCCGCTACATGCCGCTACGGTCTAAAAATTTAAGAGGGGGGGAAGCTTAAAATAAACAACAAATATATTTTTTACATATTTACTTTTTTTTAAACACTGTCTAAAAACCCTACTAAAAATACAAACAGTAACATAATATAATTGCAATTTTTCGTAAAAACATAAAAAGTATACCTCTAAAAAACAAAACTGTCTTTGGTTTAGAATTAGGAACTAATAAAAAAATAGAAACTATCACCAATATCTTAATTTTAATAGAAAAAAAAAACAAAAAATAAGGACAAAGAAGAAGCGGAAACGTGGAAATGCCTACGTTTGCTTATTTTATTCACAGTCAGAATCAGAAATCACTTCTTCTTCAGCTTGTTCTTCCTTATTTACATTATATAAATTCTTTTTATATTTGTTTAAATGATTCTCATTAAAACTATAGGATAAACAGCACTGTTTTTTGATTCCAAGTCTAATTTAATTGTAAGTAGTGCAGACAAAATTGATGGTATTATTTTATTTCTTTTTTTTGTTTTGTAATCAAGCATATAAGAAAAAGTTCGCTCAACATCAGCGTTTCCATGAGGCAATGTTAAAATGATTAGAGCCAGCTTACCTATATTGCGAAATAAATATTCGTCATTAAAATTTTTGAGGTCGTTTACAAACGACCAAAATTCAATGACATTACTTTTTGTTTTTAAAATCTCCTCTTTCTCACTATCACTAAAATAAATACATATTTTTTTTAGTTCCAAAATTGCCTTTTCGGTTTCAATATGAAGGGCAAATTTTTTTAAAACGGCGTCATGAAAGATATCACTTATAATAAGACGATTGTTCATCACATCAACCGGTGAGAGAAACTTTAGCTCTGAAAAGAAGTTGTCTTTGATAGGAAATCTTTTAAGGGACTCTTCTACCGATTTTTGGTAAAATGTGACACATTTTAATTTAAATTGTTCGATTGCCGTGTTATTGCAGTGTTTTATTGCATCCATTGTATGCGAACCAACATTCACTTGTTCAATTGGTAATAAGCAGTGGGGATCATTAGGATTTAGATTATATAATTTCTCATTTTTAAAATATTCTGGTCGCATAAAGTTTGTACATAGATGACGTACAAATCGCTCACTCTCTATTGATATGATATTAAGCATAACTTTCTCTGATTGAAAGAGAGCATTAAATTGGTTAAAAATGGGCAATACGAATTTAAAAAACATTAAATACGCCTTAACAGATGGATTCTGTAACTCATTAAGTATTACATTTGCTACAGGATTTTTGTCTTCAAAGGAAGCTAATCTTAATAGGCTAAGCAAGATGTCCCACTGATCCAAAACTCTATCAGCACATTTGGATAAAGCAAGCCACCTTGTTTTACTAGGGCTTAAAATTTTTAATTTTGACTTTTTGAAATATTCCTGTAATTCAAGAACACACTGCCTTTTTGGGCTTCTTGAGAAGTAATAATATAAGTTTTGTAAAAGATCTTCAACGTTGCTTGGAATCTTTTCAGCTGCCGCCACCGCCACTAAATGAGAGCAGAGTGGCAAATGCAGCCATTGACAATTATATTAGGATTATCTTTAAAAGATAAGTTTTGAAAGATTCGTTATTGCCCATCATAACACTAGCGTTGTCGGAACAGTATCCAACAATATTGGTAATTTTTACTTGATTGGATATAACGCATTTTTTAAAAAGAGAATATAAACCTTTGGCGGTACCTTCATCTGCGTTTATTTTAATTATATCTAATAAATGGGTTTTCATTGAATTCTTATGAATATACCTTACAAGAATGCATAGTAGTCTTGTATTGCTCAGGTCTGTACTCTCATCCAATAAAATAGAAAATGGTTTATTTTCTAATTCTGAAATTATTTCGTCTTTAATAACAGGAGCCAGCACATTTTTAATTATACTTATGCATTTGGATCTTTTTAATTTAAGTGAGCCAGAGAGATCTGGGTCTTTAAAACATAATTGACTAACTCCTGTTATATGATCAACAGATCTAAAACTTATATAATGACTTACAACTAAAAGACTATATCTTAAGCAAGCAAATATTTGCCGTTTTTACAACTCACAACGACTTTTTGATTTCGAATGATTCACTAAATCTGATTTTTTAGCACCCATTATTTGATTACAAGCTTTACATTTTGCTTTCAACTTGTCATTTTCAATAGGTCCCAACCAGCCTTTAAATAACGGATCTTCTAGCCATGATGAAGTAAACATTTGTTTTCGTGTCTTTTTCTTAACAGGTTGCTCTGGCTCTTGGTTATCCTGAGATTCGCAAGTCGAATTATCAGACTCAGACCTGTTTCCACTTTGTCTGTATTCAGGTTCGGGATGCTCCGAGTCCGACACATATGCAGTCGAAGTGGATGGTTTCACCGTTTGTTTTTTAGAAGTATTTTTATCAAAAAAATCGTTAATGGTCTGCTGTCGCCTTTCCATTATTCCTATTTTCCAGAAGAAAAATCGTTAAAAACAAATTTCGCGAGTAAGATTTATTTCTGGATCAAACTATAATATGTTAGATATTTAAGCAGTTTTGTTACTTACCAGTAGATTTAATATTAAAATCTGCAGCAAATGATATATCAATAAAATGATCAACACAAAAATAAGAACACTAATATAAACGAAACTAAACAGTATATACCCAGAGCTGAAAAATACAATACAAAGCGAGAAACCTAATATTATGTCTGCCTGCTGAGACCTGTTAGAACGATTATTATTGAAAGCAGTACGTACGCCTTCTGTTATTGAAAAAAAAGGCAAGTGGAATGATTCTCTTCTCTGTTCCTAGATGGCTCAAGCGGCACCAAATGCACCAATTTTATTATATTATATTTATATTAATGTGATAATAAATCAGACTCTAGCCACTGCGTATTTAGGATTTAGAACGTTATTAACGTTAAAACAGTGAAATAAATATGATAGTTTTGTATGTAATAAATTCCGCTACATTTTGGGCTAATTTGCTCTACCGCCGCTACGCCGCTCTTCTCAAAATAATACGCTACAAATAGCGGAATTCCGCTACGTATGGCAACACTGACTGAAATGTTGGCGTCCGTTGCCCTTTGAGGACAGTCGTTATTCGTGATTTAGAAATATCAGCTACCAAATCACAGTTCCTGAAATATCTGCCACCACTGATGTCGGAATAAGGTGCTAACATTTACTGATGGTGCTTATAATTCTGCAAGCATTGAACGTCTTTTCCCGATGCTTTCCTAAGACTCAAAAAGGATAGCTACATATCGAGCTGTATCTAATGTTTGTTATTTCTCACTCGATCTCAAATATCACTTGTGTAAGCTTAAATTTTATGGTCCTTCTACTACGTTTCTTTGATTCATATTTGAACAATCGTACCCAGAAGGTGAAAACATGTAAAGGTGTTTCATCAGCGGAAAATGTTTCATCCGGTGTACCTCAAGGCTCCGTATTGGGACCGTTTCTCTACTTAGTTTATACATTTAATTCACGACGCTTCAATATTCAAGCTTGCGCAGACGACACTTAGCTGACTATGTCATTTAATTCATTTCACTTTCATGTAGTCTTGAACAAACTGAACTTAGATATAGTTACTACTGAAAATTACTGTAAGCGAAATTGTCTAAAGATCAATTGTACAAAATGTTCTGCTATGCGCTGTTTCGCCCAAAGCAGTTATTACAACGTTCAGGGGTGAAGATTGTCCTCAGTTTTAATAATACGTACATTCCTATCTTGGAGTCGTTATGGATTCAAAGTTGAGGTGTAAGCAATATTTTCCGCCTTTTTGTAACAATAGGGGTCCTGATCAATTTTGGAAAAACATTTGCAGGGGTTAAAAAGTGGTTGTGGCGGTTGTCGGAGTTGGTTGAGAATATATCTCATTTTTTGTCGGTGGTATATTCATATGATTCCAACCTTGCTAAATTCTACACACATATCATAAATCATAGATTTTCCCGCATCCCCGTACAATTTCTCTAAACACTCGAGAAGCACCAAACGCACGTGCCGCGTCTCTGTGGTACTTGCTGACCAGCAAAGCATGGCGGACGTTGCCAGATGGTCCATACTTTCAGTAAGGACGAGCGTAATCAGCTGGGTGAGACTATGGACTAAATGTATGGACCTATTTGGCTCACTTGATACATTCAATTCTTTTTCGTGTTGTACATGTTTGTCCTTCTAATAATAATAATAATAATAATAATAATAATAATAATAATAATAATAATAATAATAATAATAATAATAATAATAATAATAATAATAATAATAATAATAGACAGAACTGGGTCGGGGTTAGTGTGTCAGGTCAGTATGCAACCTTCAACCGATGGTTACGATTACGCGTGTAGAGGTAAACGAACCCGTATAATCGATTGCGTTTCAAAAAACAACAAGCACTAGAGAAGTGCAAGTATCAAAAACTAAAGTGTGGCAAACGCTGCATGAAGAGGGGCTGTATCCGTTTCACGTTGCAATACCTAGACTTTTTACGCAACATTTTGCCTTCCTTGTTAGAAGATGTGCCATTAAGTGTAAGACAATCGATGTGGTTTCTGCACGATGGTCATATTTGTTACCTCAGATCGTGGTCTGCACCACCGCCGGCGTCTACTCGGTAGCGCATCAGCTGATTTCATTTTCTGTTGGAGCGGTATGATTTCGGGCAGAGACGTACTTAGCCCTTCTCGTCAACTGGAGAGTGAGTACTTTTTTTTCTTTACTTGGTCGCCCTCGTTTCACTACACATTACCTTTGTTATTTCAAGGGTAGTTGTTTCTGAAAAGGAAAACCCCAACTTTGCGGACTCTCTGTATAGTGAGAATGTAAAGTTTATCAAAATATATGCCTGCAACCTCAAACGTCAATTCTTCGGCCTCTATCAGACATGAAGTGCGGTGAAGCATTTGAGTCCGTTTTTACATATATGACAACACCACCATGAATTTTTTTCACTCTGCTAAAATTAGAAATGGATTTATAACCGTTTATATTAACGTAGTTAATTTCGTCATTTAAGTACCAGTGTTCATTTAAGCAAATTACATCATAACTGTGTTCAAGACCTAATAACGTTATATCGTTAACATTTTGTCGTATATTAAGATGTAACAAATTTACCATGCATTTATTATTAGCTCGTGTTATCTTATTACTATCTAAATTTGTATATACAATACATTATTTGAAACGCTAACATTTAGGAAGCTATGATCTTTGTCATTCAAGAAAAAACCGCTTATGACATAGTAATGATTCAGTATTAATTGTCTTCAACGTGATATTATTTTTATATGGGTTGCTCAGTATATCACGAACATATCCTGCGATGCTCTGTTTTGAACCTTTCATGCAATTGTCATAGGTGAGCGGTATTGACGTATACTAAGTGACATATAAATCCGAACACCCAGTTTAAATGGTTTTATTTTAATGAAATTTTGTATAAGTACTTAATGACGCATAATAAGTAAATGATAAAAATTTCAAAATGATTGCACTGCTTTAAAGCCCTTTGACCTTTAATAATGTGTGGATGCACCCTGATGTGCTACGCATTCTCCAACGCGCCTAGGCATGCTTCTGATCAGGTGGTCAATGTCCTCCTGTGGCATCTCATTCCAGGCAACCACCAACTCCTCTCGAAGTGCTTCTAGAGTCTGAGGAGGACGTTACAAATTGAGCAATCTCCTACCCATCATATCCCACACGTGCTCAATTGGGGATAAGTCGGGAGATCTTGGTGGCCATGGTAACAATGTGACATCATTATGTTGAAAGAAGTCTATTGTGACTCTTGCAACATGTGGTCGGGCATTATCTTGTTGGAAAGTTAGATCTGCCAGGGTGTCAAGATAGGGTGAAAGATGGGGTTCTAGAACTTCGTGGATATAACGCTGCGCGTTCATGTTACCTCTGATGAAGATTAAAGGTGACCTGGAACCATAAGCTGATGAACATGTCTTTCAACAAAAAACTGTGGATTCCTCCTTTCACCACGTCGCCTTCTAACCCTGGCACGACCATCGTGCATGCCTAAACAAAATCGAGACTCGTCACTAAAGACAATACTGTTCCATTCCTGATCCCAGAGTGACCGTTGTCTGCACCACTCAAGGCGATTACGTCGGTGTTCTCGAGTTAAAGGGAGGACCCAGTGTGGCCGGTATGAAAACAAGCCAAAACTTCTCATTCGTCGGTAAACACTTCGCATGCCAATAGGTCTTCCGTGTTCTGCAAACCATTCATTTGCAATGGACCTGGTAGTGGAGAAACGGTCCCTTAAGGCCAATAATCTTAGGCGGCGATCTTCGCGGTCTGTTGTTCTACGGCGGCGTCCAGTGCCCCTTGCTCTTTGCGTACGGCCTTCTCGAAGCCATGCCTGACAACACCTAACCACAGTGTCTACACTTCTTTGCACTCTAACGGCAATTGCCCGAAAAGAAAGTCCAGCTTCCCGAAGTCCCACTATACGGCCCCTATCAAACTCACTAAGTTGACGAAATCGTACAGGTCTCCGTACTCTAGGCATCGTAACCGATCGTAAAGGATGTCAAGAACCAAAATCCGCCAACGTTGATTCTTTACTGCGGCTGAAATATTCATTTTTAGAGCGTTAGTGAATTAAAAAAAAGCAGTCTAAAAACCGGAATGTCCAACTGATAAGGCTGAAAATTTTTTCTCTTGTTATTTACAGAAAGATAAATACATTTTATTAAAATAAAACCATTTAAACTGGGTGTTCGGATTTATATGTCACTTAGTATATTTCTGTTAAATTTCCTATAAGTGGTAACTTAAGAACTCTTGACGGCGTTGCGTGAGAAGTCCAGAGTCAACCTACTTGACGCATTTTTTGATGTCATCATTATTAAACTAGGGAAAGAGAAGCTATTCTCAGTGGGACATAGCGGTCAATAATGGTGATTTTTTCGGTTGGTAGTGAAAAAAATATTATGTCGCCCTGTATTTCCATCAGCAAATGGATCCAGTAAATATTTATGAGCTAAGTGACGGAAGAAGTTGCCATCCGGATGGAAGTCTGCTGAGGCAGACAGCTTGATATGACTCGTAATGGAAGTTTATTTCTGGGAAGAGTTGAGTTGAAGTAGGCTGAGAGTTGGAATCCGTGTTTTCTAATCTCCACTTTGATGTCGCCCCGAACACATCCGCTCCTCCATTTTTTATCGTTACTACATGTCGCGTAGTCTCGGTGGAATGGTGAAAAACGTTTATTGGAAGAAGTTTCTTAGACTTCAGAATGTTTTGCTCTCAATTTTGTTAGCTTGCACTGCGGAGCTGTCAGGGAATTCATGTACTATACTAAAATAGTTAAAGGACTGAATATTACCCATGTCACAGATTTTAAGAGACCAGCAGCTATATCCATATCATATGCAACGTGTGCAAGCTCTATTGCTCAGAGTTTTAAGACTAAATTTTTTGACTGGTTACAACTGGGGCGCTCCGGTGCTGAACCCAGCGGCACCGGTGCCGTTCCCCCTCCACCTCGACCGCACAGCCGTCGCGACAGAGAGAAACACATTAGCCGACTGTCTCTCGGGCGCGGGCCATTTCTTAATAGGACAAGACAAAGTGGACAGGTTTTTTAGCGTCTTAACGTGCATCTTTTTTTTAAACGATTTCATTCAATCCTGCATGGAAGAATCCTACTTTTTGTAAATACTGATGGAAAAGCAAAATTTTTAATTTGTCACACGGTATTGAGGCCAGCTCTTCTAAGTTCTGAAGAGGTAATTATTAATTTGGTCGTAGTTGATTATTATTAATGGTGTCGTAATGCAAGTTGTGTTGTTGCTTTGAAAATCGCAAAAAGTGGGAGACGGTTTACTGACGGTGCACTTGTCAAAGAATGCTTAGTGGAGTGCGCAGAAATATTTTGCCCATCTCCTGTAAGCAACTTTGAGACAATTAGTATCTATGTCCGAGCCAGCAATTTCTCGTCGGATACTTGAACTTGGTGCAGATTTAAAAGAACAACTACGGGAAAATGTGCCCATTTTGTGCAGTATTGTATAGCTCTCGATGAAAGTAAAGACATTTCTGACACATCATAATTAGCTGTTTTCATTAGAGGTGTTGAAATAGTCTTTACTATCACCGAGGAACTACTAGACGTTATCCCGCTCAAAGACACAATGGCCGGAGAACATATTTTTGATGTTGTAGAATACAAAATGCGTAGTGTTGTTACTGATGGAGTGCCAGCGATGTTATCGGAAGCACAATGTTTTACTGGGCGAATGAAAATAAAAGTACGCGACGCTGGGCTACCTCCGATATCCTCGGTACACTGCATATTACATCAGGAACAACTATGTGCAAAAACCTTCCGTAATTTCAAATCTATTGTGGATGTAGTAATATCATGTCGATTTCTGCAGAAAGCAAGGTCTCAACCACGGCAGTTTGAAGTATTTTTCAAAGACCTGGAAGCCAGTTACGGTGACATACCCTTTTGTTGTGTTACGCGCTGGTTAAGCTGCGCAGAAGTGCTCAAGTTTTTTTTGGAAATTATCGACGACGTTGAGATGTTCATGCAAATGAGATTTTTACGACGCCATCTTCAGTGCTTTTCGAAACAGAACCGCCGCAGTTCCAAATGGAGCTGATTAAGCTTCAATGCGATACGATCCTTAAGGATAGATACTACCACTACAATAGTAATTTAATTTGGTTTCATCAAGGTGTTAAGCAGCATGTTCGGTAGAACGTACTTCTACGAGCAGATGTTTTCTTTAATGAATTTGAACAAAACTAAGAAAAGGTCTTTGTCTGATGTGTCCTTAGAGGCGATACTCAGAATTTCCACTGCTCAAGCCACTGTACCAAATATTAGAAAACTAGTCGAATCGAAACGTTGTCAAAGATCATCTTAAGAATAAATGTGTTTACGTCGAAATTATGAACATTATTTTATCACCCGCGCGTTGATCCGATCAGACCAATTCAAATGTCAATACGAATGTCACTCCAATCATTTTCCGTTGGGCCTCATGGAGAAGAATACCGAACGTTTTTAGGATGAATCTTAGCTGGACTTTCAGAAGAAGTGCCAGTCATGGAAAGATACCGTATGTGGTACATTCACGACGGGGTTCCACCACACTTAAGTGCAGTAGCGACGCAATTTTTGGTTAAAAATTACCATAACCGCTGTATTGGGAGAACAAGCCCACACCTATGGCCCCCTCGCTCACCCGATATGAATCCCTTAGATTATTTTCTCTGGGGGCACCTTAAAGCGTTGCTATACAAAGCTCCTATTGAAAGTGAAGCGGATTTACGGAATATAATCATTACGAGTGATGTCTTTTAAGTTTTGCATATGGAAATAAAACAACACGGTAGGTAGTTTTAAATGACTTAAAGCATCCCACAAACCGGCGCGAAATATTCGCTTTGGCTGCGAAAATTTCGCGGCGATGAATTCGCGATCAGATTAAAACGCGGCGCTTTACGGACAGGCTCAGACTTGTGCTAAGCGAATGCGATTGTTCCAGCGTTTTTATCGCGGCGTATTTCAGTTCGCCTTTGACCGCGTTTTTGACGCCGTTCTTCAAAAATTCGCAATGGCAAAAACGGAATTATTGATAGAAATAGTGAAAAAGTATCCTTGTTTGTATGATTTGTCGAACGATGAATACAGGAATGTGAGAAAGAAAGACAAGATTTGGATGGAAATAGGAAAAGAATTAAATACAAATGGTATGTACCTAATATTTTTTATTAACTTGTTAAATAATTTATAGTCTACACAAATGTGAAAACGAACATTCTATATATTGGGCATAGGCATATCAGAATTAAAATAATTTACGAATTTGTCACGAGTAGAAAATGCTAGCCTTGCTGCCCGCCGAGGATCATTTGCTATATCAGTAAAAGCTCCAAGCACGGGTTCTGGGGAATCTAAGAATTGAAAATATTTGTCATCGCCACTTTTATTTCGTAAAAAATTGTGTAAAACACATGCCGTACGTACAATTAGAATAGTAGTATCTACTTTAGTTTCTAATGGCCTGTAAAATATTCGCCATTTTTGAGACAAAATACCAAACGCATTTTCCACGACCCTTCTAGCTCGACAAAGTCTTACATTGTATTTCTCTTTTCTGGCGTCTGTTAAAGTCTGCTTATAAGGAAATGGTCTCATAAGGTATGGTTTTAAAGCAAATGCTTCATCACCAATTAAGACGTACGAGCAGATTTCATTTTGCCCAGGGAGAAATCTAGGTGCAGGGACACTCATTAAATTTTGTTCAAATCGTTTTCCCATGTTTGAGGTTTCGAAAATACCCCCATTACTATTTTTCCGAAACCACCAATATCAACACATATAAATTTATAGTCCGGGCCAACAATGGCCATAAGTACTATTGAATATTTATGTAAATAGCACCAGTAATTGGAGCCACTGTTGTTAGGTCTCTTGATTGTTACATGTTTACCGTCCACGCTGCCAATGCAATTGGGAAATTCCCATCTATTTTCAAATTCTTCAGCACATTTTTTCCATATATTCTCTGTTGGTTCTGGTAAATATATATGCTCCATATGTCTGCATATCGCTTCACAGACTTCGGTTACGATTGCACTCACTGTTGTAAAGCCAACTCGAAAGCTATGCCCAATGGTATAGAAGGTGTCACCAGTGGCAAGGAATCTATAAAAAAATCGTTTTTAGGTGATGAAGTAAAAAAAAGGTGAAAGAATATCAGAGACACATTTGCAAAATATATAAAATCTACCAAACCAAAGACCGGCCAAGCAGTGGGCAACAGTGATAACCTTGTCCGGTTGTCGAGATATACGGTGTATCTGTTGCTCTCTACATTTTTGTTGTTTTTTGCTGTTATTACTTGGACAAAAAATTTCGTTCAAAGTTGAAGTTACAGTTTTCTATTCGTGCATTGTTGGTGCAATTGCGCATAGTGTGGTTGGTTGTAATGGCCGATCCATTATGTAATTCCTGTAATACGGCTATCACAGCTCGTTCCAAAAGTGTTAAGTGTGATGGTTTTTGTGAAAACGTTTTTCATGCAGCATGCCAGGGGCTGTCAGCTGATGTGATAAAAAACATTGAAAAGGTCAATGGTTTACTATGGAAATGTCAGTCATGCTGTACTTACTCCAATGAGGTAAAGCAACTTCTAGACGTCAAACTTGCAAGTCTATCTGAAAATATTCAACTTCTATTTTCTACTTTCCGTACGGAGTTTATGGAAATGGCTGCAAAAAGGGGTAATCTACCAGAACCTGGGCCTTCCGGTATCAAGAAATCTTATTCGTCGGTAGCTAAGGGTAAATCTGCAATCATCATTCAACCGAAAGATACCACCCAAGCTGTGCAAACTACCAAATCAGATTTACTTCAATATGTTGATCCAGTTTCCGAAAACTTACATATATCTGGAGTGAAGAATATAAGGAATGGTGGCATGCTGGTAGGCTGTTCGTCTGATGATGACAGTCGGAAGTTGAGGCAGATAGCTGTCGAAAAATTGGCTGATAAATATGAAATTAAAGAGGTATCCAGCTTTCATCCTAGAGTGCGTATCGCAGGCATGACTTGTAAACTGTCTGAAGGTGATGTTATCAAGTCCATTCGTGCACAGAATAAGGAAGCGTTTACTGAACATTCTCAATGTAAGGTGGTTGAAATCAAGCCCATCAAAAAACGGAATGACATTTATCAAGCTGTTATTAATCTTGATATGGATACATACAATAAGGTTTTGTCTGTGTGTAGCGGTAAGTTATTCGTGGGGTATGATGTGTGTGACGTATTTGATGCTATTGATATTAAAAGATGTTTTAATTGTAGCGGATTCTCGCATTATTCAAAAGAGTGTAAAAGTAAGAAGTTTCATTGTCCGCGGTGTAGTGAAAATCATTTAGTCAAAAATTGTAAAGCAACTTCGCTGAAATGTATAAACTGTATGAAAAGTAATAATGAAAGGAATACTGAATTTGATGTTGCACATGCTGCTTGGGATTCTAGGTGTCCTTACTATTTACAGCGAATTGAAGAGTTTAAATCCAGGTTGATTTTTTCCTGATTGCGAACTACCCGGTGAATTATATAGCAATGAATATCATAACTCTCGCACAGCACATTCCTCATGTCCTGTTAAAAAAACTCTTTCTGTATATTACCAGAACGTTCGGGGATTAAACTCCAAATGTCAAGATTTCCTTCTCAATGTAACAATATCTGATTATGACATCATTTGCTGTACTGAAACTTGGCTGCAATCAGGGGTACTCAATGCAGAGCTATTTACAGTCCAGTACTGTGTTTTTAGATCTGATAGAGACTTAGTTAACCTAGAATGTACAAGAGGAGGTGGGGCTCTAATTGCCACGAAAGACTGGTTGAATTCATCTGAAATTGATACAACTGCTATTAAGAGTGATATTCCCTGCATAGACCTAGTAGGCGTTCAGTTTACCATTCAATATAAAACCACATACATATTTGTGGTCTACATACCACCCAATACTAGCGTTGCATGTTATGAGCGCTTATTTGAGCATCTAGAATCTTTGACATACCTCTCTGGTAATGATGTTTATTTTCTTGGGGATTTCAACATTCCAGAGTTTTGTATACAGAATATCTCACCGTCACGCAAATTGAATGTAGTTAACTCCTTTACAGCATATTTTGATTTCTTACAATACAATCAAATTCTTAATATTAACAATAGATTGCTTGATCTAGTGTTCTCCAACAAATCATGCTTGGTGACTAGAGCATACGATGACCTATTGCCCGAAGACTCACATCATCCTCCACTTTGTATTACATTACACAGAAACTATCGTAGCAAAACGTGGTCACAATCAAATGATGTTACCTTCAATTTTCGCAAAGCTGATTTTGTTACACTGTATGAACAATTGACACTTATGGACTGGTCATTTCTTGAGGATATTGCGGATGTCAATATTGCTTGCACTCTATTCTACAATAACCTAATAAATATTTTCAACATGTGTATTCCGAAAACTAAGCGTATGCCTGGCAAATTTCCACCCTGGTATACTCGCGCAATCATCAAGGATATTAAACAAAAGAATTCACTACATAAATTATACAAAAAACATCAAGAAGTGACTGTCTATGATACATTTAAAGAATTAAGAACCAAAATTAAAAGGGACGTTAGTCATGCGTATAAAAAGTACATAGAGCAGACTGAAAATTGCATAAAAAAAGATCCTAATCAGTTTTGGTCCTTCATCAAAAGTAAAAGGCACAGTGGCCTTTCACCTTCTGAATTCACTCACAATGATTGTGTTTTCAATAACCCTGTTGATATAGCAAATGCCTTCGCTAATTTTTTCCAGTCTGTCTATTCTACCCCCAATGTAGCAGCTAGGCCAGATGATGATATTATTGCTACAAACAATATTGTGCTGAATAGCTTCACAGAAAAGGAGGTTCTTATGGCATTAAAGAAAATGAAAAACAAGTTCACTACTGGACCTGATGGTATACCCGCATTCTTAATCCGTGATTGTGCACCTATTCTTGCTGCACCTTTAACTAAAATCTATAACCTAAGTATCAGATCACATACATTTCCTGAGATTTGGCGTGAAGCCAAGGTTCGACCTATCCATAAAAATGGAAACCGTAAATTAATTGAAAACCATAGGCCTATCACTATTGTGAGTAATTTTTCGAAAACGTTTGAAATGTTATTACATAATTTCATACAATACAACGTAAGTTCTTCAATTTCTACAGCACAACATGGATTTGTAAAAGGAAGGTCGACAACAACAAACTTAGTCTGTTTAACTCAATTCCTAGCAGGTGTTTTAGATTCTAATGGTCAGGTTGATGTGCTATATACTGATTTCAGTAAAGCGTTTGATAGAGTCGATCATGGTTTACTACTGGGAAAACTAAATAGCATTGGCTTATCCAAAAATTTGGTATTATTATTTCAGTCGTATTTGTCTGATCGCAAACTATATGTGGATTTTAACGGTGGTAAATCAATTCACTTTTTTCCATCTACTGGCGTCCCACAAGGATCTTCCTTAGGTCCACTGCTATTCGTCATTTTTATTAATGACTTAGTTAATACGATTGACTGCAATATTCTGCTCTACGCTGACGACGTAAAACTCTACTGGCAAATTGATGATCCATCTAGTTGCTTTTATTTACAAAGGAATCTTGACAGACTGTCTGAGTGGTGTACTGCTAATAAACTTCCTATCAACGTGAGCAAATGTAAATCTTTAACTTTCACTAGGAGAGTAAATTCAATTACCAATAGATATAAAATTAACAACATTCCTCTTCAGACTTTAGAGGAGTTCAGGGACCTAGGAGTAATATTTGACAGGACATTGAGCTTCAGTGCACACCTCACTAATTTAATGAATTCTGCTAATAAAGCACTGGGATTCGTTATACGCAATTCAAGAGAGTTTATCGGTACCACAGCACCTACAGTGCTGTATAATTCGTTTGTTCTTTCTAAGCTGGAATACGGAAGAATAATCTGGAACCCATGCTATGTTACCTCATGTGACTCATTGGAAAAAATTCAGAGGAAGTTCTTGAAGTATTTATCTCTCAAAACTGATGGTGTTTATCCTCCCATAGGGATTTCACAAAATAACTTACTTCAAAAGCATAGGTTTCTCAGCCTTGATGATAGAAGGAAGATACAATCTTTAGTCTTTTTGTTTAAAGTTATAAATTACCAACATGACTGTCCATCATTTTTGTCTGTGCTAAATTTCAATACACCCAGAGTACGAACAAGGGCCAACCTTGCCTTTTACCTACCTACCCCACGAACAAATCTACTGCTGCACTCACCGCTATATTCGATATGCTCATGTTATAATGACTATATGAATTATTTTGATATCTTCAACACATCCATTTTTATTATTAAGAGAGTATGTAAAGCGGTATTTTTTTTAGAGCTACCACAGTTTGATTGAGCTATGATCAGTTGTAGCTTTTCATGGGTTCTTATTGGTAATTACAAAGCAATCAATGCTATTAGTTTATTTTGTGATTTTTATATATATATATGTACGGTATTTCCCACCAGTAATGGTTTATAAACTGTTGGTGGTGTAATTAAATAAATAAATAAATAAATAAACATAAAAAAATGGCAGTGGGCTGACTACATGGAATTTTTCCGTCCTTTTTTGGCATTTGCCAAAACGTCGTCTAATGTGGAAGATATTGGCGTCATACATTATGAGACTGCCGAATTTAACTCAAATATATATCAGGAAAGGGCTGGAAATGTAGAAACCGAAAATTTGGAAGACCGCGGCCATAGAGAAGATGAAAATGCTGATGTAGATGCAGAAGATGCATAGAACGCCTCGGCAACACAGACAGCACCACCTTATTCATTGAACACTACAGCAGTGACTACTCCAGGGCACACCTTTCCGCAGACTGCAACTACACCAAAATATAAAACGAGCAGAAAACGCTATGAACCACCATCTTCGTCTGTACAACAGCTCATTAATTATTTTGAAGGTAAAAAACCTAAAAAAGAGAACGAGGCCATTGATTCACTTTTCTTGGCACATGCACAGACTGTGAAAACACTTCCCTTAAAGCGTCAAGCCCGAATAAAACTAAAAATAGCCGAATTAATAGCGGACGAAGAATTTGAACATATTGAAGAAATGTCTTCAGCGTCTACCCAGAATTTTGCAAGTATGTATGATAGTAGTATGTCGTCCTTCCCAAGTGGCACTGGGTTTACTCCAATAATATACCCAACAGAGGAGGCAAATTCTGCCTCGAATTATTTAGCAACATTTAATCCTAGTGGCAACATGTAGTCCAATTATTACAATAAAATATTTATTTCACGATCCCTGAAGTTTTCGTATTCGATAAGCCTACTAATTTTAATACATATAATTTTTTTACCTGAGTGTAATAGCAAGTCGTTCTTCTGGCGAAATAGCTTTACGATATGTGTCAGATTTTCGTATTTCATCTTTCACCAACTTCAATATTTCATCGAAACATTCTGGAGTCATTCTAAAATATACGTAAAAGCGCTGTTCATCCAGCCGAAGTTGTGGCTTCAATGTATGGTATTCCCCAAATTTATTTCGTTCCAAGTTAATATCATGTACCCACTTCCTTCGTTTCCTAAACAAAATTGAAAATATTTGTTTTATGTACTTCGTTAAACTTAATACATACCCAACTATCAAATGGCGTTAAATAAACATAACTTACCGTGCATTTTGTTCCTCTTCTAAAGCAAGAAATAGAAGTGCCTCCTCTTCTTCTGAAGACGAGCTCATTGCAAAAGGTAAAAATAAAATGTACGCAACCTGTCGAAACCTTCACGTTCGCGGAGCGAATAAGACGCTTTGGTATGAATAAACAGGCGAAACAGATTGCGAATTTCGCTCTGAATTTCGTTGCGAATACTTCGCCGCGATTATTTCGCGCCGGTTTGTGGGATGCTTTATTCTTTTTCGAAGTATTCGCCACGAAGATTAATACACATCTGCATGCACTCGAACCAATTTTCGAAGCACTTATTCCACTCGTTTGCTGGCAGATCCAAAACGGCATTTTTGAATGCGTCAACTGCTTCTTTTGGTGACTGGAACCTTTGACCACCCAGTCTGTTTTTTATTTTCGGGAAAGTAAAGAAATAGGACTTAGATAGGGATTATATGGAGGATGGTCCAATAATCCACGTTTTCTTCCGTTAAATACTGCCTTGTTTTCTGGGCTGTGTGCGAGCTTGCATTGTCTTGGTGGAGGATGATTCTTCTTTCGGGGTTGATTTTTAGAAGCTCGGTGATGACTTTTGGCAAACAAATGGTGGTATACCAATCCGCAGTAACAGTTCTTTGCTCATTAAGAGAAATTGTTGCAATATGACCCGCTTTTGACACAAATGTCGCGACCATCCTTTTCAAAACACGGAAAGAATATGCAATTAAGTGGACTTTTTTTTTCTCGATAACTAAGCAAGATACGAGAAAAATTCAAGATACAAAAAAGTTGTATTTCTATTTGCTTAATCCAAGGAACATAATAAAAATTGCACTAAACTCAGTGGTGTACATTTTTTTGTCACAAATATGCGTTCATATCCTGCTCGAGACGCCACTGGACTTAATAAATTTAATCACGTTGGGGATACATTAGCTCCTTAATGTTGTAAATACCTGCGCCAAATCACATCAAAATTAGGTAAAACATATTTACGAAAAACCATTTTTTGTTTTTAACACCGCGTATCTTGATAACGAAGAATTTTCGGATCATGTTCATATTAACTTTTTGTCTTCAAATTACTCCAATAATCCTCTGTTACATACTTAATGTACACCTTCTATACTTTAGTATAATATTGAAAAGTAAAAAACTTATAAGCATACGTGTAACAAGTGCATATCTGTTGCTATCGCAACGGGAATAGTATCAAAACGGATCGACTTTCTATAAATACCTTTCGTTCATGATTATTTAATGTTTAATTTTCCGCAAATAGCTGCACTTTTTCAAGAAAGTACGCTATTTTAGAATCGTCCTGATTTTACACGACGTTCAAATATAGATTTTTAATCTAGACAATCTGGCGGAAGTTTTAGATAATTTTCCGGGCGAAATTGTGAGGGGACACATGTTTGGTCGAACCGTGTCAAGGAAAATTACAAAAGTATCGGTCTTGCCTGAAAAATGTCCTATATTTATTTTTTATCAGTGAAAGATAGGCATAAAATTCAATTTTTATTTTTCAAGTCGTGTAGTTTTCAAATTATAGACCTCGAAAAAATCTACACCCTGTGATAATCTTTTAGTTTTTTTATGTCGTTATACAGGGTGTAAACGTTATGATAGTCATTATTTAAATGGGTTAAAAGAATCAAAAAGTTTCATTTAACATGGGGGTCAAATCGGCATTTTTTTAGAGAAAAGCGACTTTAAAGTAAAATAAAATCTGACAACGCCGCAATGCCAGACGCAAATTACGACGGAACGCAGTGTAAATAAAGATGGAGTTTGTTATTTTTGGCTCTTACGAAATATTTCATTATTTGATAATGTTCTCGTAAAATACAAACAATTAAAAAAACGGACTTACCACTAACTGACTCAGCGCTTCACCTGGTGTGTGAAAGTTTATTGAACATATTAAAAAATCCATTTATAAATAGGGAACACAATTTTGATACATACATTGTTTTTCTTTTTAAAACCCACACTGCACTTTCTTTGTATTTAGAGGCATTAAAATTTTTTTCGCGAAGTTGTTCTTCAGTTGTTATTGGACCAGCCCCATAAACCATCCCTTTAAGTTCTCCCCAATACCAGAAATCCATCGGATTGAGGTCAGGAGATCTTGCTGGCCATTTTCGAGCATCATGAGCATTTCGACCGATCCAGCGATTTGGATAATGTTCATTCAAATACTGAATGACGCCTCTAAAAATGTGTGCTGGTGCCCCGTCATGAAGAAACCACAAATTCTCAGATTCGACTAACGTACATCAGACAGTGACTAATGGGCAAAGGTCCTACGGACCGCCCAGACAAATAAATGACGAATAGTTAGTTACCACAAATTCTGTCAACGTTGTAATGACATGTTGTCTGAGGTCTGTTCCAAAAGTTCTGGTAGGTTATTGGCTATAAAGCTAAGGTATCCTTCTCCTAACTCGAAAGGGCCAATTACCTGATCGTCAATAATACCAGCCCAAATATTTATTTTAAAACGTTGTTGGAAGTGACCCTCACGAATGGTATGAGGATTTTCTTGGGCCCACGTGTGAGTATTATGGAGATTTAATATCCCGTCTCGCGTAAAAGTCTATTCGTCCGTCGCTAGAATATTTTTAAAAAAATCCGGATTTTCAATGTTTTTGTGCAAAAACCACTGACAGAATGTTGGTCTGCGAGGATAGTCTTCTGGTAACAAGGCCTGCACTCGTTGTACATAATAATAATAAACGTCTTTATTAAATAATATATACAATACATGTGTATATATATATATATAAAGTGTAACTATAGTGGCGAAGTTTAGCAATATGCTACTCTAACACTTAACCACTAAAGTTAAATATTACGTTGTTAACAGCTAACAGAAAAAAAAATGCAAAATATATACAACAAATCACTTGTAACCCATATGAGAAGTGGAAAATGAGATATTTTGTGTGCACATACTGCTAATCTAAAAAGGTCTATGAAATATTGAGGAAAAAGTTAATCGTTCAAATAACTTAACATTGTAGCGAAAACATGGTAAACTCATGGTCTTAAATTTACTGTACAAAGAATTATATATTGCTGCAACGTTATATGAGAAACTTTTGGAACAGAATTCTGATAACGTGCCTGTCTCTAATAGCTCTGTTGTGAATGGTGTTATTAAAAATATTTTTTTCACATAGGTATTCTGGCTTAGAATTAATTAAAATTTTATGGATAAATGTGGAAAAATGTAACTTGACCAACTGGTCAAAGTTCAGCCATCTCAACTCTGCATATTTGTGAGAGACATGGTCGAACTTTCTCATGCCGAATATAAAGCGAACACAGCTGTTTTGAATCAATTGGATTCTGTGTTTAGTGATCTGATCCAAACAGGGAAAATATAGAATACTGCAGTAGTTCAAGACAGACACAACGAAGGTTTCGCAAAGTTTTTTCCTCATTTTGAAGTTTAGCAGATATCTGTTTGAATAAAGACTGCGTAAACGTGCATAGGTTTTTTGTGTCAGATTTTTTACATGCTCGGTAAATCTTAATTTTGTATCAATTTCTACACCCAATATTTTAGCGCTATTGGTGAGCTCGAGCTGTTTATTGTCTATGTTCACATTTAAGAGCGAAACAACGTCGTTCCTTCTGCTGTCTGAACAAAACAATAAGATCTTAGATTTTTCCGGGTTTATGCTGAGGTTGTGATCTGCTGAATATTTGCATAGACTATCAATATCTGCTTGTAATACTTGGACAGTGCTCTGTATATCTTCTATACCGAAACAATGCGAGAGCTGGGTGTCATCAGCGAACGATTGAATATCAGAGTTATAAACTGATCTAGATAAGTCAAATGTATAGATTAAAAACAAAAGAGGTCCCAAAATGGTACCCTGAGGCACTCCTGAAGGTATGCGAGTGACATCAGATGTAATACCCTTCAATGAAACACATTGAGTCCTGTTTTTAAGATAGCTTTCAAAAAATTTGATTACAACCTCATCACAACCAACAGAACGTACCTTAGCACATAAAAGTTTATGATCTATCTTATCGAAAACTTTAGAGTAGTCGACTGATATTAAAGCTAAACCCATTTTTTTGTCCAGAACACGAAAGATGTTGTCGCATATGTTCATTAAAGCCGATGTTGTATTATAATGTTTTCTAAATCCCGAATGATTAGGTGGGATTATCTGATGTACTTCAATGTATGATGTAAGTTGAAGTTGTTCAATCTTTTCAAGGATTTTTGACAAAATAGGTAGTAAACTGATTGGTCGAAGATCTGATAGGAGACCGGGCTTCAAAGTTTTTCCTATAGGTATTATCAGTGCTTGCTTCCAAATTTAGTAACCGGTTTCAAGACATAGATTGATAATGTGAACTAAGTGGAAAAATATAACGGGTAGGCTTACCTTTACCATAGTTAGCGTAAGACAATCTATTCCTTTGGCATCTGATTTAAGAGATTTAATAGTTTGTAGAATTTCTGAAGGATCAATGATTCTGAATGAAAAAGAATCAGGTGGAAAGAAGTGACGATTTTGTATAGGTGACATAATTCTTCCGAGGCATTATTTGTACTGTAAACTGACATAAAATAGTCATTGATTTCATTTGGATCAGATAGATTATCTGGAAGAGGGGTTTTTGTCCGAGAATGTATATTAAGCTGCTTTAAGCCAATCCATACCTTTTTTTCGTCATTCTGTTCAGATAAAAATTGTAGATATGCCCTTTTCTCTTTCCTCACCTGAGTAAGCGCGTGATTTCTTTTTTGCGTATAAATATTTAGGTTTTCTACAGTTTTATTTGTTTTATATGTAGTATGGGCAATATCTCTTTCTTTAAGAACGTCACGTAGGCGGGGAGATAGCCATGGAGCAGGTGGTTTGTTTACTCTAAAAGTAGTTACATGGTAGGGATAAAGCAAATTTGCCCATAGGATTCTATGGACTATGGTATGCGATAGTCCTACGCGGCGGCCTAATTCCCGAGTGTTGATATCTGCATTGATTTCCACGATATTTAAAATTTGTTCCTCGTGCTCTACAGTAACCTGTCTTTCTCGAGTGCGAATATTGGTGGGCTGAACACTTCCTGTATCTCAAAGTCTTTGGTACTCTTGCACAAATGTCCTTCTGTCTGGGTGTACCCGTTGGCGAAATCTGTCTGCAAGATTTGAATTCTGACGAGCTTCACCGTAAACTAACAACATGTCGACGAACTCTTGATTCGAGAACATTGTAAATCAACACGACGACGTACGCGAACAAAAACAAAATAACATACTAACCACTGTTACCGTTTGCGGTCGATAAGAGTGATGATGACCGACTCGCTGTTGTCCTGTGTGTTTTAAATATTCAATATAATGAAACTTACTTACTGAATGACTACAAATTTTGGCTTAACTTAGAAAAACTTAATGCCATTTATTTGTTATTACCCAATTTAAAAAAGTTTTAGATTAGATTATAAAAATTAGTAAGGTTGTGGTCGATATAAGGCACTTAAAGCTGTAAACTATAAAGCCATTTAGACAAAAATCTACTGACTTTTGGACCATGGGTCATATGAACTTTTTGACTTGTTTTGACCCCCCTATTACCCATTTCAATAATGATTACCATAACGTTTACACCCTGAATTATTTGCACTGGTCGATGACCAACTGGCCAGATCTCTATGTTCAGTATCATGCTCTAATAGAAAATAGAACATCCATCACTTAATATTGCCACTTCACTATTTCTATTATAAATACTTAGAATATGCGAACACAATTACATTGCTGTTTTTTTCTATACAGGTTTTTTTTCAATCAATATTTTTTAATTAGTTCTTCCTTTTTTCCACTTTGTCTTCAAGATTGTTTTTTTGCTTGATTTTTGTTTTTTAATGTTAATATATTTTTTACTTTATACTGACCCATTTCTTTTTTTAATATGTTCTTTTCTTCATTTTTTCAAACAAACTTACTGAAAGTTATATCTTATAATGTTATGCCTATTTTCTGACAATACTTGTATAAAAGTTCGTATACAGAACTGAGAATTGAGTCTAAATTTAGAGGCAAAGGAAGGTGTTTCGCTAAAATTTGATACAGTTCAATATTTTCTCTATTAGAACATTTCCCAATGCCAAAGTGCCGTTAATTCAAAGGGTTCCCTACACTATGCGGGAGGAACCATCCAGACCGTAAGACGAGTGCTCTTGTCGCTCGACATCAACAAAGCTTCTGGTCCGGACTTGATTCCTACCATTGTACTGAAGAGATAAAAACTACAGACAAGGACCATTTGGCCTCACAAAACATATGCAACCAATCATGCGTGTAGTTTAGTTGAGTGATTCCTCCTTAGATGGACGTTCACAACGATCCTAGTGAGCAAACGTGGAATGGCTGTTTGCGCCCTAAAAACTTCCTAGTTTGCAAGATGACATCTTATAGGGTTTTTTTTTGACGTGTTACAGGTTTTTTACATGATACTCAGACGGACGAATTTTCCGTTATTAAAAAATTCAACGACTCCCGTTATTCAGCCAAATTTCGATTGGCTTTGAGTGTCGCCGCTCCCCAGTAAAAAAATCGAGTGGATTCAGGTCAGATGAACGGGTTGGCCACGAAATTGTACCAGACAGCCCTAGCAATCTGCTCAGGGATCTCGCATCGCGATATTCTCTAACTGAACGGACACTTGAATCCATTACATATACTAAGTGACATATAAATCCGAACACCCAGTTTAAATGGTTTTATTTTAATAAAATTTTGTATGAGTACTTAATGAAGCATAATAAGTAAATGGTAAAAATTTCAAAATGATTGCACTGCTTTAAAGCCCTTTGACCTTTAATAATGTGTGGATGCACCCTGATGTGCTACGCATTCTCCAACGCGCCTAGGCTTGCTTCTGATCAGGTGGTCAATGTCCTCCTGTGGTATCTCATTCCAGGCAACCACCAACTCTTCTCGAAGTGCTTCTAGAGTCTGAGGAGGACGTTGCAAATTGAGCAATCTCCTACCCATCATATCCCACACGTGCTCAATTGGGGATAAGTCGGGAGATCTTGGTGGCCATGGTAACAATGTGACATCATTATATTGAAAGAAGTTTATTGTGACTCTTGCTACATGTGGTCGGGCATTATCTTGTTGGAAAGTTGGATCTGCCAGGGTGTCAAGATAGGGTAAAAGATGGGGTTCTAGAACTTCGTGGATATAACGCTGCGCGTTCATGTTACCTCTGATGAAGATTGAATGTGACCTGGAACCATAAGCTATAGCACCCCAAACCATAACTTCAACAGTGTGATGAACATGTCTTTCAACAAAAAACTGTGGATTCCTCCTTTCACCACGTCGCCTTCTAACCCTGGCACGACCATCGTGCATGCCTAAACAAAATCGAGACTCGTCACTAAAGACAATACTGTTCCATTCCTGATCCCAGAGTGACCGTTGTCTGCACCACTCAAGGCGATTACGTCGGTGTTCTCGAGTTAAAGGGAGGACCCAGTGTGGCCGGTATGAAAACAAGCCAAAACTTCTCATTCGTCGGTAAACACTTCGCATGCCAATAGGTCTTCCGTGTTCTGCAAACCATTCATTTGCCATGGACCTGGTAGTGGAGAAACGGTCCCTTAAGGCCAATAATCTTAGGCGGCGATCTTCACGGTCTGTTGTTCTACGGCGGCGTCCAGTGCCCCTTGCTCTTTGCGTACGGCCTTCTCGAAGCCATGCCTGGCAACACCTATCCACAGTGTCTACACTTCTTTGCACTCTAACTGCAATTGCCCGAAAAGAAAGTCCAGCTTCCCGAAGTCCCACTATACGGCCCCTATCAAACTCACTAAGTTGACGAAATCGTACAGGTCTCCGTACTCTAGGCATCGTAACCGATCGTAAAGGATGTCGAGAACCAAAATCCGCCAACGTTGATTCTTTACTGCGGCTGAAATATTCATTTTTAGAGCGTTAGTGAATTAAAAAAAAAGCAGTATAAAAACCGGAATGTCCAACTGATAAGGCTGAAAATTTTTTCACTTGTTATTTACAAGATAAATACATTCACCAACTTTTATTAAAATAAAACCATTTAAACTGGGTGTTCGGATTTATATGTCACTTAGTATATTTGCAAAAAGTTTGTATTTTATTAAATTTACCAAAGAGATTCTAAAGTCTTCCTTGATCCGCGCTCGCAGTTTCCTCACTTATACGTGCACGATAAGTAAAATAATATCTAGGAATACAAAACAGCGCTTGTTCTCACCGGATCTAGAAAGCTCCACCTCAAAAATGAGAAGAGGCATCCCTTAACCTCGGTTTCCGCACGATTGGCTTTGGTGGATATTAGGATTGTCGAGGGTAGATTAGCGGTTTTGCGGTGACCGCTTACGCTTAGAGGGTTGATCGAAACGGGAATTCATCGGACAGAATGTGATTCTCATCACATCTGCAATCTCAAGCACTAGATAGACACGAGGGCTAGGGTTCGATCGCTATGTATACGTATATCAGCGATTGGAAGCTTGAAAGGGAGTTATGCCACGGAAGATCCTGTAGTACTGTACATATCTACGGGGTGTCTCAATATTTCGTAGAAGTACCTCGTATTTTTAGTCTCAGAATAAGTCGATTGAACATGATTTATCTCTATGCCCGTTAGAGGGCGTCGAAGTTGAACTTTTTAAAACACAGTTTCTAACCGATAGTCCGGTTTGAATGAAATTTGGAACACGTGTGTTTTGACAGTCGTCCTAATATTTGACATTTACAAAAAAAAACCGAAAAGGTTCGGGAATGGTGAAAAGTATCCCCATTATACAGGGTGACTTCGAAGTTGAGTCATTTATTTTAACAGTGAGTAGATCTGATCAAAAGAAATGTTTTTTTCCTTTACCATTTTTCTGGTAAGTAACAAAGTTATAGACCTTTGGAAGTTTGAGTACCGCCCTGTCTCAATAATAATATTATGTGCTCGTGTTTGGCAACAACGGATATAATCCGCCTTATCGGTTCATCTCATCGGAAACAAAAAAGCGAAAGAATTTGGAACGATGTTTTTACAATTATTTTATTCAGTTGTATTCAGTCAGTGTCAGTCGGTAACGCGTGAGTGAATAGTGGTGTCTGTTGCGTGGCTCAAACGAAATCAAAAATGGCACATGTTTACGAAAATGCTGAACTTGTGGACATGATTCTTATTTACGCGGCATCACGGATTTATGCGGATCGGTTTCCCAATCGAGTGCAACCAACCCCTCGTGCCTTTGTTAATGTAGTACAAAGGGCTCGTGAATCAGGTGACTTAAGACCTCACAGGGGAGGGCATGCCGGTGCTCCAAGACCGCACGATCAAATACAGGTCCGCACTGAAATACTTGTCGGGAGGATACTTTATAAAACAAGGTAACATTTTTTTTTATTTTTACACACATATTTTGGTTTATCTTCCTTCTATAATCATTATCTGAAAATTAATGACTCAACTTCAAAGTCACCCTGTATATAAATTATAGCATAAGATTCGCAACTCTCCCAAGAACTCTGAATTTTTTTATTTAAAAAATCCTTTTATTTACTTCTTTTTTGTCTCGTATAAAAACAAGCCATCTCGCAAGGTTTTCGAAAAAAATTTTCATAGCTGGTTCCTAAATAAGTGTTAAAATCTAGTAGGCATCTTGTTGGCGGAAATTTGGGATGTTGGGTTAGTACCAGATTACTTTTGACAACAAGCTTCATAAAGTTTGAATTAATAAGTAATGTTTGAGCTTATTTTTGATTGTTGATTGGTTGTTTGTCTGTCGATCGGAAAGTACTGCTTCGATTTGGATGAAATTTTCTCACAAGCTTACTACTTACTATACCAAGGATGAAAAAGCTTTTGAGATTTTGAGAATTTGAGAATTGCTTCATAAGCGACGCAGCTACGGGCCAAAAGTGGAAAAAATAAGAATTTTGGATCTTAGTAAATACACCATAGATTTTACCAGTACATTTGCTTTTGAAACTTGGAGAAATATCAAATGGACGTCTCGCGTCTATGTCGCATTTGCCAGTGCCGGATTCAGGCGATAAGCAAGTAATGAGGAAGCCGCATATTTCATCCTTGGCCTCGGGACGCACAAAAACCTGAAGCCGGCCCTGGCATTTGCTGTACAGTACAGTACAGGGCGGGTGCAAAATGAAAAGTAATATACAGGGTGTAAACTTTATGGTAGTCAGTATTGAACTGGGTAATAGGGTGGGTAAAAACAGGTCAAAAAGTTCATATGACCCATGGTCCAAAGATCAATAGATTTTTGTCTAAATGGCTTTATAGTTTACAACTTTAAGTGCTTTATATCGACCACAATCACCACAATCTTACTAATTTTGATCTAATCTAAAACGTTTTTAAATTGGGTAATTAACAAATAAATGGGATTAAGTTTTAATTTAAGTTAAGCCAAAATTTGTAGTCAGTAAGTAATTTTCATTAAATTAAATAACTATACTATAACTATCTAAAACTGTAATGACTCATCGATGTTCACGTGAACATCACTTAACTACCAGTAGTCGGCTGTTCATAGGCGGGGCATGAATGTTTAACATGGGTGAACTAGATTTGTCACATGCTTAATAAAGAGTGGTTTGAAACATATTGTAAGTCAAAAAGTTGGGAATTACCTTTATTCATCGTCGCTTCCACTTACATCTGACAGTAATAAACTGTCGCTATCGCTTTCCTCGTTGAAATTGACTATAACTGGGCTCTAAGATGGTGTCGATGTGGTGGTCAAGCTGCCACATCTTTGTTTCTTCCTTCACAACATGACGGATAGCATTCTGCCAAGCTTCAGGCGTTACTAGCTGTATGGAAGTCTCAAGTAAAACCTTAACGTCTGGTAATTTGAAGGTTGTGTTATGGCGCGCAATAGAACCCTTCACTTGAGACCAGATGAGCTCTATTGGGTTCAGTTCACAGTGGTAGGGCGGTAACCGCAGCACAGTGACACCACATTGACGGGCCTTCTCATCAGTCACGTAACTAATGTTCGCAGGTTTGTGCTGTTTAATTTTTCCATACAATTCCGCTTTCACACATGAATCGTCAAAAGGGATTCCTTTTTCGCGCAACCATTGCTGCATGTCACTTTTTCGAGATCCCATAGTCGGTACACGTTCGGCTCGACGACTATGATAGGAAGCATTATCCATGACGATCACAGAGTTGGGCTCAACTCCCTAAAGCACCCCTTGAAACCAGCTCTCGAAGCAGCTGGCATTCATTTCGTCATGGTAATCACCTCCTTTCTTAGAGACGAAAATCAAGTCACACTCTTCTAAAAAGCCACTATCGCTACCAATATGAGTTACGATCAATCTTTGACCTTTCCCTGACGGTCCACGAAGACCTGTTGACAAACCTTCAATACTTGCTTGTCGGTTACTCACTACGTTTTTGTCTATCCAGGTTTTTTTAACTGTGTGACCTGCATTTACCCATGTCTCGTCCAAATAATAGATTTTTCTGCTTTGTCGCCTATATTCAATCATTTCGCGAAGGTATTTTCGACGCCAGGCGACTATTTCAGGTCTCTCTATCAATACTGACTTCCGACTACGCGTTTCGTAACGAAAATTAATTTCATGCAGGGATTTCCTCATTACCTCGACGCTCATTTGGGGTATAATTTCATTTTCCTTGATCGCTGCATGTACAGTCTTGAGGGTTGGTATCTCATTCCTAAAGAAGAATGAATGTACGGTTCGCCTTAACGCCATTTTGCTATCGTCATCCAATTTCACGGCCTTTCGTCCCTTCAAATTAAACTTTGGATCAGTAGTAGCTCCAGTTTTCTTCGTTTCATGCACCACCCTGCGAATGGTCCACTCTGGAACGCCTGTCATACTTTCACAACGCGCGAGTGCATCTCCCTGCGACATAGTTCCGTCCAGATAATTGAACACGTTGAGCACGATTTCTTTCGCGTCCCTCTTCAGTGCTTTACGAAGCCGTCTACTTGTTCCCTGGCTTTCAGTACTTCCACTCGTGCCATTTGTACTCTCCATTCTTAAGTATGACCAAAACAGTAATCACAGAAACCACAACAATAACATTTCTTATAAAAACACACAATATGCGATCGCTCAACGAAACACGTTCCAATGCGTTGCCGACGCCTATGAGTCTGCCGGTCGAGGCGCGTCTTTGATTTCATTGCTTCTACCGGCGGAGAACAATCAGCCATTATTTCCATCTCTGTGCTGTTGACCACCGCAAAGCCACAGAAACGACATATGTCGTACGCTATACGGCTGTACTGGAAGGAAGCCGGGATCGAGCTCTGATCACGTGTTGATCACGCGTATGAGTCATTACAATTTTAAATAGTTGTAGTATAGAACACACATGACAACAGCGCGTCGGTCTTTCATCACTCTTTTCGAACCGGCAATCGATCGCAAACGGTAACAGTGATTAGTTATCGTTTTGCATAGATAAATTACCTTATCGTTTTGTCGAGCAGAACATCGGGCTTGTTGTTTTGTTTTTGTTCGCGTACGTCGTCGTGTTTATTTACAAGATTCTGTCAGTGGTTTTTGCACAAAAACATTGAAAATCCGGATTTTTTGAAAACATTCTAGGACGGACCAATGTACTTTTACGCGAGACGGGATATTAGATTTCCATAATACTCACACGTGGCCTCAAGAAAATCCTCATACCATTCGTGAAGGTCATTTCCAACAACGTTTTACAATAAACATTTGGACGGGTATTTTTGACGATCAGGTAATTGGCCCTTTCGAGTTACCCCCAAAGTTGTTAGGAGAAGGATATCTTAGCTTTCTAACCAATAACCTACCAGAACTTTTGGAACAGACCTCAGACAACATGCCATTACAACGGAGACGGAATTTGTGACTCCTTTATGACGGGGTACCACCACACAATTTTAGAGGCGTCATTCAGTATTTGAATGAACATTATCCAAATCGCTGGATCGGTCGAAATGCTCATGATCCTCGAAAATGGCCAGCAAGATCTCCTGACCTCAATCCGATGGATTTCTAGTATTGGGAATAACGTAAAGGGATGGTTTATGGGGCTGGTCCAATAACAACTGAAGCACAACTTTACGAAAAAAAAATTAATGCGGCTGAAATAATAAATGGACAACTTCGAGGACCTAAAGTAAGAAGAAACTGGGTTCGTCGTAATCAAGCTTGTGTGGAAAGTGGAGGACGACATTTTCAACACCTTCTTTAAATACAAAAAAGTGAAGTGTGGGTTTTAAAAAGAAAAACAATGTATGTATCAAAATTGTGTTACCTATTTATAAGTGGATTTTTTTAATACGTTCAATAAACTTTCACACACCAGGTGAAGCGCTGAGACAGTTAGTGCTAAGTCCGTTTTTTTTAATTGTTTGCATTTTACGAGTTCGTTGTCAAATAATGAAATAATAGCTAAGAGCCAAAAATAACAAACTCCATCTTTATTTACACTGCGTTCCATCGTAATTTGCGACTGGCATTGCGGCGTTGTCAGATTTTATTTTACGGTTGCCCTTGAATGTAAAACGATACGCATTCGCTATCACTTCGGCATTTGGAGACTGGGATTGAGAAATCGCAGTCCCGTGCATCTTCAAGACGAGCAAATCCGTGCAAAATCTCAGAGAAGACAAGTAATCGTTTAGTTATTTCTCCCGAAACATGTGGAGATGGGTGCGACATAAAATTGTTATTTAGCAGCTGGCAGATTTTTGTAGATGTACTAAATAACTCAAAAATACCCAACGATGCTACTTTTTCCCCAGAAAATTTTTTCCCCCAACAATTCCCCAAGTACGTGAAAATCCACCAATATGGCAACCCTGGCCTAATCTCACCGCCACACTGCTCAAGCTGGCCTACTTCGCCAGATGATCGATACTTTCAGTAAGGGCAGTGAAGAAGATTCTAGATCGCGGCGCTGGACTAATCGTAAAGGGCCTGTTTGGTTTACTTGATCCATGTAACTTTTTTTGTGATAAACATGTTTGTAATTAACTTTTTCTATTAGAACTAGAACCCTTTGTGATCTGATGACAGCGTTGCGTGGGAATTGCAGAGTCAACCTATTTGACGCCATTATTGTTATATGGTGTAAGAATACGTTAATCAACGATTTAATCTAATCGACGACAGAATTGCACGGAAAGCACAGAGTCAATCTAATTGACGCTCTCTTTTGTTCCAGGAAACCCCAACCGCCGCAATGGACTTGGGAATGCGTCAATCAGCGCTGCGAGCGGCGTCACGTGACCACTGCTTCTTCGTCCAGCCACAAGCAGCCCAAGCTGCAATCGCTGGCCACCTGCGGCATGCTGTGTGGCTCGACGCAGTTGTGGCCTCAACCTACGGGTCCTGTGACCTTGGGCACTCGCGCGGTAACCTTCAATCACCTTCAGATGCAGCTGGTGACCTTGGTGGCAGGACCTGCCAAGCATATGGTCGAGCAGGCATACAGGGCGTTCAACGATAGCATCGTTAGCTTGGTGAGTACTATGGTCCATTTATCAAAGAAACTCAAACAAATCCACGCATACTCCAGAACGCCGAGTACGTTACAAAGACGGCGAGGTTAAACTTTACAACAGATGGTTTACTAAGTCTAGTGAATCAAATCACCCAAAACCTTGATGAGAAAATCTATATATATACAGGGTGTCCGCAAAGTTGGGGTTTTCCTTTTCAGAAACAGCTACCCTTGAAATAACAAAGGTAATGTGTAGTGAAACGAGGGCGACCAAGTAAAAAAAAATAAAGGAAAAAGTACTCCCTCTCCAGTTGACGAGAAGGGCTAAGTACGTCTCTGCCCGAAATCATACCGCTCCAACAGAAAATGAAATCAGCTGATGCGCTACCGAGCAAACGCAGGCAAACAAGGAAGGCAAAATGTTGCGTAAAAAGTCTAGGTATTGCATCCCGTCCAATCGATTTGGGAGAATAAATGGTCCAATGAGCATACATCTCTGTAGCTAATTACCAAAACCCCATAGTATGTTATATCAATTTTATTCTTTTGAATTGCTTTATCCAAATACCTATGCAATAAAATTTGTGGCATTCCATTTAAAATATCACAACTTTGATATGTAGGTCAAAATTGGGACATCGTGTATAATCGCCAATATTTTATAAATGTACAATCAAATGTCATGTATAACATGCCATAAATAGTTTATCCCAAAATGCATTTGTGAGTAATATTCCGTCCACACATGGATGGGCCACCCTGTATATAAAGGGCAAGACTGGTATGATGTAAAGAGATGTAAAGACAAACTGTCCCTAAGCCTCATAAACCATAATGAAGCAATCTTTTCTCTATTTGGCTCCAAAATTATATGAACACGTACCCAAAGACTTCAAACAATTTCGAAATACACATAATTTTAAAAAGAAATTATCAAATGGATACTTGCAATAGGAAGACAACGTATTATTGAATTTCTATCAAATATACCTTAAAAATTATCATCCTCTACATAAACACGTCTTCGACGTACATTTTTAAAAGTTTCTTTAAATTTTTTCAGAAATTAGAATAAAATCTCTATTCAACTGCCAATATGGCGTCCATATATATAAAATCGATGCTGGAGGATATGAGTCGAAACATTGGATTGATATTCTAGTTATATCATCTTGTAGAGGATAAAAAGTGGCAATGCTAATATGCAATTTGTTTCAAAATTCCACTACAAATAATGTCAAGAAAAAATTAAAACTATTTTGGGAAAATTCAGCTTTTTCTGTCTCTCTTCAGAAATAGTTCGAATTATACTAAGTGACATATAAATCCGAACACCCAGTTTAAATGATTTTATTTTAATAAAATTTTGTATAAGTACTTAATGAAGCATAATAAGTAAATGATAAAAATTTCAAAATCATCGCACTGCTTTAAAGCCCTTTGACCTTTAATAATGTGTGGATGCACCCTGATGTGCTACGCATTCTCCAACGCGCCTAGACATGCTTCTGATCAGGTGGTCAATGTCCTCCTGTGGTATCTCATTCCAGGCAACCACCAACTCCTCTCGAAGTGCTTCTAGAGTCTGTCAGGTGCTCAATTGGGGATAAGTCGGGAGATCTTGGTGGCCATGTGACAATGTGACATCACTATGTTGAAAGAAGTCTATTGTGACTCTTGCAACATGTGGTCGGGCATTATCTTGTTGGAAAGTTGGATCTGCCAGGGTGTCAAGATAGGGTAAAAGATGGGGTTCTAGAACTTCGTGGATATAACGCTGCGCGTTCATGTTACCTCTGATGAAGATTAAAGGTGACCTGGAACCATAAGCTGTAGCACCCCAAACCATAACTCCAACAGTGTGATGAACATGTCTTTCAACAAAAAACTGTGGATTCCTCCTTTCACCACGTCGCCTTCTAACCCTGGCACGACCATCGTGCATGCCTAAACAAAATCGAGACAATACTGTTCCATTCCTGGTCCCAGAGTGACCGTTGTCTGCACCACTCAAGGCGATTACGTCGGTGTTCTCGAGTTAAAGGGAGAACCCAGTGTGGCCGGTATGAAAACAAGACAAAACTTCTCATTCGTGGGTAAACACTTCGCATGCCAATAGGTCTTCCGTGTTCTGCAAACCATTCATTTGCAATGGACCTGGTAATGGAGAAACGGTCCCTTAAGGCCAATAATCTTAGGCGGCGATCTTCACGGTCTGTTGTTCTACGGCGGCGTCCAGTGCCCCTTGCTCTTTGCGTACGGCCTTCTCGAAGTCATGCCTGATAACACCTAACCACAGTGTCTACACTTCTTTGCACTCTAACTGCAATTGCCCGAAAAGAAAGTCCAGCTTCCCGAAGTCCCACTATACGGCCCCTATCAAACTCACTAAGTTGACGAAATCGTACAGGTCTCCGTACTCTAGGCATCGTAACCGATCGTAAAGGATGTCAAGAACCAAAATCCGCCAACGTTGATTCTTTACTGCGGCTGAAATATTCATTTTTAGAGCGTTAGTGAATTAAAAAAAAGCAGTATAAAAACCGCAATGTCCAACTGATAAGGCTGAAAATTTTTTCACTTGTTATTTACAGTAAGATAAATACATTCACCAACTTTTATTAAAATAAAACCATTTAAACTGGGTGTTCGGATTTATATGTCACTTAGTATAATTAAATACGCAACTTTGCTCCCATTTAATCAACTTCGTATCTCTTACCGTTTCCGAGATCCCATTGGAGAGGGTCGAATTTGAAACACCAGGAATATCAACGTGTGGTCACGCACTGAATACTGCTTTGGTTCATTGTCTTTTTTGGGTAAATAGACTTTAGGATATCATAGTAATTCTAATCCTTGGTGAAACAGTGAAAACTCGTCTCTACTTTTGATGTTTCGTTCCAGGTTCAGCGAGCAGACTACGTCAAAGATCGCCCTGACATCAAGAAATTCACGGTGAAAGTCACTGTGAGTCATCCGGAAATTGTACGGTTAAAACTGGACACTTCCGAGGGCTACAATGTCGTTGTGAAGGTTCAAAATGACGAAATTGTGGCGAATGTCACAGCGAAAACCTTCTTTGGGGCCAGGCATGGCCTCGAAACTCTATCTCAACTGATATGGTAAGCACGAAAATGATAGCCCATTATTTACACCTCTAATCTATACTTCAGTCTTCACTCTTGTAAAGCTCATTTTTATGCAGATGATACACAAGTGTATACTTTATCTGAAGTCACTTGAAATAGCATAAAAACCTTTGGTCGGCGCGTCCTTTGTAATTTCATGACGTATCATAGGCGTGCGGTCATTTATTTAGAACGATAATAATAATGTTTTTATATCATAATAAATGGATTTTACTATCTTCTTATTTTTTTGATTTGGGATAAAAATACTTATATTGGGAGTTTAATTTATGTTGACTGAAAGTTAAGAAATGGAAAAATTACAGAATTCCAACGTTTGACATAGGCAAATATTTACATAGCAGGTAGGTATATAAAAAGGTATATAAAGACTTACATTATAGGTATTTATATATCATCCTCGCCTTCGGAGCTGTCGCTAGAGTCATCTTGTAGAGGAATTACAACGGGATTTACAGGAGGCAAAAAACAATATTCATTTTCTTTTTCAATAATATGCCTAGAACACTGCTTCCATAGGTCTGTGGCAGCAATATGAGATACTGCATCTCTTATTGTGGCCAATAGCGATTCACTTAATTGAGGGGTCTGATTATGTTTTCTTATTTTTTTTAAAAGCAGCCCAGACCAACTCAATCGGGTTAAAAAAGCAGTAATAGGGAGGTAGACGTAATACTTCATGGCCATTTTGCTGAAGCAGATTGTCAACAACATACTTTTTTTAAAATTTTTGTCTTTTAATAAGATCCAATAATATGGCTTTGGTTGATTTTTGTGGTATTTCCATTCCCTTATCCTTCATAAAATCAATAATGTCTTGTTTTTTTGTGCCTGTATTCGGAATTCTGTTTTTCTGTCGGGAATGGTATGGCGCATTGTCCATAATAATCACTGAATTTGGGGAAATGTTTGGTATTAACTGCTGCTCTATCCACTTTTCAAATAAGTCGGAGGTCATGTCCTCATGATAGTCGGCACATGATTCTTTGATATTTTTGGCAGATAACAGCAAGGCATTAGGTATAAATCCATTTTCACTGCCAGCATGGAGAATAATGATTCGTTTTCCACGGTTGCATGGTGCATTTAAAATGCACTTGTTGCTGTCGTCAACCCAGCCGTACTGCACAACATCATGGGTATCATACCACGTTTCATCCAGGTAAATCAGATTTCTTTTCTGCTCTCTATAGATTTTAACATTGTGCAAAAATTCTTGGCGCAATTCAACGATTCGAGACGACTCCATAATCACCATTCTTTTATCTAATTTTTTGTATTGAAAACCACACAGTTTTACAATAGTCTAGCAGTGAGTCTAAGCATTTGTAATTATAAAAATCTTCAGGATAATCTTTTAATTTATCCCGTATCATTTCCAACGTGGGCACCAAATTTTCTTTATAAAATCCGTATATTATACGACGAATATCTTCCTGAAAACCCACGTCTATTCTTTTTAATTTTTGCCCTATGCGCTTTCTGTGAAAGGAATGGTTGACTACATGTCCCCTTTTTATAACCCGATAAATGGTAGACCGACTGATTTTTGTCAGGATACAAATTCTGTTTAAAATTTGATTTTGCGAGGAATCTGGATTTTCGTTTTTCAGACAATCATACATATTTAGGATTACTCTTTGGGTCCGGTCTTTATGAAAGAATTCTACCTGCACAGGTTCATCAACCATCTCCTCGTGGCTTGGAGCATTTTCCCAAGGTCTCCAAAGAGCCATATTTAGGACACACAAGAACAATCAACACAACAATTAAATCAACAAGTAAACTGAGTATTCAAAAGTCAAAAACGCACAAACTAATAAAATCTATGAAAAAACACGGACAGACTAAAGAAAACACGTTTATTCATCGCTACACGGCACTGGCTAAACTGTTTCAATTTTCAGTAGCCACCTGCACCTGTTCGGAGCTCTGAAATACACGCTTTCTCATTGGCTATGTCCACGCATAGGCGTGCTTTACTCCACGTGGACCGGTGAAACTGCCTTTGATCTTATATTATATTTGCTGCGAAATTTGGCGATTTTTGCAGCAACAGAGCGTGTTAAATATAGATATATAAAACGCACCCGGTATTTCACAGTGTTTCAAGTGACTTCAGATAAAGTATACTTATCATTTCCTCCAGCTCAAATATTGCCTGCTGTTGATCTGATAAATAAAGACCTTGACCGTCTCACTAAGCGAAACATATGCTTAGACTTCTGGTGAAAATAAACCTCGATGACAATACATTACAAATAAGCTCGATAGCGCGTAATTTAGGCTTACGCCTTGACAAAAACTTAAGGTTTGAGGATCATGTTAACAAGTGCTCCAGAAGGGCGTATTGTAATTTAAAGACGATATACGCTCAAAAATCTTACATGAACCAAAAAACTAAAGACTGTGCAATTCTCTTGTTCTGTCGCATTTTAACTTCTGTGATGTCGTCTATGACAAATGTCTAACTAAATTCACCTCTGATAAAATACAACGCGTGCAAAATTCTTGTCTGAGACTTATTTTTGGTTTAAGAAAATACGATTCTGTTTCATCAAAGCTTACTGATGCTGGCTGGCTGAACATGAAGCCACGCAGGCTGCTTCATAGGCTCGTACAGTACCATAAGATTATTATACATAAACTACCATCATACTTACACGAAAAAATTAATTGCCGTTACTTAGCTCACAATCGCAACAAAAAAAACTGACACATTATGTATTTCTACAGTACCATTTATCAAATTAGCCGCTAGGGTCCATCCTCTGATACTGCTTATATGTACAACATACATGTATTTTTTACCTCATTTATATATTTGTATACAGGGTGTTTCAGTTTATTGTTGCATAACTTTAACATTCGATAGAACTTTTAAAATTAATGCATAAAGTCTATATAAACATTGGTCGAAAAATGCGTGGCTTCCGAATTACAGGGTGTTTAAATTTACTTTCTAAAATAGTTTTTTTTTTAAATATTTCGAACAATATTTGATGTATAACAGTAAAAATTGTTACACAAGGGTTTTTTGGTATGACAAAACGAACCATGGGCATAGTTTTACTGTAGCCGCTAGAGGGCGCTCTCTACTGTACCTGTAGTGTATTAAAATAACCGAAAAAAATTTCTTAGTGCAATTTTTGGCTTTTTGAATAAAAAAACTGATTCTTCGCACTTTTCAACATAAAAGAGCTCTCCTGTGAGTTTTCGTTATAGTTAGCCGTTATTGAGATATTTCGATTTTTAAGGTTCGATGCATTTTTAATTATTTATAGGAAAATAATATTTTTTTTACATTTTCGATTTGGGCATTACAAGTAATTAAGATGATCGTTTAGATTGTGTTTTTAAACACAGCAATAATTCCTAACTCCAAATAAACACAAGAAAACAGAATATTAATTTGTTTAATTTTCCAATATTATTGTTAACAAATTAAATTAATTATGTACAACTAAAATGCTACTGGATAGTTAGGACAAACATACAAAATCTAAAGTAGTTGCTAGAAATGTAAACCCAATTGTTCAATACACAATTCACATCTACGAATGGTCGAACGTGGCATTATTCAAATAAGGCCTTATTTCATCGCATGCATTCCTGATTCTGTCTATTAGCATATATCTTGTGGTTACGGGAGTCTGGTACACTTTTTCTTTTAGAAATCCCCACACAAAGAAAGGATTTAGGTCAGGGGATCGTGGAGGCCAGGCGACTGGTCCTCCACGGCCGATCCATCTTTCTGGATAATTTTCGTCCAGCCAGTTTCTAACTATTCTCGAATAATGAGCTGGACAACCATCAAGCTGGAAACAGGCCAATCTTCTTAAATCTAACATAACATCATCCCACATATTTGCATGTTCAGCCTTTAAAAATTCCAAGAAGGTCGCAGCATTTAACCTTGCAGGCAAAAGGTAGGGTCCAAATAGTCGATTACGGTAGATACCAATCCACACGTTCACACTAAATTCAAGCTGATAATTTCTTTCCCGAACTGCATGCGGATTTTCATGCGACCAAATATGTTGATTATGAAAATTTACCACTCCATGTCCAGTGAAGCATGACTCATCGGTCCATAAAACGTTACTTAAAAACTCCCTATTATTATCAGTTCTATCAAGAATCCACTGAGAAAATGTGATTCTTCGTTCTCCGTCCCCTGGCTGTAGTCCTTACACAGGTTGCAAATGGTAAGGACGTCTATGGTCATTTCTAAGAACACGGTGAACATGGCTTGCTGAAATTCCCAAGGCACCAGAAACTCTCCTAACACTTCTTCTCTTACAACATCTATAAATTATACAACTCCATCCCCCAGCAAATCAAAAATATGAAAGGTTGCAAATTCAAGGCAGCTCTGAGACGATTCCTTTTAGATAAGTATAATTAACTTCACTCATAATACTGTAACATTTAGTTTTTTTGGATGAATCTCATGATTATATGATGGAATATTTTCAGTTTTATATTTTCAGCGTTATTTGTTTTTTTTTTTGTACTCATGCTTTTTTTTTCTGCTCTCATATAGTTAGTAGTAGGCATGTAACAGTTGATATCACTATTTTAAAATAGAGCAAGGGATGAGTGGAAGAGCACGCAGGTCGTGAACTCCCCCTTGAGATTCGAGAGCAATTATTCCTATTTGTTTATTATTATTATTATTATTATTATTATTATTATTATTATTATTACTTGTGGTCGCATCTCTATCAAACTCACGCAGAATCATACTGGTAAATCTGCGCTGACGAACATTTATGTTTTGATCCCTTTGGAGATTTCCAAAACCATTTTCAATTATTTGGCGATGCACTCTTACAAATACTGAGCGAGTTGGATGTCGTCTGTTTGGAAATCTTCGTGCGTATTCTCTGGCTGCTTCTGCTGCGTTTCCATTTACAAAGCCATACACAAAATGAATATCCGCTAACTCTTGGTTGGAGAATAAAAATGGCATTTTTATAAAACTTACAAAAAAAAACAGGTAAAAGAAACTAAATTTCGTGCATTCACAATTGCAAAAAACCGTCAGGTTTCAACAGACAACAAAACTAACTGTCAACTAATTGACGTTTAACCTTATTCTGCTTTCAATTTCAAAAATATTTGTGGCTGTGTACGGGTTATTGTGGTTCGGTCAACTTGCAGATGTTTTAACATCTATTTCATTATTTAAATTGCCCGCTCATTACACAGATGTTATAACGTTATTTTAAAGTACCTTATGTGGGACACCCTTTAGGTCGGATATTCCGTCGTATACACAGGATTTTGAAGTAAACAATCCGTTTTTTTTTTCAGGTGGGACGAATATGTGCCAGGTGGGGGCTCCCTCCGGGTCCTAAAAGGGGCAACAGTTCAAGATGCCCCCGCATTCCCCTATAGGGGTCTCATGCTGGACACCTCGAGGAACTTCATGTCCATAGACACTTTGAAGAGAGTTCTTGTTGCAATGGCGGCCAGCAAGTTGAACGTCTTCCATTGGCACATCACCGATAGCCAAAGTTTTCCTCTGGTGAGCGGCACTACACGATTTATTATTCCCTACTCACAAGTACAGGGTGGCCCATCCATGTGTGGACGGAATATTGCTCATAAACAAATACATTTTGAGAAAATCTATTAATGGCATCTTATACATGACATGTGAGGGCACATTTCTAAAATATTAGCAATGCTACAGGGTGTCCCAATTTTGACCTACATATCAAAGTTGTGATTTATTAAATAGAATGCCTCAAATTTTATTGCATAAACCGATTCAAAAGAAGAAGATTGATATGACATACTATGGGGTTTTCGAAATTAGCGACTGAGATGTAAGGTGTTTTGTCCAGAAAAACCGTCCACTTCGGCAACCCTTCAATCCGCCATTTTGAAATCTGGAGTGCTGAATTTTGTATCAAAAAAAACTTACATACCTCAGCTTTTATCTTATTTATTACTTTTTCGAATTTTCATTTTTGCTGATACAGGGTGGTCAAAAACGCAAATTGTACTTTTTCTCGAAAATTTCAAATGCATCACCCTGTATATTTGTGCAATTTTGAATTCAATTTTTTATAAGCTTTTTCTTTGTACCAGGTTTGTTTTAGATAAAATGACTAGATTTTGAGTTATTGAGCATTTAATAGACCAACACACCAAAATTAAAGAAAAAAATCACAGCATCCATGGAAACAAAAGACAAACAGTGAGCTAGTTCCATATTGCCACTAAGAGTACAGATTTGACGTAAAAACTAATTACAATCAAAACGGTATGAATCAGCTTCAAGCGTAATAGAGGAAAACAACTATAACAACAACATAAACAAACAACTATCACTAATCAAGACCTAATCTACAAAAACTGCTCGAAAATATCTCCACGATGTTGAATACACGACCGTAGTCTTTGGATAAATGACCGTCAGAGAAGTTCTGCATATATCAGTTTCTGCTCCAATTTGCCGTGCACTTGCATGGGGATTTTCTTTAATAGGACCTCCAACTGATTCGCCCCATTGGTGACAGTTGGATTATTTGTACATTTTTTACTAGTATTTCACTGCTCCACTTGGTTCAAAACGTTCTCGTAGTGTAGAAAATGTTTCCTGCCTTGGATGTTGCTTATAAATGCGAGATGCTAGGAAACTATTTCTTTGGGCTTCGCCCAAAACGAACACCATATTCACCATTTCTTCTTTAGAAAAATTCATTTTCAAACACGTTTTTATTATAATGCTCACAAAGCTAATTTTGACAGTTTGTAACTAATAAACAATTTATTTGTTTCCAAGGATGATGCGATATTTTAGGGAATTAAGCCGTTCCATAAAAGACGTGCTAATAACCGAAAAAATAGCCGTAAAAACCCTTATGTATCCAGTATCAAAAAAAAGCTTAGAAAAATTTGTATCCAAACTTGCACAAATATACAGGGTGGAGCATTTGAAATTTTTGAGAAAAACTACAATTTGCGTTTTTGACCACCCTGTATGAGCAAAAATTAAAATTCGAAAAAGTAACAAATACGATAAAAGCTTATGTGTGTAAATTATCTATCAATATCTTAAACCAAGAGTCATGACTTAAGATATTGATTGTTCCTTATTAGAAAAGTGTTCATTTGTCGGATCTGTCAAATCACAGCGTTGCCAGATGGGTCGGACAGAATTTCCCCAAAACAAGCACCCTCAGAATAGGTACTTTTTAAAAACCCAAATCACAGTTATTTAATGGAAAGGAGCAGGTCTGGTTCAAAGACCGGAGGGATCTATTCCCAAAACGTGTGATTGCCTCCAGGACATTGTAACCTCAAAAAGTTCCCAAAGTAAAAATCCCCCAAATTTGGGAAGAAATCTCCCAACATGGCAACCCTGGCACAGCACCACTGGTACTCTAGGCGTCAAGTTCCGGGGTCGTTTTTACAGCACGAACAGCATTGCTGTAGTTTTTCTCTGGTATACCGGGTGTTAGGGAAATAATATTCGTAACTTTAAGAGCATTAATCTAAGCAAAAAAAATCATTATAACCTGTTCGAAAATCAACCGCTTCGGAGCAAAAAAATGCTGAACTTATTTATTTTTAGTCATGCAATAAATTAATTTTGCAACTTAATAATTTAAATTCATATGCCTAATAGTGTAAAATTTATCAATACATCTATTTATTAAATACAATTCTCCGAAGAAAAACAGACAAACAAAATCCCTCACACAACTGGCAGCGTCGTACTCCGCCTACACCGTATGTATCATCGAGTGTTGTTGTGATTACTAATACATTTAACTGTAACTTTATGTGATTTACGGATGTTGTTTTTTTTCTTTTTTCGTGCATCGCATCGTTTCAAATAAATGACTGATAATCGTGGGAATTGGTGGTGTGTATCGCCACGCACCGCTAAGTACTGTCAAGTAAATTTACTGTACTGAAAGCGTTATTAAATAAAAAATATTAGCCATAAAAAATTGCGTAAAAGTATTCAATAATTCAAGGCATATTTTCAACGAAAATATCATACAAACGTAAACAAATCGATGAATCAGTTGCGGTCCTCGTGCGTTCGTATCGCGGTTGCGTTGCAGCGTTGCCAAATGTTTGAGTAATTTTAATTATTTACGACTCACTTTCCTCGAAAACGATTGATTTTCGGACATAAGTTATATTTCACTTTTTTGATTAGAATAACACAAGAAATCACCTCTTAAAGTTACGAATATTATTTCCCCAACACCCGGTATAGGCTCCAACCGACAGAACTCAAACTGTGGCCATACACACTATCGTGATTTTGTTGTAAATAAATTACATTTGTCTTATTTATTGTTCATCTGCCACTTACGATTTGCTTTAACATGGAGACGTTTTACAAGTTTCTTGTATTTTGCTACTTTTCTTTCCAGGTAGTACCAGCATACCCCGAATTCTCCAAAACTGGGTCCTATGGCCCTGATATGACCTATTCGCCTGAAGAGGTCAGAGGGCTGGTGGAATTCGCCAGGTTAAGGGGTATCAGGGTATTGTTGGAGGTCGACACGCCAGCGCATGCTGGAAACGGGTGGACTTGGGGACCTAAGGAGGGTAAGTCCATTTCTATTCTAATTCGTAATCCAGTAAACGAGTTCTCTTTATATACTAGATGATTTTTGGAAAAAAATTTGGTAATACGTTTCAGAACCTAAAAACTGTTAAATTCGTCCAAGCATGTAATCAACACGTTGTATCGTTGCGAGCGTTCGGGCGGGAGAGGGGGAGGAGGGAGGAGGAGTGGCACTCTTGGCTATAGGGTGTCTGCGAAAGGTTGGGAAATCTCGAAACTGAAGATACTACCGACCAAAATATGTGAATTGACCCAAACATACCGTAGTCCAAAAGTTGATAGTTTGCGAGATGCAGGGTGTCAAAGTTACAATTTTATTTTCTATTTTTCCGAAAAATCTTATTTTTTCGTATTTCCACAACAAAAAAGTTTTTCTTGTTAGAAGCTAATATTTTTCGAGATATTTGTTTTTAAAAGTTCCAATGCATTATTTCTACCATCATGATAAAACATTTTTATAACATAATAATCAAGTTGCTTTGGATAATATCTGAATAGCGTTGATATGGTTTCTGATGTTTGTCATAATATTGCTTCAAACTTCATAAATAATTTTAAGTTCGACAAACACCGATAATGTGACTCGTGTGCGCAAAGTTTTGAACTCAGACCGTCGACTAAGTATTCGTTTAATTGCCCAGATGTTAAATTTACCAAAATCTGTGGTTCATGACATTGTGACACAGCATTTGAGCATGCGCAAAGTGTGCGCGAAGATGGTCCCAAAAGTGCTCACTGACGACCAGAAATTGCGGCGAGTGGAAGTGTGCCAAGAAAATTTGAACATGTGTGAAAGTGACCCCCAATTTTTGAATAACGTAATCACAGGTGACGAGTCGTGGATCTTTGAGTATGATCCCGAGACAAAGAGGCAATCTTCCGAGTGGCACACGACGGCGTCTCCTCGCCCAAAAAAGGGAAGAATGAGCAAATCCAAAGTGAAAACGATGCTCATTGTCTTTTTTGACATCAAAGGTATCGTCCTCCATGAATTTGCTCCTCCTGGACAAACCGTCAACGCCAAGTTTTACGTGGAAGTGCTCAGGAGACTCAAACGAAGGGTCAGTCGGGTCCGACAAAACATCGCAGCCGACTGGAAGTTGCACCACGACAACGCCCCGGCTCACACCTCCTTTCTTGTGAACAGCTACCTGATCAAGGCCGGCATCCCAATGCTTCCGCAGCCGCCCTACAGCCCAGATGTGCCCCCCCCCGGACTTTTTTTTTGTTTCCTCGCCTGAAAAGGGAGGGGATCCAAGCAGCATGCACCGCGGCTCTCAAGGTTATTCCGGAGAATGCCTTCCGTGACGCTTTCAATGCTTGAAAATCGCGCTGGCAGCGCTGCATCGACGCGAAAGTTTTTAAAGAATTGTAACGATGGGCTCAATAAATTTTTTTAAATCGACTCAGTCCTATTACTTTCCGGACAAACCCTGTATGCTCGGTAATTTCATATGACTAGTCCTAAATACCCAAACTGATGTTTTACGAATTCCTTGCCTATCGTCAGAAAGAGAAAAATGTTTCCATACTCATAATAATTATTATTTTGAATATTGAATATTGAATATTGAATAATGAATATACATTTTTTAGTTCTCACACGTTTTAGATTGGCAACTGAGCTTTCTCCGCAGCATCAGCAGAAAGAATTAACTGCCATAGATTTTGATCTTGGGAGACATTTTCTATATAACTTTTGACTTCTAGTCTAATCATATTAGATGAAAATACGCCTGGTTTGCGAAATAATTGTAAAGTCTGGTTTTATTGATGCAAGTTGTTCAAGGGGGTAATCAAAAAATGGACTCATAAAATGGGTACACCAATTTTTGTGGGAAAATTTTTCAATCGACAACAAAGATTGAGAAATCGTGTTTTTTGGGATTCAATCGAAAGTGTTGGCGGGAATAAAAAAACTCTTCATATAAGACTTTTAGTTATTTATGAGACAAAATGAAACTACAGGTAAACAGATCCGACTTTTATTTAAAAAGTTATGTCTGACAACCAAGGCAAACTGCAGGTTTTGGGACTTCACTCTAATTGTTTAGCCCAAAACACCTATTTTTCGGCCATCACTACTAGTTTATTGAGCAATATACAGGGTTAGTTCAAAGACCATTTTGTAGCAAAATACACAAGTTTACCTTGCCGATATGAATCGCAAACCATTCCGGAAGATAAATGTTATTTGTATGCAGAAAAGTATGGGTTACGTTTTTTCTTCTAAACAAATTCAAACACTTGGTATTTGTGAGTAATTCGCAACAAAAGATGATAGACACATCCGCTTTGCTTTAAAATGTGTATAGTAATGTATACTAAGTGACATATAAATCCGAACACCCAGTTTAAATGGTTTTATTTTAATAAAATTTTGTATAAGTACTTGATGAAGCATAATAAGTAAATGATAAAAATTTCAAAATGATTGCACTGCTTTAAAGCCCTTTGACCTTTAATAATGTGTGGATGCACCCTGATGTGCTACGCATTCTCCAACGCGCCTAGGCATGCTTCTGATCAGGTGGTCAATGTCCTCCTGTGGTATCTCATTCCAGGCAACCACCAACTCCTCTCGAAGTGCTTCTAGAGTCTGAGGAGGACGTTGCAAATTGAGCAATCTCCTACCCATCATATCCCACACGTGCTCAATTGGGGATAAGTCGGGACATCTTGGTGGCCACGGTAACAATGTGGCATCATTATGTTGAAAGAAGTCTATTGTGACTCTTGCAACATGTGGTCGGGCATTATCTTGTTGGAAAGTTGGATCTGCCAGGGTGTCAAGATAGGGTAAAAGATGGGGTCCTAGAACTTCGTGGATATAACGCTGCGCGTTCATGTGACCTCTGATGAAGATTAAAGGCGACCTGGAACCATAAGCTATAGCACCCCAAACCATAACTCCAACAGTGTGATGAACATGTCTTTCAACAAAAAACTGTGGATTCCTCCTTTCACCACGTCACCTTCTAACCCTGGCACGACCATCGTGCATGCCTAAACAAAATCGAGACTCGTCACTAAAGACAATACTGTTCCATTCCTGATCCCAGAGTGACCTTTGTCTGCACCACTCAAGACGATTACGTCGGTGTTCTCGAGTTAAAGGGAGGACCCAGTGTGGCCGGTATGAAAACAAGCCAAAACTTCTCATTCGTCGGTAAACACTTCGCATGCCAATAGATCTTCCGTGTTCTGCAAACCGTTCATTTGCAATTGACCTGGTAGTGGAGAAACGGTCCCTTAAGGCCAATAATCTTAGGCGGCGATCTTCACGGTCTGTTGTTCTACGGCGGCGTCCAGTGCCCCTTGCTCTTTGCGTACGGCCTTCTCGAAGCCATGCCTGACAACACCTAACCACAGTGTCTACACTTCTTTGCACTCTAACTGCAATTGCCCGAAAAGAAAGTCCAGCTTCCCGAAGTCCCACTATACGGCCCCTATCAAACTCACTAAGTTGAAGAAATCGTACAGGTCTCCGTACTCTAGGCATTGTAACCGATCGTAAAGGATGTCGAGAACCAAAATTCGCCAACGTTGATTCTTTACTGCGCCTGAAATATTCATTTTTAGAGCGTTAGTGAATTAAAAAAAAGCAGTATAAAAACCGGAATGTCCAAATGATAAGGCTGAACATTTTTTCACTTGTTATTTACAGTAAGATAAATACATTCAAAAACTTTTATTAAAGTAAAACCATTTAAACTGGGTGTTCGGATTTATATGTCACTTAGTATATGTTTTTCAAATATCGTAGCGCATTTGTTCAATTACGCACTAATACGAAATGGTGGAAATTGTTTAGAAGAAAAAAAAAACGTAACATTTGTTTTTCGCATAAAAATAGCATTTATCTTTCGGAACGGTTTGTGATTCATATTGGCATATACTCCAATTTTGTTGTTGTTATTTAGAAGTATGAATCCTACGGATTTGAAGTATTTCAAGTAACTAGTAGCGTGAAATTGTCGTCGCATTACCAACAAGTGCCAAAACCTGCATTTTGACTCGTTTTTCGGCCATAACATTTTTGCTATTAGTCAGATCTTTTCACATGTAGTCTCATTTTGTAGGTCTCACAAATACCTAAAAATCTTATATCAACTTTCGATTTAATCCCTAAAAACACGTTTTCTCATTCTTTGTTGTAAAAAAGTTTTCCCACAAAAACTGGTGTACCCATTTCATTCGTCCATGTTTTGAATACCCCCTTGGACAACTTGCATCAATAAATCCAGACTTTACAATCATTCCGAGAAAATTTGCTAATATGATTAGACTATTCCAGATCTTTCTTGATTTGACGAGACGCCCCTTTGTTACAGGTCTGGGTGAACTGGCAGTCTGCGTAAACGAAAAACCATGGAACATCTACTGCGGGGAACCACCCTGCGGTCAACTGAACCCTGATAACCCGGCCGTTTACACGGTCTTAGAAAATCTGTACAAATATTTGTTAGACTTAACCGGCGAGAGGGAGATTTTCCACATAGGCGGCGATGAAGTGAATCTAGAATGCTGGGCGCAGCACCTCCAGAAAAACATCGTGACGAATAACTATACCGATCTTCACGACCTGTGGGGAGATTTTACAGTGAGTCATTTATTTTTTTACGTTTTGTGCTATACTGAAAATTCGTAAGGGTGTTTTAAGTTATAATAGGAGGACTACGAACCATGAATTGTTTTTTTTCTTAATCATTGCTTAATATCGCTTATTGTTATTTGTTAGGTTAGGTTTGGTTGGTATTGTTATTTGTTAAAATAACCTCTTGGAGTCAGGCTTATATTTAATGAATAGTGATTATATTGCTATATCAATATTTTTTTTCCAGTTATAAAATACACGGGTGTTTCAAATTCGACTCTCCAAATCCGAATTTTTCCAAAATCGTTTAAACTTCTTACTGACTTTTTTGTAGTGAGATTTCAAAATAAATCACACATTGACCTTGCTGCTTTTTCTCCTTTACATAATTAGGAATTAACGTTTCGTCTCTTGTTCTCCAGCATCAACTTGATTTTTTCTTATGAAAAATTCCAAAAATGTATATGTCATACATTGGCCAAAAATAGTTATTAAAAAAAAACAGGATTTCCTAGGCAGAAATTATCAGATAGTCATTTGTTTCGTTTACCAGATCTATCGCAAAATAATTTTTGATTTATCCTGACTCTACCTGAGATGGGATTTCAAAATAAATTATATGTTGTCATTGCCACTTTTTCTCCTCTACAGGATGGCATTCAAATTCTCAATTCCAACACCAACTTTGTTTTTTCATATGAACGCTATATTGGCACTTTGTACATTTAAATGGAGCTTTCAAAGCTAGATTCAGTGATATTGTAGCGTTTTTCTGGGTTCTTTTGGGGGTGGATTAAAATACTGGATTCCACAAAAAGAAATGCACTAATTTATTTTACTTGAATAGATAGAATATTTATGTACACCACTATTTATGTCTAACTAATTCTTCTGTCTCTCCATTGACTGCACTATACTCCACTCTGCTCAACTATACTATACTCCGTACTCTGCCTCCATCTCCCGGCCTTCGACTGATATATTGTCCTCATCGCTGCTTCGAGAAAGGTCTGGCGAGCCACAAAGCGGCATCTAGAATATTCGAGGTCACTTCGCGTCGATCTAGAAGGCGAGTCACTGGTGGGGTTTTCAATAGATGTCGCCAAGCGGCACCACTCTTAAAGTAAGCCTCGATAGCAAAAGCACGTTGCGCTTCGGTCCAACGTTCCATTGTGACTATTTAACCCGCACGCCGAAGGTGTCGATCAAGACCTCTCCCCACTTCCTCGCGTATACGGTTGCCGCGTAATTCAAATTTGGATTTAGAATTATGGAATGTGGAAATACAATATAGTCAAAATTAGGTTGATGCTGGAGGACGAGAGACGAAACGTCAAATTCAAATTGTAATTGTGTCATCTTGCATTTTGAAATCGCACTACAAATAGTCAGGAAAAGATTACTCTGCCTCCATCTCCCGGCCGTCGAGTGATATATTGTCCTCATCGCTGCTTCGAGAAAGGTCTGGCGAGCCACAAAGCGGCATCTAGAATATTCGAGGTCACTTCGCGTCGATCTAGAAGGCGAGTCACTGGTGGGGTTTTCAACAGATGTCGCCAAGCGGCTTATGCGGTCGTGGTCCGCGTAAAAGCAAAGATCGGCCATGAAGCACTGGCGAGTAGGAGAGTCTCCCAACAGTACTATTCATTTTCGTCACACTATCAACATATTCGTAAATTCGGCGGGTTTTATTTCTTAAATATCATTCCGTCCAAATGTTTTTCATCCCTTAGGCCACACTCTTCTAATAGCGCGCGCAAATTCTGAAACACTCTCTTCCAGAGTTCCGGAATGATGCTGTTTATTTCTTGTCGAATGTTGTCTTCAAGCTCCTCCAGTGTTCGTGGTTTATTGGAATACACTATTGACTTCAGATAACCCCACAAAAGATAATCGCCTGGCGTGAGGTCGGGTGACCTAGAGGCCAATTAATGTCTCTTATAACTTTTTGAGGAAAAAGTGCTTTTACCGTGTCCATCAATTCTCTGGAAGTATGGGCAGTGGCTCCATCCTGTTCAAACCATGCGTTTCTGTTAAATCGATCTTCTGTTCTTACAATAGGAGTAAAAAAAGTGTTAATCATTTCTTTGTATCGCTCGGAATTCATTGTCAATGCATGACCATTTTCATCTTCAATGAAATACGACCCAAACAGTCACCTTTCGACTATGTAGCTGTTGTTGACGTTTCTCTTTTGGGTTCCTTTAAAGCATGGACTGATTGGATTTTATAAGGATTGAAACCTATTTTTTCTTCATTATGCCATCCAGTGTTGACCTAGGGATTCCCAAAGCAGCGGAATGCTTCCGTACAGAACGCCGAGGATTTGCAATGGCCCAATCACTTACTCGACGCACAGTTTCTTCGGTTGATACAGTATGTGTGGGGCCAGGAATGGGCTGACTAAGAATAGAGCCTGTTTCAAGGAACCTCTTGATCCACTTTTTCAATAGTTTCTTACTTTGGGCATCTCTTGGTCGGCGAATGTTGTATCGTGTACAAAATTTCCGAAGGGCAGCTGCATATGAATCACCACTCTTAAAGTAAGCCTCGATAGCAAAAGCTCGTTGCGCTCCGGTCCAACGTTCCATTGTGACTATTTAACCCGCACGCCGAAGGTGTCGATCGAGACCTCTCCCCACTTCCTCGCGTATACGGTTGCCGCGTAATTCAAATTTAGATTTAGAATTATGGAATGTGGAAATACAATATAGTCAAAATTAGGTTGATGCTGGAGGACAAGAGACGAAACGTCAAATTCAAATTGTAATTGTGTCAGCTTGCATTTTGAAATCGCACTACAAATAGTCAGGAAAAGATTACTCTGCCTCCATCTCCCGGCCGTCGAGTGATATATTGTCCTCATCGCTGCTTCGAGAAAGGTCTGGCGAGCCACAAAGCGGCATCTAGAATATTCGAGGTCACTTCGCGTCGATCTAGAAGGCGAATCACTGGTGGGGTTCTCAACAGATGTCGCCAAGCGGCTTATGCGGTCGTGGTCGGCGTAAAAGCAAAGATCGGCCATGAAGCACTGGCGAGTAGGAGAGTCTCCCAACAGATGGTGCGAACAGTACTATTTATCTTCGTCACACTATCAACATATTCGTAAAATCGGCGGGTTTCATTTCTTAAATATCATTCCGTCCAAATGTTTTTCATCCCTTAGGCCACACTCTTCTAATAGCGCGCGCAAATTCTGAAACACTCTCTTCCAGAGTTCCGGAATGATGTTGTTTAGTTCTTGTCGAATGTTGTCTTCAAGCTCCTCCAGTGTTCGTGGTTTATACACTTTTGACTTTAGATAACCCCACAAAAAATAATCGCCTGGCGTGAGGTCGGGTGACCTAGGAGGCCAATTAATGTCTCTTATAACTTTTTGAGGAAAAAGTGCTTTTACCGTGTCCATCTATTCTCTGGAAGTATGGGTAGTGGCCCCATCCTGTTCAAACCATGTGTTTCTGTTAAATCGATGTTCTGTTCTTACAATAGGAGTAAAAAAAGTGTCAATCATTTCTTTGTATCGCTCGGAATTGATTGTCAATGCATCACCGTTTTCATCTTCAAAGAAATATGACCCAAACAGTCACCTTTCGACTATGTAGCTGTTGTGGATGTTTCTCTTTTGGGTTCCTTTAACTTATGGACTGATTGGATTTTATAAGGATTCAAACCTATTTTTTCTTCATTATGCCATGCAATGTTGACCTAGGAATTTCCAAAGCAGCGGAATGCTTCCGTACAGAACGCCGAGGATTTGCAATGGCCGAATCACTTACTCGACGCACAGTTTCTTCGGTTGATACAGTATGTGTGGGGCCAGGAATGGGCTGACTAAGAATAGAGCCTGTTTCAAGGAACCTCTTAATCCACTTTTTCAATAGGTTCTTACTTGGGCGTCTCTTAGTCGGCGAATGTTGTATCGCGTACAAAATTTCCGAAGGGCAGCTGCGTATGAGTCACCACTCTTAAAGTAAGCCTCGATAGCAAAAGCTCGTTGCGCTCCGGCCCAACGTTCCATTGTGACTATTTAACCCGCACGCCGAAGGTGTCGATCAAGACCTCTCCCCACTTCCTTCCCATATATGGATTCAGAATTATGGGCACTGTACATCTATGTGGAAATCCAATATAGTAAAAAATCAGGATGATGCTGGAGGACGAGAGACGAAACGTCAAATTGATATCATAACTATGTCATCTTGCATTTTGAAATCGCACTACAAATATTCAGGAAAATATTAAAACAATTTTTGGAAAATTCTGTTTTTTCCGTGTGTCTCCGGAAGTACTTTGAATTTAGAAACTTTCTTAGCTATCTAAATACGCAACTTTCCCCATTTAAGCGACTTCGTATCTCTTACCGAGATCCCAATGGTGAGGGTTGAATTTGAAACATCCGGTACAATCACGATTACTCATTATAAAACATTTTATACTCCGTCAATGACTTCCTTACTGGGGTGCGTTTGTAAATCGCTTGGCAATATAATACCGTACATAATAATGGAATGTAGATTGACAAATGAAATTTTACTCTGGAATAATAATAATAATAATATTTATTCACTCAATGTACAAAGATAACAAACAATATGAGTAAATAAATATAAAATCAAAACAGGCCCAATAGAAGGCATCGCCTGTACATGGACCAATAATTTAAGTTGAAACTGTAGAATGCAAATGTCAAAAAAGGACAAAAATTAGCTACAGTAGATTATGTATTTAGTTGATGTTCGTATTTATGAGTTTATGAATTTCAGTCCTAGATATAGAATGTAGCCACTTTTTAAATTTATTTTGAAACAATTTCCGAAACGTAAATCTTTTAAGTCTTTAGGTACAATTTCATAGAATTTAGGCGCTAAATAGAGATATGATCGCTGCATTATAGATTTATGTGGTTGAGGAACTACTGTGCCACGAATTTTGTACCTGGTATAATGATTATGTTTAATTTTTTGGTCGGTGTTTACAAATTTTTGGTAGTGAATGATAGATACTGTGTAAGAAATAAAGCTGTCTTATATCATACATTCGAACATCTGCGTATAATTTTTTTCAGTGGGATAAAGTTTCGGTTTTTTAAATATCATTTTTAGAATACTTTTTTGAAAAACATCTAAATTATAGATATGTGAGGAACATGCAGCTCCCCATGCTAATATACCATATGTGAGATGGTATAATGTTCGAAGATATTTTTCTGTCAATATATTCCCAAGGTATTTAATTTTGTAGGATACAAATCTAACTTTCTTTAAAATATAATTGACATGGATGTCCCATCGTAAGTGAGGATCCAAGACCACTCCAAGGCATTTTATGTTGGGCACTCTATTAATTTGCATTTTTTGATCATCAATGTTGAAGGAGAAATTTGTGTAATTTGGCAGATGTCTAGCATAAGATCCAAATGGTAAAAAATGTGTTTTAGAGTAGTTAATGCTTAATTTTCTACTGTTAAACCACCGAATAATTTTGATAAAATCATTCTCAATTACATTTTTCAGATCAGACTAGTCAGTGCCTTCATATAATATTGCAGTATCTTCTGCAAAACTAGTTATTTTGCCAACACAATTAATTTGGAAAATATCATTTAAATATATATTGAATAACAGCGGACCTAAGACAGTTCCTTGTAGGACACCACACTTAATATACATTTCTTTACTAAATGATCCTGATATCTGCACAGATTGTGGGCGATTTGACAAATAATTTTCGATCAGTGAGTACGCGTTTCCTCTGAAACCAATTATCTCCAATGCTTCTAATAATAATTTGTGATTAACTGTGTCGAAAGCTTTCTTTAAACCAACAAAAATGCAGATTGAACGGATTCTGTTATCAATATTTTGATGTATTTAATTTACAATTTTAGTTATTGCATGTAGCCTTCTCTTCTGTAAATCCATATTGATTTTCACTTAAAATTTTGAATTTTGTAAGGTATCGAATCATTCTAGTAGATAAAACTTTTTCAAAAACCTGTGCTACACTGGATATTATTGATATTGGTCTATAGTTGTTAACATGTTTTTGTTCCTGATTTATGTATCGGTATTATATTATCTTTTTTTAAAATTGAGGTATATATGCCAGATTCAAAGCATTTGTTGATTAGGTAAGTGAGTGGTTCTGTTATGTCCTCGGCTATAATTTTCAAATGCTCGCTTTTTAAGGACATAACAGTGGTGTATACTTCGCATTGTTCGACTTTATCCAAAATAAATGAGTTCAAAGTTCTTTTTGGAGGCTGAGTATTTTGTACATTTGCTTGTAATTACTTGCTAAATTTTCGCTTATGTCAGTAAAGAATTGTACAAATTCATCGCATAACTGTTGAGTATTTTTTAATACTGTTCCCGATGTTGTATTTAACTCAGTGACACACTCTTTAACTTTTGTTTTCCCAGTAATCTCATCAATAGTTGTCCAAAGCCGCTTAGGATCATTTAACTTATTATTCAATTTATTTAGGTAATGTTTTCGTTTGGTTTGCCTTACAAGCTCTATAAATTTATTTTTATATTGGTTGTAGCAGTCGGTATTCTCTGTAGTTGGCGTTAGTTTCATTACATTATATAGTCTTTCTTTTTCTATTGCCGATGTTATTAATCCTTTGGTAATCCAGGCATTTCTGCTTTTCTCTTTGTGACTAATTATTACTTTATTGGTACTAATATCTATTAGTTTTTTTATTTTCTCTATGAACAGTCCAGTTGCTTTGTCTATATTATTTATAGAGTATAATTGTTCCCAGGATTCTTGTTTGACATTTGATATTAGTTTTGAATTGTCGACAAAAAATTTGTAATTTTCCTGGTTGTTACTAACGGTAGGGATATTAGAATGTTTTTCATTTGAAGATATCAGTAAAATAGTGGAGAAGTGGTCAGTAATATCGCTTTCTAGGATTATTGGTATACAAGTAATTTTGTTGGATAGGTCTTTCACAAAGCAGTGATCATACATGTGCCACTGATGGACCTTGTAGGTAGATTTATATAGGACAGAAATCCGTTACTTGATAGGATATTCAAGTATTCATTTGTGATGGGATCATCGTCCAAAATATATTTATATTGACATCTCCCAAGAAAATATGTTGCTTTAAATGAACTTTATTTTGATTTTGAAAAAAAAATTCGATATTGTTTAAAAACTCGTGGGGTTCTGAACATGGCGGACGATAAATTGCAGATACCTCAATTTTGTTGTGGTTAATTTGGAACATTGTGTTTAAAATTTTGATTCCATCGGTGAAAGTGAATGTATTGCAGTTTATTTCTTACAAAAACTATCACCCCATCGTTTTGGTTATAAGTGCCAAAGTTATACAGCGTGTCATATGATGATGAAGCAAGAAATATCAACCATTTGCCACGTTTCAGTTAAAACTATTAGATCAAAATTGTACTATATGTGGTCGAGTAGTATTTTTAAGTAATCAATGTTGTGTTTTATACTCCTTATGTTCATATTAAAAATTCGAAATTTTGCATCAGAATTTTGTGTATATAAATTAAGTTCATCGACGTTTTGTGCTATATTTGTTGCAATACTTGGAATTTGGAAATCATTAATTTATTTATTTACTGACATTTTTAGGTCTGTGAATCTTTGTTTTTAGAATGCCTAAATTATTACAGGACTATGTAATGACACTTGATGACAGCCGACTAATTTCTAACCACATTTTCTGCGACCATTGTAGTTATTATAAGACACAATAAGGATACGAGGTAGCATTTATCATGAAAAACATATATTATGCCAATTTTGAGGAGTTTTTATATCCAAATAAAATAATCAAACAATGAACTCGGAGAATGATAAGTGACAGAACTCTTATTCCCAAGGTTTTGAGCTCGGGAAGAAAAGCACACTTTTGACGTTCCAGAAGGGTTACTTTGTTCTATTTCCGAACGTATGTAACAGGTGCGTCAAAGAATTACGAACGCTAAAATTGTTACAATTCACGAACGCAGCACTGATGGTTGCCGGAATCCTTACGGGATGTAGGCGGTACAGATGCGCCACAATCATTTTCATGAAACCGCGATTGCCAAAATTGTCAGCAATGAGCGTTTCCTTCTTTCCAGCTAAAAGCCATAAACAGGCTACATCAGGCGAACGGCGGGACCAAGGTTCCACACGTTATAGTGTGGTCGAGCAAGTTGAGTCAGAGGCCATACATCAGCAAGTACCTGGACAAGTCCAACGTCGTCGTGCAGAGTTGGGGTGCCAGCCAATGGACTGACACGCCTGACCTGATCGCTGATGGATACAAGGTCATTTTGTCACATGTTGACGCCTGGTATCTTGACTGCGGTTTCGGAAGGTGAGTTTCTTCGAGTGTTTGGAAAACGATAAATATGAAAAATAGCTAAAAGTACATACAGCAGACGCTCGATAATGTAAACTAATTTAATCCAAGCGTGGTTCATATTATCGAAATGTTTACATTAGCGAACGTGATTTATATAATATTTGATTTATTAAAAGAAACGTTTAATACATACTATTTATAACAAAATAAACAAATATTCTAACAGCGATAAGTATATTTTTAATTAGAAGAAAAATAATTAACAATTTTTGTCTGCGTAAATTTGCGCTTGGCATTGTCTTCCAATGCCTGCGCCCGTAATTTACGAAGAACTAAAATATCCGTGTATGAAACTTCTTTTCTTTCAGCCCAATCTAAAGCTTGGTTAAACACTTGTATAGCTTGCGCGTCAGTCACTACACTTCTGACTTCAATGGGATCGTTCTCATCATCCTCACTGTCCATATCCTCCTCCTTATCAGCATCATTCGTCTGCTTATATTCCATAAATTAATATCAGCAGGAGTACAAACAATGTTGGGATTCACTGTTTTCGATAAATCAACAACATCCAATGACTCACTAATAACATTATCATTATTGGATCGCAAACGTTCTCTAATTACGCTTAAGGGGACATCGTCTTCTTCATCATCTTCATTATTGGTACAAAAAGATTGTTCCAACATTTTTGAATAGTTTGCTGGTTAAGTTCATTCCAGGCCATATGTAAATTTAAAACAGCTTCTCGTAATGTTACTTTTTTTAAAGCCTCAGATAAGTTTTCGGGATTCTTTGATAAGACAGACGAAAGTTGAAACTTGCTATAGTATAGTTTGGTGAGTCTTATTATATTCTGGTCCATCGGTTGAATTAACGGTGTTACGTTGGGCGGCATGTACATGACGAAAATTGACCCATCCCTGCTCCTCAGTTGTTGCTCTGGAGGATGACTTGGTGCATTATCCAATAGTAACAACGCTTTTATTGGAAGCTTCTGTTGTTTTAGGAAACCTTTTACCTACAAATTGAAAACACATCTTCAAATTATGAATAGAGCATTTGTGATAATTGATTGTCATACCTGAGGGACAAAGCACCTGTGGAACCATTTCAGGAATATACTGCTAGTCATCCAAGCGGTTTTTGAACAGTCATAATCAACAGGGATATTAACATTTTTAAATGAGCGCGAATTTTTTGCTTTCCCAATTATCAGTGGCTTTATTTTGTGTGAACCATTAGCATTAGTGCAGGCTAGAAACGTTATTCGTTATTTTTCCGGCTTTTTTCCCGGGGCAGATTTTTCAAATGATGCTGCATAGGTTTTCTCTGGTAATATTTTCCAATAAAGGCCACTTTCATCTTCGTTGTAAATTTGTTCCATTCTTAAATCTAGCTCGGTAATTATTTTCATCAATTTTTCTTTGAATGGTTGCACTAATTGTAGTTGTCCTGATAATTTTTCACCAGTTATAGACAGCAGTCGAATTCCATATCTTGTTTTGAATCGCTAGCTATGAAATTTTCAGTTTCTTTCAGTTTTTCATTTAACAGTCTCGCTCTCTGTTTAAGTACTTCGCCACTAACTGGGACATGATTTTCCCGTTGTTTTAAAAACCACTTATACAAAGAATTTTCCATTTTAGGTGCCTTCGCATTTTTTTAAGTTTTTCTTTTTCCCGGACTTCCAAATGTATTGCACGTTCTTTGTAAAATTTGAGTTTTCATACGCTAAATTTTACAGATTGTTGCTTTCGATACTCCATATTTTTTTGCTAACTGTGTCACTCCCGCACCTAGTGCAACTTCGTCTATGATTTTCACTTTCTCACTCAACTTTAAACGCTTTCTTTTATAGGATGTGGATGCCATAGTCGTAAAATATATTAACGCGTGCAATGTATTCACTTAAGTTCAAAAATGAAATACATACGTACGTATAAACGTATCCTAAACGATCATACGACTGACCGAGTTTGTCGTATTTTATCGCAGAGGTGAATCCCCTACACTCTACATCATAAATCGGGGACTCCCCGACGCCCGACATAAATCATCGAGGCTTCAGCATTTTACCGTCGCGCTGTTTCCGTGCGCCGAGAGTTGTTTACGTTATCGAGCGTACACATCGTTTACGTTATCGCGCGTTCCGTTTGATCCTATAGAACGAAGTTTGTGTTTACATTAGCGCAAGTTTTCATTATCCCGTGTTTACGTTATCGAGCGTCTGCTGTATTACGTTTATTTTGAAATGCCAAAGAATACAGAGCTACCAGAAGAAGAGCCGCTCCGTCGAAAAAAGATACTGTCGCAGTGGCGGAAATGCTACCTGCCATTTGGATGCGATCACCAATTCATTACCTGAGATAATAGTCCAGGAAGTTTCATCTCATCTGCTCGGAAAAATATTCTAATTACGTTTTTTGTGCAACCTAAATAAAACAGAAAAACAATTTTTGATGCAATTTCAGGTCTGGCAACATGCAGATTCATTAAAAGCGCTCTTTTTTTAATGAGAGTATGCGAAAAAACATAACATTTTTCTAAGCAGATGGTAGTCGATGACCGGCATTCGATGCCGTCGGAAAGTGGGTCGCGTAGATGTTGGATGTGTACAGGGCGATTCACTTTGACAAGCTGGTGGTGCGTGCTTCGATACAAAATAAAGAAGGACAATGGTGTCCCGATGTTTCGGTGCCTTGCCTTGCAAGTAATGTTATCGCAGCGTGTTTTGGAATTCGTTTTTAACAGGCTTTTATACAGGGTGTTCCTTAATGATATGCAAATATTTAAGGGTGTGCATCTACATGAAAAATTAATGTTAGTTTGCTCTATATAGTATGGTCCAAAAATGTTTCCCTACAAAAACTCGGGGTGTTGAAGTTTTGGGAAAAGAATGGAAATTGATTAATATTCTCAGAACCGCTTCAGATATTTCACTGATATTTAGTACGTAGTGAAAGTTAATAAAGATGCATATTTTTCAATGCAAAAATAATTTTTAGCTTCAACAGTGGCGTGCATACGGGTATTCACTTCGATGGGTTACGCAATGACAAAGAGGACATTACAATAGATGAATCATTGCCAGACAGTAACGTAGATGCAAAATAATATTTTTCAACTCGCTTTTTTTTTAAGCAAAGAATATTTGTCGTCCATTGTCTAAACCAGAGTTCCCCAAACTTTTTTGTGTCGTAGACCCCTTGCCATGTTTTTCCGTGTTGGGTAGACCCCCTACTTACCTGATATTGATTTCCTGTAAATTTCTAACTGTAGTGAGTAGTGAAGTTTAGTGTTAAAAACTTAAAGTAAAAACACATGTTAATTTATACATTTATTAATTGAATTTAAATTAAAACTACTCAAAATAAAATTTTGTATCTGTCATGTAAAATATACGTAACATTAAATAAACAAGTGTCTGACCAATAAGTGCCCGCATTGGGAATAAGTGCCCGCATTGAAAAAAAATAAGAGAGATAAAATAAAAAAAGTGAAAAATAATAAAAAAAAGTTGTTTACTTAAAATAGTACAATAAGCGAGTTCGTTTATTAATTATAACATAAACGTATGTTCTACAATAATTTCACTGTTAGTTTGATTAAATTCCCCTTCTTATACGTTTAAGTCTAGGCAATAGGCAAAAAATTAACGAATTTTAGTGTGTACCTATCCTTGAATTTTCAGAATAATTTAAAAAAAAATATTTTCTATTAAGGGGGGTTCTTTAAAAACATCAATGCGGGCATTTATTGGTCAGACACCAATAAACATAAAATAAACTATAAATAAAATAACATAAGCAATAAGTCAATATTTTTAGTGAGAAAGATGAACCTGATGCTTTAATAATAAATTATCAACATTTGGCATCAATTTTGTAAGGGTTAATCTTAAATCTCCTCGGCTAATGATGTCCAGTCTGTTTCTTTTTTTTTCGTTAGGACATTGGTAACAGCGCTGAACCCCCTTTCCACTAGGTATGACGATGGAAAGGAAATTAAAAATTTCCTCGCTATATTCCATAATACGGGATAAGTAACGGGTATGTTGTTTTGTAGCCAGAATTGCTGATATCCGTTTTTAAACTGAACCTTAAGTTCTTCGTTTGTACTTAGTTCAGTCAGTTCGTCTTCCTGGCAGCTTGTCTGTGACAAATTGGGGAACTGAGAAAATTCGCCCCGTCCAATATTTTGCTTCATTAGTTTAACTCTAATTTAAGATGGACTTTGTTTTAATCAAATTTAAACTGTCGCCTTGTAATTGCAAATTAACCATATTAAATTTTGTAAACAAATCTGTTAAATAGGCGATGTCTGTTTTCCTCTTCATTGAATTTTCTTTTAAAATTGTATCTTTAGTATCCAGAAATTCTAAAATAGTCGCAAAAAGTGCCAAAAATCTTGTCAAACATAAGCTTTTCGACAGCCAGCGTACTTCCAGTGTGAAGGAGTAATTGATGAAAGTGTTCGTCATTTTCTTCACACAACTGCGCAAATAACCGCGTATTCAACGCGTTGCTTCGGATTCGGTTTACTGCATCAATGACTAAATGAAGTGATTCATGCAATCTAACACTCAAATTTTTAGCAACTAAATGTTGTCGATGGATGACGCAATGTATTGCTAACACCCCTGACACATTTTGTTTTAAATAGCTTATAAATCCACGATAACGTCCAACCATGGCAGGTGCTCCATCTGTAGCTACTGATATTATATTTGATAAAGGAATTGCTTTTTCAATGAAGTAATCCTTCAAAACATGAAATATTGATTCACCTTTAGTGTCGGTTACCAAAGTTCTTGCGAAGAGCAGTTCTTCGTAGATTTCTTGATTCATAATAAAACGAGCATATGTCAATAATAATGCTGCATTATCAGGTAAAGTTGACTCGTCCAGTTGTATAGAGAAATGGGTCGTTTGCAAATAATTACATAAGAAGCTTTCAATATCAGAACTCATTTCATCAATACGTCTTTCAACAGTATTGTTGCTTAAGGGAATTCTTTTAATGATATCAGATGCAGGTTTGTGTAAAACAGTTTTTAAAACCTCTTCAACGGCTGGCAAAATTAACTTCTCTCCGATAGTATGCGGTTTTCCGGATTTTGCTATAAGTAACGAGATATTGTAAGACGCCCGCAAACCATCATCATTTCTTTGTGACGTCGAAGCGAACATTCCGTCCAGTGTAGGTCTCTTCTGAAATTTATCTTTGAGTGTTTGAAAGTATTTCAAATCTTTCTCTGTTTTATCAGGGTGGCATCTTCTCAGATGATCTTGCAGTTTAGATGGTTTCATAGCGTCATTGCCCAAAACTTTGTTGCATAAAAGGCACATAGGCGATTGTTTGTCCGGTAATGATGGAATGAAGCCAAATTTCAAATAATCAACACTGTACTGTCTACATTTCTTTTTAGATTCGGACATGGCATCAGTCATCTGTGGGCAAAATTAATTATTTAAATAAGACAGAAAATCCAGCAGCTGTATATTAAAAATATTTTTTGATTTTTCCGAAAACATTCCATAATTCGAGCATCTTCTTGCAACAATTAGCTCGAATTACGGAGATTGCACTGTAATTATATTACCGATTGCTAAAACTTTCAAAAAGAAACTATTGAGGAGTACTCATGTAATTTTGCATGATTGAATATTTAACTACTAATAACTAAAGTCATGATTGGCGTAATTTATCTATCTTTGCTAACTACGAGTACAAAACTAAAATTTAATAAAAAATAATGAACTTACTTCTCCAGCACTCTCAAACAAAATAACACTGACTCACTATAATTTGTGTGATATACTATCTGTTTATATTTTTCAAAATATTTTCTTAGCACTTTCCTTTTCAAGATTCAGGAAACGAATAAACGTATTTGTCCCATATTCGTATTTATAGAGTGACGAATTGAACAAGTCAGTGCAAGGTAGCGAAGCTCTGAGACTGCGACTCTCAAGTTTTTACAAGTCCAAAATGTATTGCGACCACAAAGCGAATACCAACATCCTACAACTTACACAATTTTATAAACATATATAATAAATTTTTTACTTCATAGGTACTTTTATAAATAATGTATATGTTTTGATATTATAAGATAGTATGATGCAAGTAAATAGGTACTATCAGTGTATGTGTTGAGATCCACTATCGTGGACCCCCATATTCATTTCATGGATCCCCAATTTTTTTTTTCGCTGACGTAGACCGCTTGCAGGTTGTCATAGACCCCTAGAGGTCGATATAGACTACTTTGGGAATCAGTGGTCTAAACCATAAAAACGATAATTACATGAATCACCCTGTATAAATACAATTACAAAGCACGATAGCACTACCCTGTATAAAGCAATAAGAAAGTTCAAGTGAAGCATCTAAATAGAAGGATCTGACTTCTTGGAAAAATATCTTTAGTGGGAAGATCAAAGGCTTTTTCGAGAGTGCCTCTCTACTGGTGAGTTTGTGTCCTTTGGCAATGCTAAGCAGTATTTATACGGTCATAGATTGTAGTATGAAAATAACGTAATTTCAAAAACCTTACATACCCCTGATTTAAAAATTCCGAACCAAAACCGGACCCCAAGTAAAAATCATCAATCATCAATTAAGATTGTATTAAGTATACAGAATATACGAGGGTCGTTTCAAAAATAAGATTTCCAACGCTGTCACTTTGCCGCGCTTGATGATAGGCGAAATCTGGCAACACCGTCGTGTTTATCGGCTCCCTCATCACCGATCCCAACAAGAAGCGCCTATTGGCGACGCTCAGCACAGCCATGCGCAATGAAGCCCTTGATAGCTGTCTTCGCCAGTTGCGAAATTCGTGCGGTCATCCGATTTTTGCACAAAAAAACGTTACCACCCATAGAAAATCGGCGAATCACGATCCGGTAACAGGCGGTTGAGATTCCTGAGGTTCCTGAAAAAGCTGAGACGGGCAATCGAAAATCGTTGTAGGAGAAGACTCTGCAAGGCGTAAGACTGCACCGACTCTATCAGACATGCCTTGGTTAGGCACGGCGAGTTGGATCAATCCTAATAGATTGGGTCCTATCTACTCTGGAGGGTCGGATAGCAACAGCTATGCTGAATAACGTAAGCTGCAGCGTTAGCGTAGCTAGAGACTGCCCTCAGGGCGGAGTTCTGTCACCACTACTGTGGTACATCGTGGTGAACGAACCCCTCGTTAGGCTCAGCAGTGTGGGTGTCTACGTGCAAGCCTATGCTGATGACTTGAGCATAGTAGTTAGGGGACGTTTTTGCAGGGAAGTCGATCTTTCTGTTAATGCTGGAAAGACCGAGCTGATCCTATTCACTAGGAGAAGAAGGCTTGACGGGCTGGTCATGCCGACCTTCTTTCCCAATCAGTGAAATATCTGGGAATTATCCTTGATTGCAAACTGAACTGGAGAGAGCATGTTGAATACAAGGTTAGCAAGGCTCGCAATTCAATGTGGGCCTGTAGACGTGTTGTCGGTGTAAGGTGGAGGCTTAAACCCAAAGTGGTATACTGGCTCTACACGACGATGGTACGTCTATCTCTCTTGTACGGCTTCCTGGTCTGGTGGCCCTGCATTAGAGCTGAGACAACTAAGGAAAAACTCAATAAAATTCAGCGTTTGGTCTGTATTAGCATTACAAGCGCAGTGCGAACAACGCCATTGACTGCAATGGAAGCTCTGTTGGATCTCCCACCATTGGATCTGATGATCCGCGGTGAAGCGAGAGTAGTCGCTCATCCACTGTGGAGTTAGGGCAGCTGGGTCTTCTTGAATCCTGTCAAGGAGCGTACTGCCATCTTAGTCGAATTGCAAAGGGAGGACCCAGTCCTATTACCCCTAAATATCGCTTCGACCGCAAGTTTATTGTGGAGTATCCGACGAGGGAGGAGTGGGACGCCGTTAGCCCGTGACTCTTCGGAGTGAGCGGACGGCTCGGTCACCGAAGAGGGCTAAGGTGCTGGGGTCTCAGGGCCAAGAACTAGGTGGATACACCACTATTTGGCTTGTGTATCTCACATTCTGGAGGAGGGTGGGCCTAGGAGAAGAATAACAATCTTATCCGACAGCCAGGCTGCAATGAAGGCACTAAGTGCCTGTAAGATTACTTCGAGTCTTGTATTGCAATGCAGAGAGGCTCTGGATTGCCTCGCAGCAAGGCATCCGGTATCGTTAATGTGGGTACCGGGGATAAGGGGCAATGAGACGGCGGACGCTCAGGCGAAGACAGGATCAGCCAGCAAGCTCGTTGGTCCTGAGCCAGCTTTAGGAGTGACCGCGCATAGAGCTAGAAGGAAAATAGAGACGAGGATTGCAAGACAACACTCTCAGAAATGGAGAAGTATCTCCAGACATCTCCGCCAGGCACGGCAACTCATTGAAGCGCCCAGTGCTAAGGATGGACGTTTGTTTATCTCTGGATAGAGCCAACCTGAGGTTGCTGGTGAGAGTGTTGTCTGGCCATAACACGTTATGGCAGGCGCAGGAGCCACCTGCACGTGATGGGGGTGGCTGAGGATCCCTTGTGTGAGCGCTGCGGCGCACGTTTTGTGTCGCTGTGAAGCGCTGAGCTACTATAGGCAGACTATACTGGGGTCCATTACTTTGGATCCTCAGGACGTCAAGAAGCTTGGACTCAAGGCGATTATCAACTTCGCTAAAAGGGCGGCTTGTGATCTAAGGAATGTAGAGGTGTAAAAGAGCTCGTTTAAGTGGCCTATGCACTGGCTCCTTATGGTGGCCGGAATGCCTCTAATTTCACGATTCATTCATTAATTCAAGACAACGACAACGCACATCCTCATGTCTCACCACAAACGAAGGACTGAATCGAGCGATTTGGCTAGGAAGTCATTGTCCATCCCCTTTACAGCCCTGACATAGATTTTCTGAAATTGAAGGAGCACCTAGGCGGTCAGCGGTTCGAGACGGACGAGGAGTAGCAAGGATAGTTTTGCTACCCCACAAAATGTGCTAGACATTATTCTGTTCTAAAATCTAATGCAGCAGGTTCGGATGGTATAACAGTCTCAATGCTGAAGCTTTGCTTGCCTCGAGTATTACTACCCCTGACGCATTTATTGAACTTTTGCCTGGAGGCTGGGTATTTCCCTGATGCTTGGAAACTATCTCTTGTCAAGCCCTTGCCTAAATGTAAAAATCCAAAATGTCTCTCAGACTTAAGACCTATAACTTTGATTCCTGTTATATCGAAGATATTGGAGAAATTGATTAAACATCAGGATTATCATTATTTCTCTAATAATGCTTTCTTTCCCAAGTGTCAATCTGGTTTCCGCAGTGGTTTTAGTACAACTTCAGCTTTAGCAAGGGTTTTAGATGACATCATTGCTTCGCTTGATAAGGGAGATGCTTCAGCACTTGTATCATTAGATTATTCTAAGGCGTTCGATAAAATAGATCATGAGCTTTTACGTGCTAAATTGAAGTTTTTTGGTTTTTCAGACATACCTCTAATGTTTTTTATAACATATCTTTCAAATCGTAAACAAGTAGTAGAGATAGACAACACTATATCTAGTCCGATTGATATAACATCAGGTGTCCCTCAGGGTTCAGTTTTAGGGCCCTTGTTGCACTTAATTTATACTATAGACTTGGGTAGCTCTGTGAAAAACTCTTCTGTGATGTGCTATGCCGATGATACACAGATATATAAGAGCTTTAATAGTAACACTTTGCATACTTCAATCAATGAGCTTAATGATGATTTGGAGGCAATAGTAGGATACTCAAATGGTAACAATCTTAAGCTCAATAAGAATAAGTGCTCAGTGATGCTTTTTTGTCCTGCTGTCAAACGTAATACTATATTGTATTCTCTTGATGTAAAAATTGACAAGGAGCGTCTAGCTGTCGTAAATACTACAAAAAATTTAGGGTTGATTATTGATTATACTTTATGGTTTAAGGAGCATGTTTCGTCTATCTTAAAAAAATGTTATGCAACTTTGAAGTGTTTTTATGTCAATCGCTCTATTTTGAATTTTAAAGTTAGAAAAAAGTTATGTGAGGCTATTATATTTCCAAGCTTATTTTACTGTAGCACTGTGTTCTATCATTGTCTTGATTCTATCACAAAAGCAAGACTCCAAAAACTCCAAAATACTTGTTGTCGATTTGTATTTAATCTCAAGAAGTATGATCATGTTTCCTTAAAGAGATTTCAGCTTGGTTATATAGCAGTGTTTACACATAAGATCATATCTTCTAGATCCCCCTTGTATCTTTATGAGAAATTTGTTTTCAGACGAAATAATTCAGACATTGATTTCAGACACAAAAAAAGACTAGAGATCCCTATGTATAAAACAACTTTATTTCGTAGTTCATACACTTACAATGCTATCCTGATTTATAACGAATTAGATGACAATATAAAGGATTGGCCAGTAAACAGATTTCGTAAGCATGTGAAACAGATTTATTTGTCATTGTAGTAATTGTGGAAAAGTTAGTTTTTAATTCTTACATTTTATTTTATTTTACGTAATATATGTGTGTATATATGTATGCTAGGAAGCTATCAAGCTCGTTGTTTTGTTAAGCGTCTTTTGCTTGTCAAAGTTTCCTTTGATTGAGTGTTTCAATTTAGTATTTGGGTAGGTTAAGTAGAGTAGCCAAGAGCTAGACTTCGCCTACGTAGAGGTCACATTATGTTGTAGTGTATATAATGTGCCTAATAAAGACATTTTATTATTATTATTATTATAAGATACAAATTTTTTTCAAATAAAATATTCCTTGTGTCTGAAAAAATTTAGGAACCTTATTTTTGAGACACCCCTCGTATTAAAAACAGATACATAGTTTCTAACCCATTAGTGATATCTTAAAAGTACAGTGGTTACTAGATTTAGACAACTGAAAGGGGTCCGTTTTGCGCGACTGAAACCAAAAACTTATTTTTCCAATAAACATACTTTCAGGTGGCGAGAAACCGGAGAAGCAGCCTGTGATCCATACCGTCCTTGGCAGACCGTCTACTCTCATAGGCCGTGGCAACAGTTTCATCTACCTAAGAACCAAATTATGGGTGGAGAAGTGTGCCTATGGTCCGAACAGGTATTTATATTTTAACCCCCGATTTACCCTGTTTCATCTCACAAGATGGCGAGGTCAATTCATAAAGGCATAAGTTAGTCCCTGTTAGGAACAAGTATAGGAAAGGCATTAAATTGATTATATACACGCATCCTGATTCTGTTATCCCTCAGCATTCGAAGTAGACACGCAGGTTAATTATACTACAACTATTTAAAACTGTAATGACTCATACGCGTGATCAACACGTGATCAGAGCTCGATCCCGGCTTCCTTCCAGTACAGCCTTATAGCGTACGACATATGTCGTTTCTGTGGCTTTGCGGTGGTCAACAGCACAGACAGAGATGGAAATAATGGCTGATTGTTCTCCGCCGGTAGAACCAATGAAATCAAAGACGCGCCTCGACCGGCAGACTCATAGGCGTCGGCAACGCATTGGAACGTGTTTCGTTGAGCGATCGCATATTGTGTGTTTTTATAAGAATTGTTGTGTGATTGTTATTGTTGTGGTTTCTGTGGTTACTGTTTTGGTTATACTTAACCATGGAGAGTACAAATGGCACGAGTGGAAGTACTGAAAGCCAGGGAACAAGTAGACGGCTTCGTAAAGCACTGAAGAGGGACGCGAAAGAAATCGTGCTCAACGTGTTCAATTATCTGAACAGAACTATGTCGCAGGGAGATGCACTCGCGCGTTGTGAAAGTATGACAGGCGTTCCAGAGTGGACCATTCGCAGGGTGGTGCATGAAAAGAAGAAAACTGGAGCTACTACTGATCCAAAGTTTAATTTGAAGGGACGAAAGGCCGTTAAATTGGATGACGATAGCAAAATGGCGTTAAGGCGAACCGTACATTCATTCTTCTTTAGGAATGAGATACCAACCCTCAAGGCTGTACATGCAGCGATCAAGGAAAATGAAATTAGACCCCAAATGAGCGTCGAGGTAATGAGGAAATCCCTGCACGAAATTAATTTTCGTTACGAAACGCGTAATCGGAAGTCAGTATTGATAGAGAGACTTGAAATAGTCGCCTGGCATCGAAAATACCTACGCGAAATGATTGAATATAGGCCACAAAGCAGAAAAATCTATTATTTGGACGAGACATGGGTAAATGCAGGTCACACAGTTAAAAAAACCTGGATAGACAAAAACGTAGTGAGTAACCGACAAGCAAGCATTGAAGGTTTGTCAACAGGTCTTCGTGGACCGTCAGGGAAAGGTCAAAGATTGATCGTAACTCATATTGGTAGCGATAGTGGCTTTTTAGAAGAGTGTGACTTGATTTTCGTCTTTAAGAAAGGAGGTGATTACCATGACGAAATGAATGCCAGCTGCTTCGAGAGCTGGTTTCAAGGGGTGCTTCAGCGAGTTGAGCCCAACTCTGTGATCGTCATGGATAATGCTTCCTACCATAGTTGTCGAGCCGAACGTGTACCGACTATGGGATCTCGAAAAAGTGACATGCAGCAATGGTTGCGCGAAAAAGAAATCCCGTTTGACGATTCATGTGTGAAAGCGGAATTGTATGAAAAAATTAAACAGCACAAACCTGCGAACATTAGTTACGTGACTGATGAGATGGCCCGTCAATGTGGTGTCACTGTGCTGCGGTTACCGCCCTACCACTGTGAACTGAACCCAATAGAGCTCATCTGGGCTCAAGTGCGCGCCATAACACAACCTTCAAATTACCAGACGTTAAGGTTTTACTTGAGACTTCCATACAGCTAGTAACGCCCGAAGCTTGGCAGAATGCTATCCGTCATGTTGTGAAGGAAGAAACAAAAATGTGGCAGCTTGACCACCACATCGACACCATCATAGAGCCAGTTATAGTCAATTTCAACGAGGAAAGCGATAGCGGCAGTTTATTACTGTCACATGTAAGTGGAAGCGACGATGAATAAAGGTAATTCCCAAATTTTTTACTTACAATATGTTTCAAACCACTCTTTATTAAGCATGTGACAAATCTAGTTCACCCATGTTAAACATTCATATCCCGCCTATGAACAGCCGACTACTGCTAGTTAAGTGATGTTCACGTGAACATCGATGAGTCATTACAGTTTTAGATAGTTATAGTATAGTCCCGCACTGGTATATCGAAAATAATGTTACGCCCTCGTAACTGAAAGAATGCCACAACTAATGACGCCGACCTTTAATTTCCAAATGAATAAAGAATGTCAAAAAAAACTACAAAATGTGATCTTGCAGACTAGGTAGTCAATCCAAATCAAAAGCGTCCATCCATGAAGGTTTGACTCAACGACACGACACGCGCAAGCCTGTTCCCCAGCATGCATTGTTGGTTGCAGAAAGCCGAGTAGTCTGTGGTGCTTACCTCTGAGAAGACGTGAAAGAAAGAAAGTTGGTTATAGAATACTTGACGTCATTTTTTTCTTGTCCTAGGTGGACGAATCCTCCGTAGACGCTCGACTTTGGCCACGAGCCGCGGCATTTGCAGAACGAGTTTGGACCGATCCGCAATTGGACGTGGCAACGTTCAACATCCACGAAGACGTGTACACCAGGCTTAACACACACAGGGACCGACTGGTGGCTAGAGGCATTGGGGCAGAAGCCTTGTGGCCACAATGGTGCAGTCAGAACCCAGGCATGTGCCTTTGACCAATTTGGGATGAGGTAGATTTTCTAATGTAGGTGTTATCGTTATCAGTACGATATCGCGGGAAACTAGTAGAACCAGCTAAATAAGATCTGTCTGTTTTCAGTCCCTGTGATCACAACCATCCGGATATCACGTTGTTTCATGCTTTTTCGCCATAAGCAGTGCAGTATAGTTCTAGTCTTTGGGGACAGTATTGTAGTATGCAAGTGTCACCTCTAAGTGTCATCAATGACGACCAAAGATGGAAATGGGGATGATTTTATTATAACATTTTGGATCGTTTAATTATTATTACATTTTTGAGGTCTAAGAAATTGAAGTTTATCACAGAGTGCCTATTTAGGGCTGAATGCAAAGTCGTTTCTCCACTGGTGCTTTCTAATTATGAGGACACCCTTACTTGTTTTGGCAGTATTGACATTCGAGAGTGACAGACAAGCTGTCAAATATAAAAAGGCGGCCTTGATTGATCTGAATCTTCCTCATTGCCTTGCATATATAAAACACATTCCGCATCGGTGGTCAAATTAATAATTGATAACCAGAGGTAATAAAGAGGCCTCAAATAAAAAAAGGCCGGCTTCTGCTGCGCCTTGAAATTTCTATTTTACCGTTTTCATATTACGAACAATAGATAGCGCCAATACGCTTGTTTCATCTTACGAACAATAGATAGCGCCAATATGCTTGTTTCTGTACCAGGCGGTGTTGCCAGACTGGGGCCTGTATCTGGCGTTTGGGGAAAAATATAAAATAACTTCAATATATAGCAAATTCCATTGGCATATCGGTAGAAGAGAGCCTTATCACCCCTATTATGTAAAATAATGGCTGATAGCGATGTGGTCTTCATATTTGTCACTTCTATGCTAGCTAGTCATCAGCCCACGCCACGCGTACTCGCTGTGAACACCATCTATGGAGAAATGGCACAGCGACCTATAGTAAAGAACCTTGGAGACTAAAGGTTGGAGGTCAAACAGCACACTATGAGTTTAACCTCCTATCTCTAGTCTTCGTGTATAAAACTTACAGCTTAGCCCATTGACATCGCTAGCCAACTCTGCTCCAGTATCTTGACGTTTAGGCAACACACATAGCTACTACAGGTGAACATGACGAGAACGATAGCTAGTTCCAAAGTGACAATAGACAGTTTATAGTTATCTTTTTTTTGCTGCTTCGTTATGAACTTCCTTGTTTCGATTTTACACAGTAGCAGGAAAGACCTTCGTTATCCGCTATCGAAATGAGAAAGCTCCGTTAGCTACGGAGTATAGGAAGAGCTTATTTCGTATGATTATATTTTTCTCATTCAGCACACTGATGCCGAAATTTGTAAAGCTGAATAATCTGAATTAGAATAATTTCAAGCTATAAAAACATATTGAATAGAATATAATGGAAATATGAGTTTTAGATTACAAATAAAAATAAATCATAGAAATAGGCAGAGTTTACAATAAATTGAATTGTCTTGATTTTCAATAAAAAAAATTAACAAGGTTTAGAAAGTTTGGGATCACCTTCACGTCAAAATCTAAAAAAAAAACTAAGTAACCTGTCATGACTGTCAGTAGTCAGTACTGTCAAAGAACGTGAAAGAAATAAGTTATCATAAAAGCTCTTTCTTTCGTCGACATTCATTATTTGCTGTTGCTTTCGTAACGGAATGCGTAACGATACATTATTTTTGATCCTGAAATCGTACTGATAACATTCGTCCTTGATCTCCAAAAAATTTGTTTTGGAGACAAATTATAGTGAAATTTTAGCTGAATTTGAGTGAAATGACCACAATGGATGATGATATTTCTTGTTCTTATCCATATAAGCAAGCACTGTTAGATTTTTACACAAGCAACAGATATATATGTGAATATAATATAAAGCAAGTAACTTCGAGCATTATTTAACGTATTCTAGCCAACCTAATGCTATATTTGCGCGACTGAAAAACTATCCGAGATGAAATGAGATGCCGTGGCGCCATCTATGAGAAGTTTTCAAAGCTATGTTTCTCCTCTCATCAATAAGAAGTCTACTTTGAAAAGGTTAGTGTCTCCTAGGTGGCGCTGGAGCTATATGCTCATATATAGTTGGCTACAGCGCCACTTGTGAGACACTAAATAATAATTAAACAATTTAAAATTTTAATTGCACCTTTTTATAAAATGTAATCAACTATGTAACAGCTAACAAATTTAAGTCGTTTAATCAAACTCCGATTTCTAAAACAGTTCTCTTGAATCAATGAACTAGTTTATTTAAACCAAAATGCAATCGTTTAATTGAATTTAATAAACAGTTTACTTAGATTGAGGACAGCAATTTATTTAAAATCAATAACCTATAAAAATGAGTTTACTTGTTCCAAGAAACACAGTTTAATTAAGATATACAGGGTGTTTCAGTTTATTGTTGCATAACTTTAAGATTCGATAGAACTTCTAAAATTAATGCATAAAGTCTATATAAACATGGGTCGAAAAATGCGTGGCTTTCGAAATACAGGGTGTTAAAATTTACTTTCTAAAATAGTTTTTTTTTAAATATTTCGAACAATATTTGATATATAACAGTGAAAATTGCTATACAAGAGTTTATTGGTACGATAAAACGAACCATGGGCATAGTTTTACTGCAGCCGCTAGAGGGCGCTCTCTACTGTACCTGTAGTGTATTAAAATGACCGAAAATTTTTTCTTAGTGTAATTTTTTGCTTTTTGAATAAAAAAACTGATTCTTCGCACTACTTTTCAACATAAAAAAGCTCTCTTGTGAATTTTCGTTATAGTTAGCCGTTTTTGAGATATTTCGATTTTTAAGATTCGATGCATTTTTAATTATTTATGGGAAAATAATATTTTTTTTTATATTTTCGATTTGGGCATTACAAGTAATTAAGATGATCGTTTAGAATTAATTTAATTTGTTAAAAATATTATTGGAAAATTAAACAAATTAATATTCTGTTTTTTTGTGTTTATTTGGAGTTAGGAATTATTGCTGTGTTTAAAAACACAATCTAAATGATCATCTTAATTTATTGTAATGCCCAAATCGAAAATATAAAAAAAATATTATTTTCCCATAAATAATTAAAAATGCATCGAACCTTAAAAATCGAAATATCTCAAAAACGGCTAACTATAACGAGAATTCACAAGAGAGCTTTTTTATGTTGGAAAGTGCGAAGAATCAGTTTTTTTATTCAAAAAGCAAAAAATTGCACTAAGAAAATTTTTTCGGTCATTTTAATACACTACAGGTACAGTAGAGAGCGCCCTCTAGCGGCTACAGTAAAACTAGGCCCATGGTTCGTTTTCTCGTACCAAAAAACCGTTGTATACCAATTTTCACTGTTATACATCAAATATTGTTCGAAATATTCAAAAAAACTATTTTAGAAAGTAAATTTAAACACCCGGTATTTCGGAAGCCACGCATTTTTCGACCCATGTTTATATAGACTTTATGCATTAATTTTAAAAATTCTATCGAATCTTAAAGTTATGCAACAATAAACTGAAACACCCTGTATAATAATATTTTTAAATTTGTTTAATTGGTTTAGGAAAAATTATTTGCTCAGTTTAAAAGAATATTTGGATACTTGGAATTCAAAAGAACAAATTGCATTTTACTGAATGACGTATATTATAACTGTGGTCTGACAAATCTTAAATATCAGAAAAAAATTAAAACTGGATATTGATAGTCGAAGTTTTGCGAGTCATAATAAAAACTTTTGAATTTTATAACCCTAACAAAATTCGGTATTTTATTTTCATTGGTTCTGAACTTATAATATATGGCATCAAGTTTTACCACTTTCGAATAACAAAACAATATTACATACACCATAAATTCGACATTTAAATAAACAAGGATATTCTCAAATAATACAGTCTGCACCAACAGGAGCTCCACTTTCTCTTCATACAATATAAAAGAGAACCATACCAATCCTATTTTAAGCGCAAGCTCCTCGCAAAATGTAACTGAGGAGTGCGAAGCGTAACTTCGGCACTGCGTCTGTCCCATTCATCGATCATTCACGAATGAAGGCCGAGTCCTCGATTCAAACAAACAATTTATTTGTTTTTATGAAAATGTTTAATTGTTTCAAATGTACATTTTCTACATAAACTAAATTTCCTAAACTAATTAAACATCGTTTGCTATTTTCAAGCAAATTAGTTTAATAGTTATCATTAAACTGGTTCCAGAAAATTCATTTCAATCAATCCGAATAATTTAGTTACGTATGATAATTAAAAAATGTAATGCAGGTAAACATTTTTTTCCAAAACAACTGTGTAATTGACCACGTTTTCTCATTTTATCTCGCATATTTTTTCAAACGTGCGAATATAGCATAAGGTTGATTATCTTTATGTAGAATACGATAATCAATGCTTCGAGCTATTAGAGACATTATATATACAATGTTAAACGATTTTTCCGCTGATTAATGTAATTGTATATATTTTTGCGCCCCAGCTTGCACAGTGATACTAGGATAATATTTAGGATAGTTAATATAAGACCATATATTTTCTATATTTCCTATTTACAGAAAACGCAATTGGGATTACATAAACAAGAAACATTTAAACTTGATTTTCAGAAACAATATCTACTTCATGTGTTTTAAAACTCAAAATATATCAAAATTCCTGTTAAAGATTAAAATAACAGAGTTCAGAGTTTTAATTTATTTTACGTCATATTAAAACAATTTGGAAATAGTGTTTAGGCTGTATTGCTAATAAAATATTCAATTTATCAAAAATATTCCTCTAGGCGACAAAATGCAATCTGATAGTATATGCGAATATTCGATAGATACATATAAATTTTGAAAAAACGTGATATTAAAATTGATTGAATTCTGACGTATTATCGTCGTCGCACGCTTACAAAATTCCGATCGAAATAGCTCAGGAATATTAGACATTTTCTGTTAAGAAATTTCAGTTGTGTTTTTCAGCAGAAAATATCTATTATTCCTGGGCTAATTCGAACATGAATTAGGCCGCGAAAAGTAATATTATTTTTAATGGGAAATATAAGAAAATATCCAATATAAGCACTTTTAGTATTTTCCACTTTACGACATAACTGAAATGTTACCTTGACCAATCTTTAAATTTTAACTGTTTTCGGATTATGTGTATCGACTAGTTGTATTATTGAATATTCTAAAAAATATTTTGGAGCTAGTACTGGTTGTTTACAATTTACAACTAGTCTTTGGGTGATATAATATTTAATGTTATTATTACTAAATATTATTTGTTTCGACTGACTCGGAGAATGAATGAGTTAGGATGTAAATATTGATAAAAATATATGTTGGATGTTTTTAATACATGTTTTTGTTTTGTACATAGTAAGGAAATAAATCCGTATAGACTTATCTTAGAGTTTTATTTGAAAATTGAAAAAGACCCATGACCTAATTGTGCCTGAACATTTCTTTATATCGGAAGCAGTGACGTACGTAGAAGCCTAAATACCAGAGTACCATGGAGCTTAAAATACTTTGTTAATCCGACTTTTGAATTTGCTAAGGTTAGTAGAACTGGAAAGAGTCTCCTCAGATGGCCGTCTGACGTACGAATTTACTATAGTTAAAATCACGAAAGATGACTATTACGTCATACCATAAATTGTACTGAAGTAATCAATGGACGTATAATTTATCTGAAGTCACTTGAAATAGCATAAAAACCTTTGGTCGGCGCGTCCTTTGTAATTTCATGACGTATCATAGGCGTGCGGTCATTTATTTAGAACGATAATAATAATGTTTTTATATCACAATAAATTGATTTTACTATCTTCTTATTTTTTTGATTTGGGATAAAAAATACTTATATTGGGAGTTTAATTTATGTTGACTGAAAGTTAAGAAATGGAAAAATTACAGAATTCCAACGTTTGACATAGGCAAATATTTACGTAGCAGGTAGGTATATAAAAAGGTATATAAAGACTTACATTATAGGTATTTATATATCATCCTCGCCTTCGGAGCTGTCGCTAGAGTCATCTTGTAGAGGAATTACAACGGGATTTACAGGAGGCAAAACACAATATTCATTTTCTTTTTCAATAATATGCCTAGAACACTGCTTCCATAGGTCTGTGGCAGCAATATGAGATACTGCATCTCTTATTGTGGCCAATAGCGATTCACTTAATTGAGGGGTCTGATTATGTTTTCTTACTTTTTTTTAAAGCAGCCCAGACCAACTCAATCGGGTTAAAAATGCAGTAATAGGGAGGTAGACGTAATACTTCATGGCCATATTGCTGAAGCAGATTGTCAACAACATACTCTTTTTCAAATTTTTGTCTTTTAATTCTTTTAATAAGATCCAATAATATGGCTTTGGTTGATTTTTGTGGTATTTCCATTCCCTTATCCTTCATAAAATCAATAATGTCTTGTTTTTTGGTGCCTGTATTCGGAATTTTGTTTTTCTGTCGGGAATGGTATGGCGCATTGTCCATAATAATCACTGAATTTGGAGAAATGTTTGGTATTAACTGCTGCTCTATCCACTTTTCAAATAAGTCGGAGGTCATGTCCTCATGATAGTCGGCACATGATTCTTTGATATTTTTGGCAGATAACAGCAAGGCATTAGGTATAAATCGATTTTCACGGCCAGCATGGAGAATAATGATTCGTTTTCCACGGTTGCATGGTGCATTTAAAATGCACTTGTTGCTGTCGTCAACCCAGCCGTACTGCACAACATCATGGGTATCATACCACGTTTCATCCAGGTAAATCAGATTTCTTTTCTGCTCTCTATAGATTTTAACTTTGTGCAAAAATTCTTGGCGCAATTCAACGATTCGAGACGACTCCATAATCACCATTCTTTTATCTAATTTTTTGTATTGAAAACCACACAGTTTTACAATACAGTGCAGTGAGTCTAAGCATTTGTAATTATAAAAATCTTCAGGATAATCTTCTAATTTATCCCGTATCATTTCCAACGTGGGCACCAAATTTTCTTTATAAAATCCGTATATTATACGACGAATATCTTCCTGAAAACCCACGTCTATTCTTTTTAATTTTTGCCCTATGCGCTTTCTGTGGAAGGAATGGTTGACTACATCTCCCCTTTTTATAACCCGATAAATGGTAGACCGACTGATTTTTGTCAGGATACAAATTCTGTTTAAAATTTGATTTTGCGAGGAATCTGGATTTTCGTTTTTCAGACAATCATACATATTTAGGATTACTCTTTGGGTCTGTTCCTCTAAATCTTTATGAAAGAATTCTGCCTGCACAGGTTCATCAACCATCTCCTCGTGGCTTGGAGCATTTTCCCAAGGTGTCCAAAGAGCCATATTTAGGACACACAAGAACAATCAACACAACAATTAAATCAACAAGTAAACTGAGTATTCAAAAGTCAAAAACACACAAACTAATAAAATCTATGAAAAAACACGGACAGACTAAAGAAAACACGTTTATTCACCGCTACACGGCACTGGCTAAACTGTTTCAATTTTCAGTAGCCACCTGCACTTGTTCCGAGCTCTGAAATACACGCTTTCTCATTGGCTATGTCCACGCATAGGCGTGCTTTACTCCACGTGGACCGGTGAAACTGCCTTTGATCTCTTATACGGGGGATATTTGCTGCGAAATTTGGCGATTTTTGCAGCAACAGAGCGTGTTAAATATAGATATATAAAACGCACCCGGTATTTCACAGTGTTTCAAGTGACTTCAGATAAAGTATACGTCGATGTTAAAATCACGATGTAATGAATTTATGTTATAATTTTGCGAAGTTAGGTTAGTTCACTGATTATTTTTATTTTCATTTTATTTCATGGTTTTCAGTGATACCTAATTAATAATTTTTGTTTTGAAAGAACAGTTATGAGTAGAATACACCTTAAGACATTAACACCAAAGACCAACGAAACAACCTAACCTGCTTTAACATAACCTAACTATTCATCTTCCAAATATGATAGATCATGCAACATGAAAACATCGTCTATATTTGTCGGATGCATGCAAATTAGCGATACAGTTTGTTTAGACAATAAAAATCTGTTTGTCTCTGTCTAACATATTTGAAACTTCATTAAAAATATTCTTTGTGTTTACTACAGACTAAAATGATGACGTAATCGTCATCTTTCGTGATTTCGACTATATTTGTATAGGAACTGAACGACTATGATCTGGGATGCATCGTGCACTGAAGCGCAAGTAGAGAATACAGGTCGACAAATCCAGCTTGAGCCGCGAGATGCGCAGAAAACAGAGTGAGACGGTTAATGTCTGAGAGAAACGCTAATAGCCGACGGATCATTGACGTCTGGAAGACATTGACATAAACCTAAGGATAAAAAAGGCGTTTTGGATCACAAAACAGAATCTAGAGCTATCCCAAAGCGGTTATGCCGGTTTTGGTATTTCTTTTTAATACCCTCATATGGGGCGGGATGTTTAGAGAAATGGTCAAGGGCCACAAAAACGACACAGCCGTTATATTCACTATGCCCATATATTTACTAAGATTTGTGTAGTTAGAAAAAGAAAAAGCTTTCTTCCGGTTATTGCATTTTTTAATGGATAACCGTACATTATGAAATAACCGGTTATTCAGTTAACCGCTTATTTTTGCCCATCCCCAAAGCCGAGCCGTCGCTTATAACCGTCATTACTTTTCGTGGATGGAAAAATTACGGCACTTATGTCATAAAATGGCGTACATACCTGCTATTCGGATCGTTTACGTTTAATTAATTGTCATGTAATATTAAGTGAGATTGACCTTCCGAGGGTTGGCAAGTACTGAAAGCAAAATGATCGGCTAAGCAGGAACTCGAAAATGAATTAGCTATGCTTCAGCAGATGGAAAGGCATTGTAAAATAAGACTTGTACCATATACCGAGTGTTTCAAATCGACCCTCACCATTGGGGTCTCGGAATCGGTAACAGACAAAACGTAGCTGTGAGGACAAAGATGCGCATTTAGGCAACTAACAAAATGCCGCTCAGAAAATTTTTAAATCCAATTATTTCCGGAGAGACACGAAAAAAACAAATTTAGTTCTTTTAGTAGTGAGATTTATAAACAATTTGCATATTAACATTGCCACTTTTTGTCCTCTACAAGATGGCATAATTAGAATTTCAATATTATCTACGAGCCCCTTCCCACTTCAGTTGGCCCACTTCAACATTTGTACCAAAATATGCCTTTATAAACTAAATAAATTTGGTGTCCCATCCCATATTTCTTGAAGCTTTTATCTCAGTTCGGTGATTGTACGAGCAGGATGTTGTGGTAGAACCTTTTTCATCTCGCGCCACAAAGTTTCAATAGGTGATAGATCTGGACTGCTAGAAACTCATTTCAAAAGTGGTACATTATCCATTCATTTTATAGCCTTTTTTGGGGTATGGCACGCTGCACCATCTTGCTGAAACACAAAATCTTGGCCGGATGTCAAACATTCTTCCATCACTGGTAAAAGCGATTCTTCTAAAATTTCCAAATATTTGTTTGTATCCACATTTCCATCAATAAAATGAAGTTTTCCTACTCCTTTTGATGACATACTGCCCCAGACCATAATGGATGCTGGAAATTTCTGTTCAGACAGTCAACATGGAGTGCTTCATTTTTTTTGCGAATAACTGTACTGTGACTGTCACCAACACAAACTTCGAATCGGGCCTCATCACTCCATTGTATTGCACACCATTGTTGAGGTGTTCTTTAGCCCATCTAAGCCGTGGAGTTAATAGTGGCTTTTCTTTGGCCTATAAACAAGATGTGCAACTTTAGGGTTTTTACTTCACTTTTTTTTTATAAGAAAACATACCTTGCAAGTGCTAAATCCCAGTTTGTGGGCCTTTCTACGAGTTGTGGACCTCGAAATTCTCCTTCCAACAGGGCCACTCCACAGAGCACTTAACTGTAAATAATTGGCACTCCTGTTTTTCACGATTATTCTTCTTAATGCTCTTTGGTCGGCATTTGTGATATTAATTTTTTTCACATATCGTGGCTTAATATTAACTGAACCAGTTACGTTATATCTTCTAAGAATATTTCTCACACTGTACCGCGATAAGTCAAACAAAGTTTCAATTTTTGAGTTTGATTTCCCAGAATTAAAAAATTTAACTATCAGTAACCGAATTTTCTCACTAATATTCTTTCCTCTACCCATTTTGAAAACCTTAACTACCCAAAACTATTTTAAACGTATTCTGGCAGCTGTGATAAATAAAAACAATTGTCATTGCTTTATTTTTCACAGCCACCTATGCGTTATAGACTTATTTTGGATTGAAATGAAAATAGGTTGATATGCTGTAATTGCAACATGTGTTATTTTTATGCTGCAAATTTGATTAGGGAGTGATAAAGTTGGTGTTTTCTACTATATATTATCAAAATATTCATTGTTAATATTTTTAACCTATAACACCCTGCTACATTTTTATTATTTGTGTTTGATAAGAAAAAAAAAAGATTTCAATAGTTGGGCCAACTGAAGTGGGAAGGGGCTCGTATTGTGTTCCAGCATCAACTTTATTTTTTCTTATGGGCGGCATATTGGATTTTTGCACTAATTACTGTTTATAATTCTATTTCCAAATATGTATAATTGACGTTGCCAAACCTTAGCTATTTAAAAAAACAAAAACACGATTGCCTAGGTAGGTCTTGAAATTATCAGATAGTCATTTGTTTCGTATACCAGATTCATTACAAAATTATTTTTATTTATTCATGACTTTATATGAGATGCGATTTTGAAATAAACTGCATATTGTTATTGCCACTGTTTCGCTTATACAAGATGGGTATTAAAATTGTCAAATTCGAGATTTCTTCTTTCGACTTACATCACCAACTTGTTTTTTCATATGGATGCTATATTGGAATTTGTACGTTAAGATACTACTAAATAACCCAACTAACAATTATCACTCCTATTGGAGTTGCAAGAATGATTATACAGTATTCCTTACACAGCATTGTATACTGTAAGAACATTGGCAAAACCCTCTTAGAACATTTATACAAGCGGAATGGGCACACCTAATAGGACACTTCAGTCATTTAAGAGATTATATAAGGGCTGCAGGTAACAGTTAAACAACAAAAGTGTAAGCCTCTTGCAGCCGCTATAGGACATTTGCGTCAGTGCAAGATTCAGTTTTTGTCAACTATACAACTATTCTGTTACGTCATTCTACTTTATTGCAACCAAACTATTTCTTATGTATTGTATAAACGAAGTGAAGAATATATATAACTAACACAATACAGTCATCTTGTTTACTTACATATCGGCCATTGTGAATTTCATACACAGGTATATGATAAACTTCTACACTGTGATATAGGGCTATTGAATTACTTGCGCAGCAAATTTTATTGTGATTATCGTGTAAAGTAGTTACGCAATTTCTACGGGCTTCGTATTTGATTCATATTTTGATAATGATCAAAAGTATGTCTAGATTTTTAAGATGGAAAACTGAACTTATCTGCGTTAAATCTTCCACAAATCCTATATTTAGACACAATTACACTAATGTTTATCACTTTATATCTGTAATTTCGAACTGAAACATAATTATTTAATATCAAATAGAGGAATAAATGTCTGCACAATATGGCGGGTGGTTGTGTATAATCATGGCATCGTCCATGTTGTCTTTAGTTTATTAGAATATTTTGGTGTTGCCTGCAGGTGTTATACAACAATTTGACAAATGTCAGAAACGAAATACCGACAGAGTCGAATGATTTACCTAGAATTTGTATCAGATCTATATCTTCTGTTTGAACAGTTGATACAACCTTTTTAACCAATATGCATCCGTTTTTTGTCTTAAAACATTGGTTATGACATTTTAACAAAAATATGACAGCAGAAAGTTAGGTTATAGTGAAGTTGTATACCAACATATTTAGCATATGTACAGTCTTTAACAGTTACTAAACAACAGTTGTATAAGTGCTTCCGTTGGGAGCAATTTGTTGGCTAAAGTAGTAAATTTGCACAGCAAAACAACAAGGCTCGGGTTTGTTTTATAAACGTTACCATGGATGCCACAACACATTTTGACTAACCTGCAAATATGCCGTATAAAATAGTTGTATACACGTTTATGCAACAGTTGAAAATTTGTCCCATAAGGTGTTGTGTAACTATGCTATAAGAATATTTTAAACACCTCATTTTAGAGCAAATATGTTGCAGAAAGTAAATTTGCATTCCACACAACATTAAGCCAGCATTTTGGTGTTCAGGCAACAACAATAGAGAGCTTTTATGGCTGAACGGTTCTTTTACCAAAAGCTTATAGCACTACTTTGCTAGTTGGGAAATATTACTTTATTCGAATAAGTGAAATAAATGAATGTGTTATATTCATAACTAAAGGCAGAATCAAAAATTGTGTTCGATTGCTCAAAATGAAAAACGATTATCTGATAATTTCGAGGCCTACATAGGAAATTCTATTTTTTGAAATAACCAAGGTTCTAATTCTAATTATACCATCTTGTAGAGGGGAAAATGTTGCAACGTTAATGTGCATTTTATTTTGAAATCCCGCTTCAAAATAAAGTCAGGGGGAAATTAAAAATGGTGTGTTTTCCGTCTCCGGAAGTACTTCAAATTTCAAAAGTTTCTAAGCGGCGTCTTGTTATTTACCTAAAATACGCATACTCCTCACTTGGAAAATTTCTATATTGCAACACTGTAAAATGTGTGGGGTCAACAGGGTAATTGCATGAGCCTATTTGACTGATTTGATCTGTTGATTTTTTCCTTATACATCTTCGTAGACAACTTTTTGAGAAAAAAGTTAGAGGGGCAGCGTTGCGTGAGAAGTCCAGAGTCAACCTACTTGACGCCATTTTTCAACTAATGGATGATATTTCGGGAGGCAGATACACAAAAATAGGATGGAAAATGTATGTGTTTTCAAGCAATCAACTGCAAAATATTCCCGTACAAGCTGTACTACAAAATTCGCTCATTCGGAATTCATTATGAGTGACAGTATAATGAAAAAAAATCTGTTCAACCTGAATGTGGAGTGCTTTCAAATGCACGATGTGTGTTTTTCTTCACGATTGAAATGAATGCTGAACTCGAAAGCGACTAGGGGATTTTCCGCCATATACAGCTCTCTATATTCTATCTGGTTTTTATTTATCTAAAAGCTAAACGTGCATTCATCAAGCTCAGATCGTGAAACAAAGTGAACGGATGCGTATACCGGGTCTGTCCCGCAAATATTGAGAATGCATTGATTTGACAAATACGAGCCCCTTCCCTCTTCAGTTGACCCACTTCAAGATTTGTACCAAAATATATATATATATAAATAATAGAACATCTGAACAAATAAACATTGTGCGAATAAATGCGCGAAGTTAACAAAGCAACAATTGAAAGATTACCATTGGGTAACATCACCTTTATTTTTTATTACGGCTGAAGTTCTTTAATTTAATTATCAGTAACCGAATTTTCTCACTACCCATTTTGAAAACCTTAACTACCCAAAACTATTTTAAACGTATTCTGACAGCTGTGATTAATAAAAACAATTGTCATGGCTTTTATTTTTCACAGCCACCTATGCGTTATAGACTTATTTTGCATTCAAATGAAAAATAGGTTGATATGCTGTAATTGCAACATGTGTTATTTTTATGCTGCAAATTTGATTAGGGAGTGATAAAGTTGGTGTTTTCTGCTATACAGGGTGTTCGCAAAGTTGGGGTTTTTCTTTACACGACGTGTAGATCTTGAAAACATAAGCAATTTTTCTTAGTACCATATACACCAATGTCTTAAGGGAACCGAGATAAAGGGCTCTGCAACATCAAAAATATCTGAATACCGTCCTGTAGCCGCAACATCACCGACTGGTACAAGGTGACTGGCTCAACCCGACGACAGAACTGGGTCGGGGTCAGTGTGTCAGGTCAGTATGCAACCTTCAACCGACGGTTACGGTCACGCGTGTAGAGGTAATCGCGTAGACGAGAATCCCTCAACAAGCACTAGAGACGTGGCTAGAGAAGTGCAAGTATCAAAAACTAAAGTGTGGCAAACGCTGCGTGAAGAGGGGCTGTATCCGTTTCACGTCCAACGTGTACAAGCCCTTCAACCTGACGATTTTCCAGCAAGAGTGCGGTTTTGTGAGTGGTTGTTGCATCAACATGACAATAATAAGGACTTTTTGAAGTGCATATTGGTGACAGACGAATCTACGTTCACGCGTAATGGGGTGAATAACTTTCGCAACACTCATGTTTGGTCAGTAGAAAATCCGCACGCTGTCCGTCGGGTACATTTTCAACAAACATTTTCGGTGAATGTTTGGGCTGGCATGGTGAACGGTATGCTCATTGGACCATTTATTCTCCCAAGTCGATTGGACGGGATGCAATACCTAGACTTTTTACGCAACATTTTGCCTTCCTTGTTAGAAGATGTGCCATTAAGTGTAAGACAATCAATGTGGTTTCTGCGTCTGCTCGGTAGCGCATCAGCTGATTTCATTTTCTGTTGGATCGGTATGATTTCGGGCAGAGACGTACTTAGCCCTTCTCATCAACTGGAGAGTGAGTACTTTTCCTTTATTTTTTTTTACTTGGTCGCCCTCGTTTCACTACACATTACCTTTGTTATTTCAAGGGTAGTTGTTTCTGAAAAGAAAAACCCCAACTTTGCGGACACCCTGTATATTATCAAAATATTCATTGTTAATATTTTAAACCTATAATACCCTGCTACATTTTAATTATTTGCGTTTGATAAGAAAAAAACTAAGATTTCAATAGTTGGGCCAACTGAAGTGGGAAGGGGCTCGTAGAAGCCCTGACGCTCATTAAATTCCAAAAAACTATTCAGATTTTCGTATCTTTTGATCGAAGAATAGCTGTTATTTTTTATAAAGCGTATTGTATATTTTCTTTGTATGTCAGCGCTGATTTTTCAGTACTGACTGTCTTAAGAAAGACGTCAAAATGACAGCCTTTTAAAAGATGTCTTGATGTCGTCGTCATAAAAATAGCGTCAATAAAGACGTCATTTTTCAGTCATTGGCGTCTCCGACCAATAGTGACCGAATAATGACGTCACTTTGTCGTCATCATGTTCAATGGGTAAGATATCTGGTTTTATTTCTATAAGTTTCATTCTAGTCAAATATTAAATAACACTGAGACTAAACATTTGTGGTCATAACTATTTTTAATTTTAAAATAGTTTTGTTTTCTATTTAAGGTTTTTTAATATTTTACGTGTTGTATTCACCGTTTTTTATTTTGTTTTGATTCTAATAAATTGTTTAAGCTGAAAATTTTGTTTTATTTTTTAGCTTTGAAACCAGAATGTTGTCAATTTGGTTATTTTTATACTCACCATCTTATTTGATTTTTATTCTGATAAATTGTTAATGTTGATCTCATAATTTTTTCATTACTTTATAGAAAAGCATACAATTTCTTGGCTAATAAAAAAAAACAAATTCTCCAGGAAAAGCGATCATTAATTTCTCCTAATTGCCTCATTGCCACATCCCCAACAGAGCGTGCTTTGACATCTTCAAGCCAGTCTTTATTATAGTTTGGAGTGTAAATATAACATCCAAAAAACATAACTCATTTTCGAAAATTTTCGCGATCACAATAAATCTCTACCAGTAGGCGTGCCAAGTAAAAATGTTTCTAACAGATGAGCGATGGAATCATCTTTCCGTGATGTTCATATTGACCCGTCGGTAATCGCAAGGAACCAGTTTACCTTGCAGTGGAAAATCTTCTTCCTAACAGCTGCTGTAGGATTTTGTGTCACTGGTTATCGACTATACACGGAAAACCAAATGCCATCGACGTCGTAATGTGTACGAGAAAGAAGCGCGAGGAGCGTGCTATACGTGTGTTGGAAAGAGATAGAAGTACCTCGTTGCCTAGCAACCCGAGTACGAGGTCACGGACGCCATCGGCAAACTCTTTCTAACATACATATTGTAGTATACTAGTAAAGCGATCAGGGATTATCAGAAAAAGAGATATTACCTGTCCAAACGTACAATTCGGCTTTTAAATAAAAATGTGACTATTCGGTGGATTGAATAACTATAGAAATCAGAGCAACCGATGTTGCATCGCTGGAACGCTTTTTAGTCAGTTTTTAATGACTGAACCAGACAGGAATGAAAAGCAAACAGGGTCGGCCATTCACAGACGGACTGCTAATGAACGGTTGCGATACTAACAGTATCTCCTTCTACAAAGGATTCATGTTTTGTTGACGATACAAATGGCACGCTTATTCAATAGTCTGGGATCCCATGCACCCTAAAACGTCCGCCATATGTTATACCCTGGTACCGAAAACGGCGAGAGCAGCAAAACAAATCGCACGCTACTGCCTTTGAATTGACAAGGTCGAAGCGTGAATATCCCACCAGTGGCGTGCTGTGTTACGCTGCTCTCTTCCATTTTGGTACTTGAGTATAACGGGTGAGAGACTGTTCGAAAGGATCGACGAAGGTTGAAGGTTTCGAAAATGCGACAAATCGTTTTAAAAGGGAAAATTATGTACGGCTGCGATGAATCTTCGACCGCTGCATATCAAACTATACAAGGTGTAAACGTTATGGTAGTCATTATTGAAATGGGTAATAGGGGGGTCAAATCAAGTCAAAAAGTTCATATGTCCTATGTTTTTCTAAGTTAAGCCAACATTTGTAGTCAGTAAGTAAGTTCCATTAAATTAAATATTTAAAACACACATGACAACAGCGCGTCGGTGTTTCATCACTCTTATCGAACCGGCAATCGATCGCAAACGGTAACAGTGGTTAGTTATCGTTAGCATCGGGCGTGTTGTTTTGTTTTTGTTCGCGTACGTCGTCGTGTTTATTTACAATGTTCTCGAATCAAGAGTTAGTTTACGGTGAAGCTCGTCAGAATTCAAATCTTGCAGCTCAAATTTATCGCGATAGATTTCGCCAACGGGTGCACCCAGACAGAAGGACATTTGTGCAAGTGTACCAAAGACTTCGTGATACAGGAAGTGTTCCGCCCACTAGTATTCTACTATACGACTATCGCATACCATAGTCCATAGAATCCTAGGAGAAAATTTGCTTTATCCTTACCATATACAACGAGTACAGTCCTTGTTCCAGAAGAATATCCTCGCAGACTAACATTCAGTCAGTGGTTTTTGCACAAAAACATTGAAAATCCGGATTTTTTGAAAACATTCTAGGACGGACGAATGTACTTTTACGCGAGACGGGATATTAAATTTCCATAATACTCACACGTGGGCCCAAAAAAATCCTCATACCATTCGTGAAGATCATTTCCAACAACGTTTTAAAATAAATATTTGGGCGGGTATTCTTGACGAGAAGGTAATTGGCCCTTTCGAGTTAACCCCAAAGTTGTCAGGAGAAGGATACCTTAGCTTTCTAGCCAATAACCTACCAGAACTTTTTTTTTGAAATGACATTTCGAACTTTTCTTCATTCATAAAATGATTTACTGGCATCTTTGACGATAATAAAGCAATATTAACAATACACAATAATGACAATACTCGGTGACAGGTATTTACGTCAAGTCAAGCATTTGTTTGCAACGCCTACTCAAAAAAACAACAAAAAAAACAGGAAAAACGCATTTTTCCAATAACCAAAAAAGTAAATGCAACATGTGATACATCGTTGGATCCGTATGAAAAAGTGCTATTACATACAGGGTGGACCATATAAAAAAATTAACCGTCGGGTGCAAAATTCAAAAACACCATGTTGTGCCATTGGAAAAGTTTCATTAGTTTTTGATATTTCTTAAATTAAAGTAAATTTTATTTTTTCCCAAATACAGCAGACGCTCGATAATGTAAACTAATTTAATCCAAGTGTGGTTCACATTATCGAAATGTTTGCATTAGCGAACGTGATTCATATAATATTTGATTTATTAAAAGAAACGTTTAATACATACTATTTATAACAAAATAAACAAATATTCTAACAGCGATAAGTATTTTTTTAATTAGAAGAAAAATAATTAACAATTTTTGTCTGCGTAAATTTGCGCTTAGCATTGTCTTCCAATGCCTGCGCCCGTAATTTACGAAGAACTAAAATATCCGTGTATGAAACTTCTTTTCTTTCAGCCCAATCTAAAGCTGGGTTAAAAACTTGTATAGCTTGCGCGTCAGTCGCTACACTTCTGACTTCAATGAGATCGTCACTGTCCATATCCTCCTCCTTATCAGCATCATTCGTCTGCTTATCTTCGTTCCATAAATTAATATCAGCAGGAGTACAAACAATGTTGGGATTCACTGTTTTCGATAAATCAACAACATCCAATGACACACTAATAACATTGTCATTATTGAATCGCAAACGTTCTCTAATTACGCTTAAGGGGACATCGTCTTCTTCATCATCTTCATTATTGGTACAAAAGAGATTGTTCCAACATTTTTGAAAAGTTTGCTGGTTAAGTTCATTCCAGGCCATATGTAAATCTAAAACAGCTTCTCGTAATGTTACTTTTTTTAAAGCCTCAGATAAGTTTTCAGGATTCTTTGATAAGACAGACGAAAGTAGAAACTTCCTATAGTATAGTTTGGTGAGTCTTATTATATTCTGGTCCATCGGTTGAATTAACGGTGTTACGTTGGGCGGCATGTACATGACGAAAATTGACCCATCCCTGCTCCTCAGTTGTTGCTCGGGAGGATGACTTAGTGCATTATCCAATAGTAACAACGCTTTTATTGGAAGCTTCTGTTGTTTTAGGAAACCTTTTACCTATAAATTGAAAACACATCTTCAAATTATGAATAGAGCATTTGTGATAATTGATTGTCATACCTGAGCGACAAAGCACCTGTGGAACCATTTCAGGAATATACTGCTAGTCATCCAAGCGGTTTTTGAACAGTCATAATCAACAGGGATATTAACATTTTTAAATGATCGCGGATTTTTTGCTTTCCCAATTACCAGTGGCTTTATTTTGTGTGAACCATTAGCATTAGTGAGGGTAGAAACGTTATTCGTTGTTTCTCCGGCTTTCTTCCCAGGGCAGATTTTTCAAATGATGCAGCATAGGTTTTCTCTGGTAACATTTTCCAATAAAGGCCACTTTCATCTGCGTTGTAAATTTGTTCCATTCTTAAATCTAGCTCGGTAATTATTTTCATCAATTTTTCTTTGAATGGTTGCACTAATTGTAGTTGTCCTGATAATTTTTCACCAGATATAGACAGCAGTCGAATTCCATATCTTGTTTTGAATCGGTAGCTATGAAATTTTCAGTTTCTTTCAGTTTTTCATTTAACAGGCTCGCTCACTGTTTAAGTACTTCGCCACTAACTGGGACATGATTTTCCCGTTGTTTTAAAAACCACATATACAGGGAATTTTCCATTTTAGGTGCCTTCGCATTTTTTAAAGTTTTTCTTTTTCCCGGACCTCCAAATGTATTGCACGTTCTTTGTAAAATTTGAGTTTTCATACGCTTAATTTTACAGATTGTTGCTTTCGATACTCCATATTTTTTTGCTAACTGTGTCACTCCCGCACCTAGTGCAACTTCGTCTATAATTTTCACTTTCTCACTCAACTTTAAACACTTTCTTTTATAGGATGTGGATGCCATAGTCGTAAAATATATTAACGCGTGCAATGTATTCACTTAAGTTCAAAAATGAAATACATACGTACTTATAAACGTATCCTAAACGATCATACGACTGACCGAGTTTGTCGTATTTTATCGCAGAGGTGAATCCCCTACACTCTACATCAAAAATCGGGGACTCCCCGACGCCCGACACATATCATCGAGGCTTCAGCATTTTACCGTCGCGCTGTTTCCGTGCGCCGAGAGTTGTTTACGTTATCGAGCGTACACATTGTTTACGTTATCGCGCGTTCCGTTTGATCCTATAGAACGAAGTTTGTGTTTACATTAGCGCAAGTTTTCATTATCCCGTGTTTACGTTATCGAGCGTCTGCTGTATATCGATAAAGCATTAAATTTTTACAAGTTTCTCAACGGCCCAAAGAACGCAACTTTTTCCTGTTTTAATCTAAGCTGTATATACCACAGGTATTGAGATCCTCCTTATCTTAAACAACCTGTATATGCTGGGAACCTTTTAGGACAGCATTACATGTTGGAACTTGGCATCCCGGACTATATTGCAAATCTGCCGGTATCTACATAAAGCTCCGCTTCGCATTTCCTGGTTTATTGCAAACGTAATTCGAGTGGGTCGTACGCCCGTCGCGCGCCGGTTCCAGAGCGTTCCCTCTCACATTTCGGGATCACGTGTCGTATTGTTCCTGCAGGATCACGTGTCACTTAATCCCGGTTTGAGGTGAATGCCGGAGTGTATTCAGAGTAGTACACAGAAAAAACGTATTAGTGGATTAAACAAAGTTGCACTCTTTTTATATCCGCTTTTCGGCATCCGGTGATGGAAAAAGTTACCGGTTTATCAATGCTTTTACATTCAGGAGGATGTCTTCCCAGGATATGCAGCTTAGGCTACGAGCAGCCACTAAATGTACACTGAGTTTGAATGAGGGGCATCGTAAGGCACCTATGGGAAAGTATTTAAAAAACAGGTCACGCGATCCAAATCTTGATCATTTGGCCGTCATATACTAAGTGACATATAAATACGAACACCCAGTTTAAATGGTTTTATTTTAATAAAAGTTGGTGAATGTATTTATCTTACTGTAAATAACAAGTGAAAAAATTTTCAGCCTTATCAGTTGGATATTCCGGTTTTTATACTGCTTTTTTTTAATTCACTAACGCTCTAAAAATGAATATTTCAGCCGCAGTAAAGAATCAACGTTGGCGGATTTTGGTTCTTGACATCCTTTACGATCGGTTACGATGCCTAGAGTACGGAGACCTGTACGATTTCGTCAACTTAGTGAGTTTGATAGGGGCCGTATAGTGGGACTTCGGGAAGCTGGACTTTCTTTTCGGGCAATTGCAGTTAGAATGCAAAGAAGTGTAGACACTGTGGTCAGGTGTTGTCAGGCATGGATTCGAGAAGTCCGTACGCAAAGAGCAAGGGGCACTGGACGCCGCCGTAGAACAACAGACCGTGAAGATCGCCGCCTAAGATTATTGGCCTTAAGGGACCGTTTCTCCACTACCAGGTCCATTGCAAATGAATGGTTTGCAGAACACGGAGGACCTATTGGCATGCGAAGTGTTTACTGACGAATGAGAAGTTTTGGCTTGTTTTCATACCGGCCACACTGGGTCCTCCCTTTAACACCGACGTAATCGCCTTGAGTGGTGCAGACAACGGCCACTCTGGGATCAGGAATGGAACAGTATTGCCTTTAGTGAAGAGTCTCGATTTTGTTTAGACATGCATGATGGTCGTGCCAGGGTTAGAAGGCGACGTGGTGAAAGGAGGAATCCACAGTTTTTTGTTGAAAGACATGTTCATCGCACTGTTGGAGTTATGGTTTGGGGTGCTATAGCTTACGGTTCCAGGTCACCTTTAGTCTTCATCAGAGGTAACATGAACGCGCAGCGTTATATCCACGAAGTTATAGAACCCCATCTTTTACCCTATCTTGACACCCTGGCAGATCCAACTTTCCAACAAGATAATGCCCGACCACATGTTACAAGAGTCACAATAGACTTCTTTCAACATAATGATGTCACATTGTTACCATGGCCACCAAGATCTCCCGACTTATCCCCAATTGAGCACGTGTGGGATATGATGGGTAGGAGATTGCTCAATTTGCAACGTCCTCCTCAGACTCTAGAAGCACCTCGAGAGGAGTTGGTGGTTGCCTGGAATGAGATACCACAGGAGGACATTGACCACCTGATCAGAAGCATGCCTAGGCGCGTTGGAGAATGCGTAGCACATCAGGGTGCATCCACACATTATTAAAGGTCAAAGAGCTTGAAAGCAGTGCAATCATTTTGAAATTTTTATCATTTACTTATTATGCTTCATTAAGTACTTATACAAAATTTTATTAAAATAAAACCATTTAAACTGGATGTTCGGGTTTATATGTCACTTAGTATATTTACATATGGTGGTTAAGTTGTAGAACGGTTATTCAACGTATCTCCGTATCCTGTGGGCTGATTTTAACTTTTTGAAGCACATTTTACTCCTTTTTACCTCCTACGCTACTGATTGTAATCAGCGGGAAATTTCGAAAATAAAAATGATGTTTTTTTTAATGTACGAGTACATCACGAAAAACCATGCCTATAACTTGGGAAGTGCCATTCAGATTTTCATGAAACTTTTACACAATGTTACTAACATTCCAAGGGCTTTGTAGTTTTCTAAAATCGGTGCAGTGGCGGCGGATTAAAAGGTCAAAAGCTATGCTTCCAACCCCGGTCATTCTATGCATCTAGTAGCCATATTTCACACAGCATAGATTTACCCGTACATTTTCATTTACAACAGAATGATAGAGGAATGTCGAAAGCACCGCCTGGCTGAGCAGTCCGGCTTATACAGGGAAGACCAAATTTGTCTGACGGCTTGAGTTCAATGTGTACGAGAGATAAGCGCGAGAAATGTGTATCAACACATGTTAGAAAGAGATAGGCTGAAGAGCGAAGGTAATCACCACGTTGCTAATATGTTACACCAGACAACGTTCGCACAGGCTGTTACAAGAGGTTGGGTTAAAATAACTTGCTGCAATGCCGCGCAGATGTGGAAAGGGACAACGTTGCCACATGGTCGATGACTACCAGTAGTAGTGCTGACTTAATCCGTTTAATTTCCCTGTTCTACATGTCCGTAACTAAATATACTAAGTGACATATAAATCCGAACACCCAGTTTAAATGGTTTTATTTTAATAAGATTTTGTATAAGTACTTAATGAAGCATAATAAGTAAATGATAAAAACTTCAAAATGATTGCACTGCTTTAAAGCCCTTTGATCTTTAATAATGTGTGGATGCACCCTGATGTGCTACGCATTCTCCAACGCGCCTAGGCATGCTTCTGATCAGGTGGTCAATGTCCTCCTGTGGTATCTCATTCCAGGCAACCACCAATTCCTCTCGAAGTGCTTCTACAGTCTGAGGAGGACGTTGCAAATTGAGCAATCTCCTACCCATCATATCCCACACGTGCTCAATTGGGGATAAGTCGGGAGATCTTGGTGGCCATGGTAACAATGTGACATCATTATGTTGAAAGAAGTCTATTGTGACTCTTGCAACATGTGGTCGGGCATTATCTTGTTGGAAAGTTGGATCTGCCAGGGTGTCAAGATAGGGTAAAAGATGGGGTTCTAGAACTTCGTGGATATAACGCTGCGCGTTCATGTTGCCTCTGATGAAGATTAAAGGTGACCTGGAACCATAAGCTATAGCACCCCAAACCATAACTCCAACAGTGTGATGAACATGTCTTTCAACAAAAAACTGTGGATTCCTCCTTTCACCACATCGCCTTCTAACCCTGGCACGACCATCGTGCATGCCTAAACAAAATCGAGACTCGTCACTAAAGACAATACTGTTCCATTCCTGATCCCAGAGTGACCGTTGTCTGCACCACTCAAGGCGATTACGTCGGTGTTCTCGAGTTAAAGGGAGGACCCAGTGTGGCCGGTATGAAAACAAGCCAAAACTTCTCATTCGTCGGTAAACACTTCGCATGCCAATAGGTCTTCCGTGTTCTGCAAACCATTCATTTGCAATGGACCTGGTAGTGGAGAAACGGTCCCTTAAGGCCAATAATCTTAGGCGGCGATCTTCACGGTCTGTTGTTCTACGGCGGCGTCCAGTGCCCCTTGCTCTTTGCGTACGGCCTTCTCAAAGCCATGCCTGACAACACCTAACCACAGTGTCTACACTTCTTTGCACTCTAACTGCAATTGCCCGAAAAAAAAGTCCAGCTTCCCGAAGTCCCACTATACGGCCCCTATCAAACTCACTAAGTTGACGAAATCGTACAGGTCTCCGTACTCTAGGCATCGTAACCGATCGTAAAGGATGTCAAGAACCAAAATCCGCCAACGTTGATTCTTTACTGCGGCTGAAGTATTCATTTTTAGACCGTTAGTGAATTAAAAAAAAGCAGTATAAAAACCGGAATGTCCAACTGACAAGGCTGAAAATTTTTTCACTTGTTATTTACAGTAAGATAAATACATTCACCAACTTTTATTAAAATAAAACCATTTAAACTGGGTGTTCGTATTTATATGTCACTTAGTATATTTGTACCAAATTGACGGTAAAATTCGAAAAATTGCGCGTTTCGAAAAAAAGCACTGGCATACCATTTTAATGCACGTTAATTTTGAGTAAAGACTTTTGAATGTGGTCAATCCACATAGGAAATTTTCGGTTTTGAAGATATTATAAAATTTTTTTATTTTTCCTCTTTTTAATGTAGCACTCGAAGAAAAATATTTTACATAGAAGACCCCCCTTAAAACGCGGTCCTGTGTATGGTATTTCATTTTTGGCCACGACATGTGAATCACCCTGTATATTATTATGTAGTATGGGAGTCTTATCACTAGATAGGTTGGCTATTATTATTATTCCTCTTGACGCACACTTTTAGCGCCCAACTTACTCACCATACTCTTCTCTCCGACATCAACTCGCAACTCCCAGTAAGTAGGTGTACCGATATCCGACGACGTCCTCACTTGAAGCGCTCTGACGTAAGCAGATTCTGTATCGCGACTTCACGGCGGTTACTGTGTCTATCGTCGGTGGGCGCCGAGATGAAACTGAAGTTGTGAGGGCGGGAGTTGGAAGTTCGGAAACTCTCACCCTCTCCGCGTTTGCACACCTGTTGCTCGCACATGCTTCGCTGCCGCCCTAGATGTTGTGTCGAAACGTTCAACCAAGTCTAGGACGCAAAACAATGGACATGGGGAGATGCACGTGGTTTATTGTTTTTACTTCATACGCCACTGGCGAGGAAGTGTTGTAAAGACGAAAAATTTCGAGAATGAGATATTACTTTTTTTATGTTATACGACATGTACAGCACGAAAATATGTGTCACTCATTTCCAGGGTCATGGAGGTCATGGTGCCACAACCAAACATCGACCATCTCATTTTGTCGATTACTTGTCAATAAAATTTCGTGGGAATGTTCTCGTTTCATTCTTGATGTAACACTACCTCACTGCCAAATAATCAAGTTGAAGATATTATTTTTTCAGAGTGTAACCTTCTAATGTCATATACGAGCCAGGCAACAGAGGCAGATTGTTTGGTTCCCCCACTCCAATCCCTCACCAAGCCAGCGTCGCTGCGACGTTTAGTCTTGGCTCAGCAGCCGTCAGCGATGGAGCTTCCTCTTGCGTCTCCCGCCAGCTGCGAGTTGCGGTCTGTTATTCGTTTGCTGGCCGCTAAGAAGAAATCGGCGAAGGAAATTCACGAAGAACTTTGTCAAGTGTATGGAGAAGACTGTATGAGCTGCGGGATGGTGCGCAGATGGGTCAGGGACTTTGAAAATGGCCGTACAGACGTCCACGACGAAGCCTGTGCAGTGCGGCCATCGGTTTCCGACGAAACAATTGCCAAAGTCGAAGCTGCAATGCTTGAAGATCGACGGATTACAGTTCGGGAGCTGTGCACAAAGATTCCGGAGGTCAGCAAAACCGCAATTGACAAGATTTTGACTGAACATTTAGGCTATTCAAAGGTCTGCGCAAGATGGGTACCAAGAATGCTCACTGCAGACCACCGGCGGCAGCGGGTTGAAGCGGCCCAAGAATTTCTCGCTTTTCACGGAACAACCGAAGAGGAATTTCTGGACTCTATTGTTACTGGTGACGAGACCTGGGTACACTACACCACACGGGAAACAAAGGAACAATCGAAGCAGTGGAAGCACTCTTCTTCACCAAGAGCAAAGAAGTTCAAACAAATCCTGTCTGCCGGGAAAATCATGGCTAGCGTTTTTTGGGATCGAAAGGGCGTATTGTTGTGCGAGTTTATGCCTCGCGGGACAACAATCAATGCTGACCGGTACTGTGAGACCTTGAAAAAACTTAGACGTACCATTCAGAACAAGAGAAGAGGAATGCTGACGAAAGGAGTGCGTTTTCACCATGACAATGCCCGACCGCACACCGCCAATCGAACCACAGCCCTCACCGAAAGATTTGGATGGAAAATGGTGTCCACCCACCCTACAGCCCAGACTTAGCACCAAGTGACTTCCATCTCTTCCTTCCCTGAGTTGAAGAAAAACCTTGGCGGAACCCAATTCCAGACAGATGAAGAGGTGCTAAACGCGGTTGTTAGTTTTCTACACGGACAGGCGGCAGAGTTCTATGACTCTGGTTTGAAGAAGTGGATGCCTCGAATGCAGAGATGCATAGAACGCAACGGCGATTATGTAGAAAAATAAAAGAAAGACTGAACTTTCCAAAAATGTATTTTCTTTGCAATGAAACCAATTTTTTGATATGAAAAAAATTTGTGGAACTTATTTTACGGACATGCCTCGTACATTTATACGCTTCCGAGTCCGATAATCATAGATCTCCGTACATTTGCCCTTAAAACTTGATAGAGAAGTATTTTCATCAGACGCGTATGTGGATATACCTGCTGTCGTGGCTAACGTTGCCAGATGGTCGGTTGTGTCGGTACGACAGGGTAGAAGTTTCTATGTCGGAACGTTCTAAAATGTATGGGTCTGTTTGACTGACTTGATCCATCCAATTTTCTTGTTTGTAGCTAACCCTTTTCTCAGAGGCGTCAAGTTGTGCCGTACGTAATATTTTATAAGCTTATGACAGCGTTCCGTGGAAAGTGCAGAGTCCACCTACTTGACGATATTTCTTACTACTCGTATATGATCAGTTCTGTTTTCGGAGCGAACCAGTAAAGGTAATTTGGTAGTTTGGAATGCTGAATTATACACGCTGTTAGGGAAATAATATTCGTAACTTTAGAGGTGATTCCTTGCATTATTATAAGCAAAAAAGTTCATTATAACCTATGTCCGAAAATGAACCATTTCGGAGCAAAAAATGCTGAACTTGTCTCTTTTTAGTCATGAAATCAATTAATTTTGCACCTTAATAATTTAAATGCTTATGCCTAATAGCATAAAATACATCAATACATTTATTTATTAATTAGCTGTCTCTAACAAAATAATTTTCTTGCTTATTAAATACAATTTTCCGAAAAAAAACAGTCAAACAAAATCCCTCGCACAACTGCTTGTATCATCGCGTGTTGTTGTGATCACTAATACATTTAACTGTATACTTTATCTGAAGTCACTTGAAACACTGTGAAATACCGGGTGCGTTTTATATATCTATATTTAACACGCTCTGTTGCTGCAAAAATCGCCAAATTTCGCAGCAAATATCCCCCGTATAAGATCAAAGGCAGTTTCACCGGTCCACGTGGAGTAAAGCACGCCTATGCGTGGACATAGCCAATGAGAAAGCGTGTATTTCAGTGCTCCGAACAAGTGCTGATGGCTACTGAAAATTGAAACAGTTTAGCCAGTGCCGTGTAGCGGTGAATAAACGTGTTTTCTTTAGTCTGTCCGTGTTTTTTCATAGATTTTATTAGTTTGTGTGTTTTTGACTTTTGAATACTCAGTTTACTTGTTGATTTAATTGTTGTGTTGATTGTTCTTGTGTGTCCTAAATATGGCTCTTTGGAGGCCTTGGGAAAATGCTCCAAGCCACGAGGAGATGGTTGATGACCCTATGCAGGCAGAATTCTTTCATAAAGATTTAGAGGAACAGACCCAAAGAGTAATCCTAAATATGTATGATTGTCTGAAAAACGAAAATCCAGATTCCTCGCAAAATCAAATTTCAAACGGAATTTGTATCCTGACAAATATCAGTCGGTCTACCATTTATCGGGTTATAAAAAGGGGAGATGTAGGCAACCATTCCTTCCACAGAAAGCGCATAGGGCAAAAATTAAAAAGAATAGACGTGGGTTTTCAGGAAGATATTCGTCGTATAATATACGGATTTTATAAAGAAAATTTGGTGCCCACGTTGGAAATGATACGGGATAAATTAAAAGATTATCCTGAAGATTTTTATAATTACAAATGCTTAGACTCACTGCACTGTATTGTAAAACTGTATGGTTTTCAATACAAAAAATTAGATAAAAGAATGGTGATTATGGAGTCGTCTCGAATCGTTGAATTGCGCCAAGAATTTTTGCACAAAGTTAAAATCTATAGAGAGCAGAAAAGAAATCTGATTTACCTGGATGAAACGTGGTATGATACCCATGATGTTGTGCAGTACGGCTGGGTTGACGACAGCAACAAGTGCATTTTAAATGCACCATGCAACCGTGGAAAACGAATCATTATTCTCCATGCTGGCAGTGAAAATGGATTTATACCTAATGCCAAAAATATCAAAGAATCATGTGCCGACTATCATGAGGACATGACCTCCGACTTATTTGAAAAGTGGATAGAGCAGCAGTTAATACCAAACATTTCCCCAAATTCAGTGATTATTATGGACAATGCGCCATACCATTCCCGACAGAAAAACAAAATTCCGAATACAGGCACAAAAAAACAAGACATTATTGATTTAATGAAGGATAAGGGAATGGAAATACCACAAAAATCAACCAAAGCCATATTATTGGATCTTATTAAAAGACAAAAATTTGAAAAAGAGTATGTTGTTGACAATCTGCTTCAGCAAAATGGCCATGAAGTATTACGTCTACCTCCCTATTACTGCATTTTTAACCCGATTGAGTTGGTCTGGGCTGCTTTAAAAAAAAAGTAAGAAAACATAATCAGACCCCTCAATTAAGTGAATCGCTATTGGCCACAATAAGAGATGCAGTATCTCATATTGCTGCCACAGACCTATGGAAGCAGTGTTCTAGGCATATTATTGAAAATGAAAATGAATATTGTGTTTTGCCTCCTGTAAATCCCGTTGTAATTCCTCTACAAGATGACTCTAGCGACAGCTCCGAAGGCGAGGATGATATATAAATACCTATAATGTAAGTCTTTATATACCTTTTTATATACCTACCTGCTATGTAAATATTTGCCTATGTCAAACGTTGGAATTCTGTAATTTTTCCATTTCTTAACTTTCAGTCAACATAAATTAAACTCCCAATATAAGTATTTTTTATCCCAAATCAAAAAAATAAGAAGATAGTAAAATCCATTTATTGTGATATAAAAACATTATTATTATCGTTCTAAATAAATGACCGCACGCCTATGATACGTCATGAAATTACAAAGGACGCGCCGACCAAAGGTTTTTATGCTATTTCAAGTGACTTCAGATAAAGTATACTTTTATGTGATTTACGGATGTTGTTGTTTTTTTCTTTTTTCGTGCATCGCACAGTTTCAAATAAGTTACTGATAATCGCGGGAATTGGTGGTGTATCGCCACGTACCGGTAAGTCCTGTCATTTTTTTTAAGTAAATGTACTGTACTGAAAGCGTGATTAAATAAAAAATATTAGCCACAGAAAATTGCGTAACAGTACTCAATAATTCAAGGCATATTTTCAACAAAAATATCATACAAGCGTAAACAACTCCGGTCGTCGTGCGCTCGTATCGCGGTTGCGTGGCAGTGTTGCCAAATGTTTGAGAAAATATAATCATTTACGACTCACTTTTCTCGAAAACGATTGATTTTCGGACATAAGTTACAATGAACGTTTTTTGCTTAGAATAATGCAAGGAATCACCTCGTAAAGTTACGAATATTATTTTCCCAACACCACGTATATTATATGTTCGTAGGCGAATTCTAAAGTACCGTGGAGTGAGATTTGATGGGTCCTGGTGCAAATTGACTGTGGATTCAGAATCTGCGTGAAACCCATCGAAACAGATTCGACTACTGTGAGAGTGTATAGCAGTTATCGCTTGGAACACCGGAAGGAACTCCAAAATCTCAATTCGCCTTTCATAGTTCAGTGACCATTGTGACCGATCCCTGGAAGCGGATGGTCCTGGCGGAATTGTAGATGATCTCGAAAAAACGATATAAGATCCTTAAAACTACAGGCCTATAGCTCTGCTTTCTGTTATAAGTAAGGTGATGGAGAGGTGCATAAATCGCGAGCTTCTGGACTACCTCGAACATCACAGCTTGATTAGCGACAGGCAGTATGGTTTCCGGCACCAGCGATCCACAGGGGACCTCCTAGCTTACTGCTACTTTTCTCCACATGATCTCCTTACTCTGAACAGGGCCCAGATGAGACCTAGCCTCGAGTACTGCTCACATATTCGGAATGCTGCCGCCCCGACTATGTGTACATTATGCATGCTCGATGCTATTAACTCTCGCAATGGTCGATTCTGGTAATAGATAGCGCTTTGCGCTCTCTTATTTCGATAAATCGATAAATCTCGTACCTCGGATAGAGGATAGTTATCTCGGCCATGCTGATACGTTGCCAAAAAGCACGAAACACATGTCCGATGGTTGGCTGTCGAAAATTTTCTCACAATCTGCGAAACTCCGGAAACGAAAACTTGGTACACTTGGGATACGCACTTTCGCTGATTCTCCATCTACGAGCCCCTTCCCACTTCAGTTGGCCCGACTATTGAAATCTTAGTTTTTTTCTTATCAAACACAAATAATATAAATGTAGCAGGGTGTTATAGGTTTAAAATATTAACAATGAATATTTTGATAATATATAGTATAAAACACCAACTTTATCACTCCCTAATCAAATTTGCAGCGTAAAAATAACACATGTTGCAATTACGGCATATCAACCTATTTTCATTTCAATGCAAAATAAGTCTATAACGCATAGGTGGCTTTGAAAAATAAAAGCCATGACAATTGTTTTTATTAATCACAGCTGTCAGAATACGTTTAAAATAGTTTTGGGTAGTTAAGGTTTTCAAAATGGGTAGAGGAAAGGTTATTAGTGAGAAAATTCGGTTACTGATAATTAAATTTTTTAATTCTGGGAAATCAAACTCAGAAATTGCAACTTTGTTAGACTTATCGCGGTACAGTGTGAGAAATATTGTTAGAAGATATATCGTAACTGGTTTAGTTAATACTAAGCCACGATATTTGAAAAAAAGTAATATCATAAATGCAGACCGAAGAGCATTAAGAAGAATAATCGTGATAAACAGGCGTGAAAATTATTTACAATTAAGTGCTCTGTGGAGTGACGCTGTTGGAAGGAGAATTTCGAGGTCCACAACTCATAGAGAGGCCCACAAACTGGGATTCAGCACTTGCAAGGTAAGTTTTCTTATAAAAAAAGTGAAGTAAAAACCCTAAAGTTGCAGAACTTGTTTATAGGCCAAAGAAAAGCCACTATTAACTCCACTGCAAAAGAAAAATCGGCTTAGATGGGTTAAAGAACATAGACAGTGGACACCCCAACAATGGTGTGCAATACAATGGAGTGATGAGGCCCGATTCGAAGTTTGTGTTGGTGACAGTCGTAGAGGAGTTATTCGCAAAAAAATGAAGCATTCCATGTTGACTGTCTGAAGAGAAAAGTGAAATTTTCAGCATCCATTATGGTCTGGGGCAGTATGTCATCAAAAGGAGTAGGAAAACTTCATTTTATTGATGGAAATGTGGATACAAACAAATATTTGGCAATTTTAGAAGAATCGCTTTTACCAGTGATGGAAGAATGTTTGACATCCGGCCAAGATTTTGTGTTTCAGCAAGATGGTGCAGCGTGGCATACCTCAAAAAAGGCTAAAAAATGGATGGAAGAAAATAGAAAATAATGTACCACTTTTGAAATGGGTTTCTAGCAGTCCAGATCTGTCACCTATTGAAACTTTGTGGCACGAGATGAAAAAGGTTCTACGACAACATCCTGCTCGTACAATCACCGAACTGAGACAAAAGCTTCAAGAAATATGGGATTGTTTTACACCAAATTTTTGCCAAAACTTGGTTAACACTATGCCCCAAAGGATTTCAGCCGTAATTAAAAATCAAGGTGATGTTACCCAATGGTAATCTTTCAATTGTTGCTTTGTTAACTTCGCGCATTTATTCGCACATTGTTTATTTGTTCAGATGTTCTATTAGTTATAGGTCTAAGTGATAATAACCATAGAAGTTGACGCCATCAAAAAAAAAAGTGATTTCAAATATGTATTTTTTACGACTAGAGTGTATCTAAAACGTTTTTGAGAAAATAAATTGTTTTAGAAGGAAATAGTTTCGTCATGTTTAGTTTATAAAGGCATATTTTGGTACAAATCTTGAAGTGGGCCAACTGAAGTGGGAAGGGACTCGTACAATGACTCAAAAATGCCCCGCTGTTAAAGTCAAACCACGTCTTTCCAGAATTAAGGTAATTATACGGACATTCATTAATTTCCTCAACTCGTTGACACCCAGTTGGCTGAGGCGCATATTGGAAAAACTTTTTCAAGGAGTAAATTATGCTAAACAACGAAAAGGGTTCTATTAAAATGCAAAACAGGCGGTGTCATACCAAAGGGACGTCGGCATTTTAAAGGGCGAGCAGTTTGCCCTGTTGGATACTGTTTTGTTTAGTTTGTAGCGTAAGTGTCCTCCATATACAGCAACCGTTGGTCAGCAGAATTCACGTTGACATAAATGTAGATAGATTATACCTCCGTCATAAGCCAGAAGATAGTATCTGCTAATTAATTTTATATTTTGCAGGAGCGATGGGAGGGTGTTGTGATCATTCTAAAATTTTAACATTTAAGGAAAAAGAATGCTTTCTGTTTGAACCTGGTTAAAATTGATGATATTTCGCATTTATTAATTTTACCGAGGATACCTAGATATAAATATAAAAAGCGGTGCTGTTGCGTTTTGTAGAACTTCCGATTTCAATGTTTTTTCACTTGAAACTTATAGAGGGTAGTCTGATACATTATTTTAAAACAAGAAAAGTGTGGATGAAGCACTTTTTTCATGAAATTTTTTTCCCAAATCACTGTATTTTTAGCAGTTTTTCCACCATTAACTCCACCGCCATCCGCCGTATGACGTTGACGTCTGTGCATATGTCATAGTATAAATGAGAGGCGCTTGCCTGCACTGTTGCCAGATTGAGCTCCGCATTAAGGGGAAAGTATGAAAAGTGGAAAATTTATACACGTATATTTAAATAATGAAACACAAAAGCGAAAAACTGAAACAAACAACAGTGGCAAAATAAAAAGCGATTCTTAATAATTATATAACAAAATATAACAGTGGTAAACTGAAAAACAATTGTAAATAATTATAAAAACAGTAAAACAAGAAACAATTCCATGTAATTATAGAAAACAAAAAAGAACACAGAGAACTGTGGGTCCTGGGCCTCTTCGATGTCTCCACGAAACGTGGGCACATTATTTATGTTCCAAATAGGAGTGCGACTATGCTTGAGAGCGAAATACTAAAATTTGTCAAGCCGGGAACAGAAATCTGGAAGTACGGTTGGGCCGGCTACAATCGCTTGGGGAACCTAGGAGGTGTTTCCCCCTACATCCATGAAACATTGAACTGCACACTAAATTTTGTGGATCCAGTGACAGGAGTGTGCACTAATGAAATTGAAGGGCACTGGTCTAGATTAAAGCAATTTTTGAGGCGGCTGGGTGTCATGCAATCGCCTCATTTACCCGAATATATTGACCAGTTGATTTGGTGGGGGCTCTATGGTCCTAGACCCGGAGACCGATTCAAAAATATATTGCGACAAATTGCCGCAAAGTATACCTTTTAATATTGAATACTTTTTGTTCATTTTATTTTTTGGATTTGTTTTTTAATTTACTGTTTTTACTTTTTGTTTTTGTTATCACTTAGAATTGCTTTTTATTTTACTGTTTGTTGTTTTTTATAATTACATGAAATTGTTTTTTTTTGTTTTACTACTGTTCTTTTTTTGTTACAACTTAGAATTGCTTTTTATTTTACTGTGTTGTTTTTTATTTTTTATAATTACATGGAATTGTTTCTTGTTTTACTGTTTTTATAATTATTTACAATTGTTTTTTAGTTTACTACTGTTATGTTTTGTTATATAATTATTAAGCATCGCTTTTTATTTTGCCACTGTTGTTTGTTTCAGTTTTTCGCTTTTGTGTTTCATTATTTATTATTCGTATATAAATTTTCCACTTTTCATATTTTCCCCTAAATGCGGAGCCCAATCTGGCAACAGTGCAGGCAAGCGCCTCTCATATACTATGACATATGCACAGATGTCAACGTCATACGGCGGATGGCGGTGGAGTTAATGGAGGAAAAACTGTTAAAAATACAGTGTTTTGGGAAAAAAATTTCATGAAAAAAGTGCATCATCCACACTTTTCTTGTTTTAAAATAATGTATCAGACTACCCTCTATAAGTTTCAAGTGAAAAAACAGTGAAATCGGAAGTTCTACAAAACGCAACAGCACCTAAAAAGCATATACTTTCATCTCAGAATTATTGTCAGAACTGCTGTTTAATTAATAAAATAACACAGTAAATACTGCGCCATGTTGTTTATCGCACATTCGGCATATATAAAACCTTTAGTATGTGGAATCCATAAAAAATACTAAATGACCGAGGAAAAGTAATTAAAAGCATTATGGATTCGGTGTAAGTTGCTTTGGTTATGCAGTACAATAAGTACGGCACGGGTATCATGTAAACAACCTATAAAACGTCAACTTGCAGACTAGGTAGTTTTTAGGGCGCAAACAGTGATTCCACGTTTGCTCACTAGGATCGTTGTGAACGTCCATCTATGGAGGAATCACTCAACTAAACTACGCATTATTGGTTGCATAGTTGTGTGAGGATGAGTGATCCGGGTCTGTAGTTTTTATCTCTGTGAAAGTTGGTTGAATAGCAAGATCGCATCTGCATGTGTATAAAATCAGTGTTATTTGCTGTCTGTGAAAATCATTACTGCATATGCTGCCAATGAAGTATATCTATTGGCTGTGCCCGACGTGTTATTTTTATGTTGTGCTTTCTGAAGAGAGGTTATGATCAAAGTTATAAATTACGAAAAACTGTGTGTAATTACTGTTAGCATGTAAAGGGTGATTTTTTAAGAGGTATAGGATTTGATTTTCAAAAAAAACACAAAAAATTTGAAAAAACGATTAAATCTTTATTTGAGTCGATAGAACGGTCGATATAATTTAATTTTTAAAGATTATTTCATGTAAATGTTGGCCGCGGCTCCGCTTTAGATGGCCCATGCGCAAGGTCCAATTTTGGCACACTCTCCAACATATCGGCCGGTACCGCACGAATAAATGCTTCAATATTGGCTTCCAGTGCGTCAATCGTTGCTGGTTGATCCCTGTAGACATTAGCCTTAACATGGCCCCACAAGAAATAGTCCAACGGCGTTAAATCACACGATCTAGGCGGCCAATTGACGGGACCCAAACGTGAGATAAACTGTTCACCGAACTCGCCTCAAAATAGGGCCATTGTTTCGTGTGCGGTGTGGCATGTGGCACCGTCTTGTTGAAACCACATGTCAGCCAAGTCCAGCTCTTCCAATTTGGGCAAAAAAAAGTTTTTTATCATCGCACGGTAGCGCTCGCCATTCACAGTTACGTTCCGGCCATTGTCGTCTTTGAAGAAGTACGGCCCGATGATGCCACCGGTCCATAATCCACACCAAACAATGATTTTTTCGGGATGCATTGGTAGCTCTTGCAATGCTTCTGGCTGGTCTCCACTCCAGATGCGGCAATTTTGCTTGTTAACGTACCCATTCAACCAGAAATGAGCTTCGTCGCTGAACACAATTTTTCGATAAAAATGTGGATCTTCCTCCAACTTTGCCAGCGCCCATTCACCAAATTGGAAACGTTGTGGGAGGTCGAGTGGCTTCAATTCTTGCATCAGCTGTATCTTATAAGGTTTTACACCCAAATCCTGTCGCAAAATTTGCCACGTAGTGGAGTAACAGAGGCCCAATTGCTGCGAACGGCGGCGAATCGACATTTCACGGTCATCACTAACACTGGCGGATACAGCCGCAATATTTTCTTCAGTCCTCACTCTACGTCTGCGTGTTGGTGGTTTAATGTCCAATAATGTAAACTGGGTTCGAAATTTAGTCACAAGCTTCCGAATAGCTCCCTCAGTAGGCCGAGCAAATTGCCCATAAATTGGAAGCAGTGCTCGATGCACTCTCTTAACCGAGCATGAATTTTGATAGTAAAATTCAATAATTTGCAAGCGTTGTTCGTTCGTAAGTCGATTCATGGTTAAATTATAGACCAAACCGAACAAGTTTGACAATGACACAAGACACGATTCACGCGTCATCTGTCAAGAACAGTGTTGCCAAAAAGATACTAGCAAAAAAATCATCCATTATATGGATTGTAATTCGACAGTATACAGTGAATATAATTATTTCTTATCTCTCTCATTTTTGAAATTCAGCAAATTTGTATATGTACCTACTCGTAATTTCCAGAATGGATAAGAAAAAGTGGATGCGCAACTAATTTCTAGCTTTGAATCTCAATTAAGTGTATTTGAGACAAGAACCCGATGTAATTATCATCAACACATACAACTTACAGCTGAGACCTCCAGTAATGCCATCTCAAAAGCAGATTTTATATCACATCAGAGCCAAAGATTGATAACAAGCCTCATGACGTTTGGGCAACACGTATAACTAAGTGCTAAGTTAACATCTTGTAGAATAACCTAGATAATGTCAAAAAATAACAGCATAATGTCAGAAAAAATCGGCATAATGTCACTTTTCAAGATACGTGATACGCGTGCGGGTCATTAACTATGTTTCAATTTATTGTTGTGCAGATACTATTCTAATTTAAGATGATCGTAAAAATGATAGATACTGTAGAAGAAAAATTTTTAATTTTTGGTGTTTCTAATGACGTATACTGTATTCTAATTTTTAACTAGCTCTTATTAGCTTGGCCTGTATGTATGAATGTAACGGAGTCTTTGAGCATAATTTTCACCGATTTCCAGAAGTTTGATTAATTCGAAACTTCGCACACGTAGCAAGGACCGATGACAATGCTATAATTTGATTACAGTTTTCCATTATCCTTATTAGGACCGCCAGGATAGATAAATTATTTTATAGAACCTCTATAGGGGAGTAAGGGAGATAGAGCTAGCGCGAGATCTGCGCATGCGTGAAGTTTTGGACTTACTCTTTGTTGATTTGGGCACTCGGCAACGGCAAGGTCAATCACCTTGTTCATGGCGAATGTTGCCATTAAAAATACTAAAAATACGCTTTTAAAGCTAAACGAACTAAAAAGTAGAAAATAATTTTTAATTGCAAAGAATTTACAGTAGAAGATGGTCTAACAATCAATCATAATTAATGACCTCAAAATTTTACTACATTTTCATAACTCTCCTATCATAGATAGTTGCCAATAGAATGATTCTAACATTTAGTATACGCGTTTTAGTCTGAATTGACTTATTCTGTTAATAACTTAATTTTATTACAATTTTATTTTGAGGTCATTAATCATGATTGATCGTTCGACCATATACTACTGTAATATAAACTCTTTGTAATTAATAATTTACTACTTTTTAGTTCTGCTAGCTGCAAAAGCGTGTTTTTCTAGGTTTTTTAAGGTATAATTTTTTTTAAGTAGGCGTTGCAAACAAATGCTTGACGTAAATACTTTATTATCGTAAAAAATGACAGGAGGTCATTTTAGCAATGAACAAAAGTTCGACATACTGACGTGCCACATTTTGTATATACCGCAGAAATGTATCTTGATAAATTTCTCGAAAGAATGCAGCCTGGTACGTCTCTAAAAAAGGAATCCATAGAGGAAACTCAGAATAGTGTTTTATAACCAATTGCTGAGAACTCTGAGACATCAGCTAGGCAAATTGAGACAAATATAAGAGTAGCCAAATCCACAGCCCAATTTATTTTGCGTCAAAATGTATATTAATATATACAGGGTGTCCGCAAAGTTGGAGTTGTCCTTTTCAGAAACAACTACCCTTGAAATAACAAAGGTAATGTGTAGTGAAACGAGGGCGACCAAGTAAAAAAAAATAAAGGAAAAAGTACTCACTCTCCAGTTGACGAGAAGGGCTAAGTACGTCTCTGCCCGAAATCATACCGCTCCAACAGAAAATGAAATCAGCTGATGAGCTACCGAGCAGACGCAGGCGGTGGTGCAGACCACGAACAGAGGTAACAAATATGACGGCGTTGCCGCGTTTTCAGTTTTTAGGTAAACGTACTTTATAGGTATTGTTCGAAGTTATCGCCGTTTGATTCAAAAACACAGGTGCGTGCACGACGTAGCCAAGCATCGGTGCAGGCTTTGAGAATGGAGTCCCTCCCCCGAATGAAAGCACCAGCTTGTTCAATTCTGAGACGAAGTTCGTCAACCGTATGCACTTCAGTTTTGTACACTAAGCGTTTCATTTCTTCCCAAAGAAAAAAATCACATGGTGTTAAGTCTGGAGATCGCGGGGGCCACAAAAATAATTCATTCAAAAACTCACGTACTTCGCGTCTAAAATGGGGCGATGCACCATCGTGCAGAAACCACATTGATTGTCTTACACTTAATGGCACATCTTCTAACAAGGAAGGCAACATGTTGCGTAAAAAGTCTCGTTATTGCATCCCGTCCAATAGATTTGGGAGAATAAATGGTCCAATGAGCATACCGTTCACCATGCCAGCCCAAACATTCACCGAAAATGTTTGTTGAAAATGTGCCCGACGAACAGCGTGCGGATTTTCTACTGACCAAACATGAGTGTTGCGAAAGTTATTCACCCCATTACGCGTGAACGTAGATTCGTCTGTCACCAATATGCACTTCAAAAAGTCCGGATTATTGTCATGTTGATGCAACAACCACTCACAGAACCGCACTCTTGCTGGAAAATCGTCAGGTTGAAGGGCTTCTACACGTTGGACGTGAAACGGATACAGCCCCTCTTCACGCAGCGTTTGCCACACTTTAGTTTTTGATACTTGCTCTTCTCTAGCCACGTCTCTAGTGCTTGTTGAGGGATTCTCGTCTACGCGATTCAGTAGTTCTTCCTCAACTTGCACCATTCGTGGTTGTCTAGGCCTCCCACTGTGCCCACCTCGAAATTCCTCCAAATGGCCCGTATCCCTGACTCTCTGGACCAGGTACACAAATCTGCGGCGCCATGGATGATGTCGTCTAGGGAAACGATCTGCATACACTCGCGAAGCCTCTGTAGGATTTTGAAGACATTCGCCATAAATTAACAACATATCAACGAGTTCATTATTGGTGTATGAGTGTGCTATTATTATTTTTTTTTGAAACGCAATCGATTATACGGGTTCGTTTACCTCTACACGCGTGACCGTAACCGTGGGTTGAAGGTTGCATACTGACCTGACACACTGACCCCGACCCAGTTCTGTCGTCGGGTTGAGCCAGTGACCTTGTACCACTCGGTGATGTCGCGGCTACAGGACGGTATTCAGATATGTTTGATGTTGCAGAGCCCTTTATCTCGGTTTCCTTAAGACATTGGTGTATATGGTACTAAGAAAAATTGCTTATGTTTTCAAGATCTACACGTCGTGTAAAGGAAAACCCCAACTTTGCGGACACCCTGTATAATTATATTATATAATTCAGGATTAGTACTACCAGCGCCATCTGTTGAGAAGCGCTACAGGGACTCTCTTTCGGCACTCTAGCGCCATCTGCTGGGAGCCGCGCCAGGGAGTCTCCTTCGAAATCGACGCGTAGTGACCTCGAAGATTCTGGACTGTCGCTGTGTGGCTCACCTGAACTTTCTCGAACTAATGAGTGCATGCGATGCGAAATATATAAGCCGACGAACGGTTGAGTGAATGACGTGACATAATAATTCGTCAATAAGTAGTCAGACACGGCTCGCACTGTAATCAAAAGTTAGCACGAATTTTTACTAAACTCAAAATTACACTCTAACAAAACCGAATCAAAAATTTGTTTAGTTCACCTCAAAATTAATCCGTGTACCAAGTCAAAAAGCCTAGGTGTTTTCTCTTAAACTAAGCACATCTAATTTCTTTGCTCTTCTCCTTTTTTCTGCTCTTTCCCTTTCTCTTTTTCCTTGACTTTTTCTGGTTTATGGGCAACCAGGACTGACAGATTCGACTAACGTACATTAGACAGTGACTTTTGGGCAAAGGCCTACGGACCGCTCAGACAAACAAATGACGAATAGTAGTTGGTTGTGTTTTGTTTTAAATAAATTAGTGCATTTTTTCTTGTGGAATCGAGTGCTTTTAATCCACACCCAAAAGAACCCAGAAAAGCGCTACAATATGGTCCAACGAGAGTATGTTATCTTTAATCGCCGCAAGACGCGAACTCAGCTCCGTGGATTTATTGACAATGTGAAACGGGTATAACAAAAGTCGTAAAAATTTGGCCAGGCAAACCAAAAGAGCCAGACTGGACCAACTTTTTGGAACGTTCCAAGAACCAAGTGTGTTATTACTGATATGGTAACAAAAATAAACTATAAAAGGTGTAACAACTTGTACAGTATGCATTTTTCATATTACATGAATGACTCTAAATTGGTGGCAGTGAGAATATATTTTCTGGTCCTTCGTAAACAAGCCAGACTAATTGAAAGCGTACAGTGGATAAGTACCTCGAAATTGATGTTATTCGCAGCGAACGTTTGACCCAATTCTACTGAATATATATGTCCCCCCCAGAGATACGTGTAAACATATTTTTGATCCCTCTTCCGAAGTCATTCAAGAGATATAAAGGGTGTTTCCGAATGGTGAGGTGGGAATTCAAGGAGCGATTCCTTAGACTAGAATCAAAGATTGTTTTATAATTTGAATTCCGATGCAACGTTTGTTCAGTGTTCAGAATTTTCGAAAATGACACTGTCTCTTTAGGTGTCTTCATTTAGGATACAGGAATAGTAGACTACTCCACCCTTTTAATAGTACACAAAAATGACCAGTCTCTGAAAATGCGTTATTGTCAATGTAAATAGTAGCTTAGGCATATATATATATATATAAGGCTATAATTTATATTAAATGATGCTTCACATCACAAAGTGTAAGCATACGAACTATTTCGAACACGTTTTGCATGCGAGTTCAACACTGCAGCACACGAATGCTTTCTATAAAATCAAGACACACTCTTCTAAAAAGCCACTATCGCTACCAATTTGAGTTATGATCAATCTTTGACCTTTCCCTGACGGTCCACGAAGACCTGTTGACAAACCTTCAATGCTTGCTTGTCGGTTACTCACTACGTTTTTGTCTATCCAGGTTTTTTTAACTGTGTGACCTGCATTTACCCATGTTTCGTCCAAATAATTGATTTTTCTGCTTTGTCGCCTATATTCAATCATTTCGCGTAGGTATTTTCGACGCCAGGTGACTATTTCAGGTCTCTCTATCAATACTGACTTCCGATTACTCGTTTCGTAACGAAAATTAATTTTGTGCAGGGATTTCCTCATTACCTCGACGCTCATTTGGGGTATAATTTCATTTTCCTTGATCGCTGCATGTACAGCCTTGAGGGTTGGTATCTCATTCCTAAAGAAGAATGAATGTACGGTTCGCCTTAACGCCATTTTGCTATCGTCACCCAATTTAACAGCCTTTCGTCCCTTCAAATTAAACTTTGGATCAGTAGTAGCTCCAGTTTTCTTCTGTTCATGCACCACTCTGCGAATGGTCCACTCTGGAACGCCTATCATACTTTCACAACGCGCGAGTGCATCTCCCTGCGACATAGTTCTGTTCAGATAATTGAACACGTTGAGCACGATTTCTTTCGCGTCCCTCTTCAGTGCTTTACGAAGCCGTCTACTTGTTCCCTGGCTTTCAGTACTTCCACTCGTGCCATTTGTACTCTCCATGGTTAGGTATAACCAAAACAGTAACCACAGAAACCACAACAATAACAATCACACAAGAATTCTTATAAAAACATACAATATGCGATCGCTCAACGAAACACGTTCCAATGCGTTGCCGACGCCTATGAGTCTGCCGGTCGAGGCGCGTCTTTGATCTCATTGGTTCTACCGGCGGAGAACAATCAGCCATTATTTCCATCTCTGTCTGTGCTGTTGACCACCGCAAAGCCACAGAAACGACATAAGTCGTACGCTATACGGCTGTACTGGAAGGAAGCCGGGATCGAGCTCTGATCACGTGTTGATCACGCGTATGAGTCATTACAGTTTTAAATAGTTGTAGTATAGACGGTTGACAAGTCTGGTTAATGTCACTCAACACGACCGCCGTTAGGCCTGCTTATGTTTTACATTCCGTTCCTCTGGGCACTTGTACACTGGGTGTAAGCTTTCACTGGCGTTATTTACACGCAAATGGGTATCTATAGCGGTCGCTTCTTAAATCTAGCCTGGTATAGGGTGGTACGGTATGGCGGGTTTATTGTTTTCACCTTTATCGTTATATCATCGTTTTACAAAAGTAATTGTTACACTTTTTCAAAACACACGTTCAGCTTTTTTTTTATATTTCATAAAATCAATATGGGGGTTCGATTTTATGCACTCTATTACTAGTGGGTGAGCACTCTTAGAAAAATACTCCATTTTCAGACATTATACTTCGTATTTATTACCCTATTATTATACAATACACTCAAACTTGTAAGTTTCCATTGCTTCTATTTTATATAGATTGAGAAACAAAACTAACTTCAACGATATGCTAATTATAAATGAAGTCATAAACATTCCTGCTAGAATCAATAAAACATACATCGCAAGTTTTCCTGTCTTGTTTATCATTACATTTGCTGACCTGTTCACACACTTCAACGGAATCAGAGTCAGTCTCTAGATTTCCGTTTTTTGCGAAATACTCACGAGCCGCTTCTGTATCCAATACCTAAAAACAAATTGTGAAAATAAGCAAATATGTATAACTATAAGGAATCATGAGCTCGTGTTTGATGAAAAATTAAATAACAAAGGTTTACAATAGCAATAGCCCCTAAAAAGATTTGAGAGATTTTGTTAAAAAAACATCTTCTTTTTTTAATATTGTTTTTCGGGGTTCGAAACGAAATATTTGGCACTTTCCAGGATATTCAATCGCAAATATCTCGCAAACTATCAACTTTAATATCTCGTTAGCTATCAACTTTAAAGGAAAGTTCATAAGAACCTTTTTTGACACAAAAAACCTGACAAAAGAGCGGGAAGCCAATTTTTTGATTTTGTTAACCTGTTTTTGGAAATTTCGTTGGAATTTTGGGCATTTGGGGGCTTCTCTTCGAGCTGGGAGTATTTGCAATCTTTTTTAGATAACCAAATCCATCTTTCTGGTGGACTCATATTTTTTTCAAAATTATCATGATTTTAAAATAAAGCATAAATTCAACACATTATTTCACCTAATAACCCTAAATAGTGAGTATGTAACAGTGAGGCGCCCCCTTTTAGGGAAATCCAAAATAAGTGGCAATCACGCAATGCAATTTTAGTTTGCAACAGGAATGTTCTAGCATCACATTTCCAACGGTTTGACACTCCTTCAATGCGCAAACTGTCAAAAAAGAAACTGTTTTAAATTTGATTCTGCTAGAACACATTTTTCTGTCAAAATACGTTTCAATTGACAGTGACAGCATCGTATTTGACATTTAGATGATATTCTATGTTTCTGTCTTCATTGTCAGGCCAATGGATTACAGTTCCAGATATACTAAGTCCTTAAACTTGATTAAACGTCTTATCGTGTAGAATAAACAACTAGTCGTTATATCAAACGTATCTGCCACAAAAGGAAATATCCTGCGAACCACAAAAAGATGTTGTGTTCTCATTCAGTTCAAATATCTTCAGCTACTTTGCGAGTCACTCTGAAATGTCCCATGTATTCACTTCCATTGTAAAGAGGTACTGTTATTTATTACATGCTTATTTTTTTTTGTCTATTATGATGCAATACAATCAGGTATACACAATACAGTTATCTAGCTTCAATCTTTTCAATTGATACAAAGCATTCAAAGTTGCAAAGAAACTAAAAAAGACGCAAACTCTCCAACATAATTCAAAAACCATAACCTCAAACCATAAGGCAGCCATAACAAAACAAGATCTTGTGCATCTGCGTAAGTCAGAAACTTCAACTCCCGCCAAAATCATGTGTGACCATCCGAAACCAAAAATTGGTTTGCCGAACCAGGTTTTACTCTTTCTTCAACATGTTTTCTCCACTGCGCACGCTCAGACCATGTCAAACTGTTGAAAATGTGATGCTAGCTAGAACATTACTAATGCCATACCTTGGTAAGCTTTGTAGCTTTGCTATTTACGACAAACACATTCACGTGCATATCTTTCTTCATTTTCACTGTCCTGTTCCTCAAGCCCTTGACCAAGGCGTTGCAAAAGGCCGGACAAAACAGATAGTAAAAGAAAAAGTTGACAGTGACGTTGACAGCTCCCAATATCGTGCATAGTTGCCGGATCACCTCCAAGGCGGTGGATTTTGCTTTGTTGTGGTCGCCTGAGAATAGAATGCTGACGGCTCTCGTTCTGCAAACTAAGGAAGAGGGGACTTCGGAAATAAGGAATAGGACTATGATTGAGATAAGGGTTATGGTCAAGTGAGTGTGATCCTGGAAAGGGAATATGCATCAAAAGAATAAGATAAAAAAATCGGACGAAATAAAAGAAATCGAAATTTATGTTCAAAAAAATATAGTTGTGATAACTTGGGATTCAGATTGTGTATAGGAGTTTGTAGAACAAAATTTCTATTTCCGCTATTAGTACACTTGGCATCAAGTGGGTTGACTTTGCACTTCCTACGCATCACCGTCATCAGTTCATAAAGGATTAAATTCAGCATTTAAATCCTTTGAGACAAAAAATGAGTTACGAGCATACATAACAGAGTAGTTAAACGTGTCAAGTCAGTCAAACAGGCCCATACAATACATTCTTTCTACTGATAGTTACTGGCCGTGTGGCAACGTGGTCTCTTTACACATTATTTGCACTGCATCGGTAGAGTAAGTTATCTTTCATTCCATGGAAGCTCCGTACGTTTTTGCGTTTCAGCAAAAACACATACAGGGTGTTCATTTGAAAACTTCCCACCACGGATTCATCAAAAACCACTGATTAAAAGCAAAAGCGCCGAGACACGTCAAAAGATTTGTCAAGGGCGACAACTTTTCAACCAAAAACTACTTCACCCCCTTTCACCCTCTGCCCCCCAAGGTTCATCCGCTTGAAAATTTTAAATGACGAGCGGTATTGAGTAATAGGTAGCTTGTTTGAAAGGTCTTTCGAATTCCTTTGTTTTGACTTTTTTAGAATAGGTCGATTCGTTTCAAGAAAATTAGAAAATTCTTTATTTACCTTAATTTGTTCAGGTAGGAAACAAAAACACATGAAAATATCGCTTTTCATTTCAATAAGTGTTCAAAATGTTCCCCGTTAGGGTTTGCCAAATCTACAATTCGTTTATAATTTAAACCGGAATCTACCAACGTACACAGCAATTCGGAAGATTAGATATGGCAACAACCAAATAACAACCCGAATTTCCGCAATCTTTTCATCAACACAGTAAAGCACCCCACAAACCGGCGCGAAATAATCGCGGCGAACTATTCGCAACGAAATTCAGAGCGAAATTCGCAATCTGTTTCGCCTGTTTATTCATACCAAAGCGTCTTATTCGCTCCGCGAACGTGAAGGTTTCGACAGGTTGCGTACATTTTATTTTTGCCTTTTGCAATGAGCTCGTCTTCAGAAGAAGAGGAGGCACTTCTATTTCTTGCTTTAGAAGAGGAACAAAATGCACGGTAAGTTATGTTTATTTAACGCCATTTGATAGTTGGGTATGTATTAAGTTTAACGAAGTACATAAAACAAATATTTTCAATTTTGTTTAGGAAACGAAGGAAGTGGGTACATGATATTAACTTGGAACGAAATAAATTTGGGGAATACCATACCTTGATGCCACAACTTCGGTTGGATGAACAGCGCTTTTACGTATATTTTAGAATGACTCCAGAGTGTCTCGATGAAATATTGAACTTGGTGAAAGATGAAATACGAAAATCTGACACAAATTATCGTGAAGCTATTTCGCCAGAAGAACGACTTGCTATTACACTCAGGTAAAAAAATTATATGTATTAAAATTAGTAGGCTTATCGAATACGAAAACTTCAGGGATCGTGAAATAAATATTTTATTGTAATAATTGGACTACATGTTGCCACTAGGATTAAATGTTGCTAAATAATTCGAGGCAGAATTTGCCTCCTCTGTTGGGTATATTATTGGAGTAAACCCGTGCCGCTTGGGAAGGACGACATACTACTATCATACATACTTGCAGAATTCTGGGTAGACGCTGAAGACATTTCTTCAGTATGTTCAAATTCTTCGTGCGCTATTAATTCGGCTATTTTTAGTTTTATTTGGGCTTGACGCTTTAAGGGAAGTGTTTTCACAGTCTGTGCATGTGCCAAGAAAAGTGAATCAATGGCCTCGTTCTCTTTTTTAGGTTTTTTACCTTCAAAATAATCAATGAGCTGTTGTACAGACGAAGATGGTGGTTCATAGCGTTTTCTGCTCGTTTTATATTTTGGTGTAGTTGCAGTCTGCGGAAAGGTGTGCCCTGGAGTAGTCACTGCTGTAGTGTTCAATGAAGAAGGTGGTGCTGTCTGTGTTGTCGAAGCGTTCTGTGCATCTTCTGCATCTACATCAGCATTTTCATCTTCTCCATGGGTCTTCCAAATTTTCGGTTTCTACATTTCCAGCCCTTTCCTGATATATATTTGAGTTAAATTCGTTAGTCTCATAATGTATGACGTCAATATCTTTCACATTAGACGACGTTTTGGCAAATGCCAAAAAAGGACGGAAAAATTCCATGTAGTCAGCCCACTGCCATTTCTTTATGTTGCCCACTGCTTGACCGGTCTTTGGTTTGGTAGATTTTATATATTTTGCAAATGTGTCTGATATTCTTCCACCTTTTTTTTACTTCATCACCTAAAAACAATTTTTTTTATAGATTCCTTGCCACTGGTGACACCTTCTATACCATTGGGCATAGCTTTCGAGTTGGCTTTACAACAGTGAGTGCAATCGTAACCGAAGTCTGTGAAGCGATATGCAGACATATGGAGCATATATATTTACCAGAACCAACAGAGAGTATATGGAAAAAATGTGCTGAAGAATTTGAAAGTAGATGGGGATTTCCCAATTGCATTGGCAGCGTGGACGGTAAACATGTAACAATCAAGAGACCTAACAACAGTGGCTCCAATTACTGGTGCTATTTACATAAATATTCAATAGTACTTATGGCCATTGTTGGCCCGGACTATAAATTTATATGTGTTGATATTGGTGGTTTCGGAAAAAATAGTGATGGGGGTATTTTCGAAACCTCAAACATGGGAAAACGATTTGAACAAAATTTAATGAGTGTCCCTGCACCTAGATTTCTCCCTGGGCAAAATGAAATCTGCTCGTACGTCTTAATTGGTGATGAAGCATTTGCTTTAAAACCATGCCTTATGAGACCATTTCCTTATAAGCAGACTTTAACAGACGTCAGAAAAGAGAAATACAATGTAAGACCTTGTCGAGCTAGAAGGGTCGTGGAATATGCTTTTGGTATTTTGTCTCAAAAATGGCGAATATTTTACAGGCCATTAGAAACTAAAGTAGATACTACTATTCTTATTGTACGTACGTGTTTTACACAATTTTTTACGAAGTAAAAGTGGCGATGACAAATATTTTCAATTCTTAGATCCCCCAGAACCCGTGCTTGGAGCTTTTACTGATATAGCAAATGATCCTCGGCGGGCAGCAATGCCAGCATTTTCTACTCGTGACAAATTCGTAAATTATTTTAATTCTGATATGCCTATGCCCAATATATAGAATGTTCGTTTTCACATTTGTGTAGACTGTAAATTATTTAACAAGTTAATAAAAAATATTAGGTACATACCATTTGTATTTAATTCTTTTCCTATTTCCATCCAAATCTTGTCTTTCTTTCTCACATTCCCGTATTCATCGTTCGACAAATCATACAAACAAGGATACTTTTTCACTATTTCTATCAATAATTCCGTTTTTGCCAGTGCGAATTTTTGAAGAACGGCGTCAAAAACGCGGTCAAAGGCGAACTGAAATACGCCGCGATAAAAACGCTGGAACAATCGCATTCGCTTCGCACAAGTCTGAGCCTGTCCGTAAACCGCCGCGTTTTAATCTGATCGCGAATTCATCGCCGCGAAATTTTCGCAGCCAAAGCGAATATTTCGCGCCGGTTTGTGGGATGCTTTAACCTGGGCAAACTATATTTATTGTTATACCTGTTTAGTTATTTGTTGCTAAGGGAAAGAAAGAATTTAATTTGCTGTCAGTTACTATTGTGACAATCTTGGGATAGTGAAAATTTGTTTATTTATTCAGATTTTACAACATTTCTATCGTTTCAAAGGCAAATCTATGATGTGTGAAATATGGCGAATAAGTACATAGAATTGCCGGGGTTGGGAGCGTATAAATATACTATGATAAAAAAAATCATGTTAAAGATTTTTATGATTTGTAGACAATGTATATACTTCAAAAGTTTTTGGTATCACGACGTTTCGATTGATGATTGGCATCTTCAATCGCCTTCACTTTATCTTATCGTGATCTCAAAAATTGTGTAGGACAACGGAAGTGCGAAATAAAATCTTTGAAAGCAAGGTACTTTGTAGGGTAAAATTTCTATTTGGGTATCCCGTTGTAACAAGTAGATGAAACTTAGATAATTTGGGCCGCTGAGTTTGGATATGATCGTCAAAAAATGTTAAGGCTTCTTACGCATCCGATTTATCTTGGAATGAATTTTTTAAAATCATGTCATAGAAAACGTAAAGGACTTCGTAGGACAAAATTTTGAGTACAGATTCAACCTGCATGACGTGATTCATTTCTAACCACCTAATAAATTACCTTTCGTTTTCCAACTTTGCTGGTGATCGCCTTGACTCTTCTCAATGAGGCGATTAAAAATCCGTTTCCAAATATCAAAATAATCGCCGGTACAAAGACAAAGCATACTAGCATGAACCAATTAAAAAACTCATAGAATCTGGAAGAAGAACAAATTAGTTGTTTTCTTTCTGTTCGTCTTTATTCCTATGATAATTTACTACATAATATGTACTTGACAGCTCTAGCAGGGGCCTAAATAATTCAATCCAAACTTTCATTAAACGAGGTCTGTAAATTAAGTGATGAGACTGGCAGCGTCGCGTTCGATCTGGCAACACTGGAAGCGCCGGGCTTGGAGGAGGAACAGGGGAAAAGTCCTAAAAGTGCAAGACAACGTAAATCCAGAACAGCTTTTCGGGCTCTTTCATTCAAAATTTAAAAGCTCAAAATCACTTTAAAACTTTTTACAATAAGCGATTAATTTTGCTGTAATTTAAAGGCAAGTTGTGTTCTGAATAAATAAAAAAAAATCGCCCCCGGGTGGGCTCGAACCACCAACCTTTCGGTTAACAGCCGAACGCGCTAGCCAATTGCGCCACGGAGGCGATGAGTAACAATCTCCATATAGCACATCAGCTTAAGCGGCTGTTGCTTGAATTATTCGATAAGTTTATCAAGAACAGAACTTGGATGTATCATCCGTTTCATATATCACAATATTGTTTTAAGAGCAGTCATGGGTTGTAGGTACTTTTATATATTGTTGGAGGAGATCATATTATATGTTGTTAACTTAACGCTGGCAACAAATACATTGTTTACAGATATTCCTGTAATTTTATGAAAAAATATTAATCGAAAAGGTGCTATTTTGCAAATACTCGGGCAGAATGTGCTACTAGTCGGCCGGCTGGTTTCCATTTTCGGACAGCAGTTGATTGACCAGTATTAGACAGAACCGTATTTAAAAATTTGTGATAGATTAGAAATTTCAAATCAGCTGTCATTAAGAATTTGAGGAAAAACAACTAAACAGACTCATATTGAGTAAAATGGAAGTGGCCGGTTACTGGGATTCTATAAAAATTCGTCCATTCCAGTAGTCGGACACAACATCACTGGCCATAATCCACATTATTTGTTATCTTTTGCTGTTCACTCACTAGGTGGGGCTTCAGTCGTATTTTGGTTTGTTTAATTCCAAGAGAAAAGTTTGATAGTTTCTATTTTTAAAGAGACATAGATTAAAAACGACCACGCCATTGAATTTTGACTAGTATGATGATCCAAGTCAGTGGCCATTCGGATGTAACCTCAAAATGTTAAAATAACGTATTAAGCTTAACTTATTTTGTATAATTTGAATGTCTTCTGCATATGTAACACGAACAGTATTTATATATTGACATTATGTCACTCAATACACATAAATCTGGTACCAATTACCAGCAAGTACCTATAGGATTTCAAATATTCAAGTTTTTACCAATAATAAATTTTTTCGACTACTGGTAGTATCCGGCACGGGTATCACGTATCTTGAAAACTGACATTATGCCGATTTTTTTTTACATTATGCTGTTTTTTTGACATTCTGTAGGTTATTCTACAATATGTTAACTTAGCACTTAGTTGTACATGTTGCCTAAACGTCATTAGGCTTGTTATGCATCTTTGGCTTTGATGTGATATAAAATCTGCTTCTGAGATGGCATTACTGGAGTTCCAAGCTGTAAGTTGTATGTGTTGATGATAATTACATTGGGTTCTTCTCTCAAATACACTTAATTGGGATTCAAAGCTAGAAATTAGTTGCGCATCCACTTTTTCTTATCCATTCTGGAAAGTACATACACAAATTTGCTGAATTTCAAAAAAAGAGATAAGAAATAATTATAACCACTGTACACTGTCGAATTACAAGCCATATACAAGTATGTACATACAACAGTAATTACACACAACGCGGGCGCGTTGATGATTTCCCGTAATTCTCCTCAGTTTTTCGTAATTTATAACTTTGAACATAACCTCTCTTCAGAAAGCACAACATATAAATAACCCGTCATATTCGGCATATTCAGTACTGATTATCTCACACAGCAAATATCACTGATTTTATACACATGCAGACCAATACACATAATCATCCAGATACGATCTTGCTATTCAACGAACTTTCTTCTCAGAGATAAAAACTACAGACTCGGATCACTCAGCCTCACAAAACTATGCAACCAATAATGCGTAGTTTAGTTGAGTTATTCCCCCATAGATGGACGTTCACAACGATCCTAGTGAGCAAACGTGGAATGACTGTTTGCGCCCTAAAAACTACCTAGTCTGCAAGTTGACATCTTATAGGTTTTTTTTTTGACGTTTTATAGGTTTTTTACATGATACCCGTGCGGGTTACTGGCACATTTACCCTACGTATCCTAAAATGGGACATATAGTGCAGTCAATTTTGATTGTAGAAATAATGACTCACTTGGAATCGAAAAATGGCGTCGTCGCCAATGTGGTTCCATCCCAATAAAATATGAAACAATATGGAAGATTCAAAAGTATTGATAAAATAAAGCCAAGCAACATTATTCTTCGTGCTATTTTGGGATCACAGAATTTTGGCTTCTTACAACAAAGCGGGTTCCACAGATACAATACTCTATCTGAAAATAATGTCGATAAAAATTGGCTATTGCGATTGATTATCATATGCCACCAGAAATACCCAATTTAACCGTTCTTTTTCCGTTGTTGAAAAATTCTAAGAATACAAAGCCTTAAAAATATTCATGTAAGAGGTTGAGGTGTGATATTTCGTAGGAAGGCTGATGTTATGTTTGAGAATAATCAATATTGTTAATAAAAAGAACTTTGAGTAATAACTGATAAAAAAAAATTCACTACGATACAACTTTTGGCAACATGCTAAATACTTCAGCGGATTGGGCAGCTTCTTGGTCAATATGTTAATCAATAGCTCTATACAGGGTGACTTTGAAGTTGAGTCATTAATTTAAAGATAATGATTGTAGAAGGAAGATAAACCAAAATATGTGTGTAAAAATAAAAAAAAATTAAAAAAAAATGTTTACCTTGTTTTATAAAGTATCCTCCCGACAAGTATTTCAGTGCGGACCTGTATTTGATCGTGAGGTCCCCTGTGAGGTCTTAAGTCACCTGATTCACGAGCCCGTTGTACTACATTAACAAAGGCATGAGGGGTTGGTTGCACTCGATTGGGAAACCGATCCGCATAAACATGTGCCATTTTTTATTTCGTTTGAGCCACGCAACAGACACTATTCACACGCGACACTGACACTGACTGTATGTATAACTGAACTGAATAAAATAATAAACTGTACACAAACATCGTTCCAAATTCTTTCGCTTTTTTGTTTCCGATGCGATGAACCGGTAAGGCGGATTATATCCGTTGTTGCCAAACCCGAGCACATGATATTGAGACAGGGCGGTACTCAAACTTCCAAAGGGCTATAACTTTGTTACTTTAATTTTACCAGAAAAATGGTAAAGGAAAAAAACATTTCTTTTGATCAGATCTATTCACTGTTAAAATAAATGACTCAACTTCGAAGTCACCCTGTATAAAAACAGCTAAATAAATACCTATGGTAACTCCAACAGTAGCCATAATGCTCAAGGTACCGATGGCACCACATACTGGCAGCCCGATCAGTGCATCATAGGTTGCCCATCCTTTGTAGAAAAGAAACCCTCTGCTTAGGCCACCCAAAAATAAGCTTATTGACATCAGTAAGTCCATTGCTGCTAACACTAGAAAGATATATTGCAATTTGTGAAATTAAAATCCGTTAACGGGTTCACAGACGTGATTACTGCCGTCACGATCGCGATACAGTTGGTCCGCTGTAGAATGTTTATACAAAGCCTAGAAGTTGCGATTCATCTTTAATTATACCGGGTGTCCCAAGAAACGTCGGATTCGTCGAAAAAGTTGCCAAAAATTTTGCTATAATTTATGTAGGGGTGGGGGTAGTTTTCACCCTTCTACAATCCTTCAGAGTTTTTCTTGAAAGTCAAATATTAGTTTGCCTAGCAAAACATATATTTTCCAAATTTCATTCGACTCAAACTATCAGTTCTCTTAAAATATCTGAAAAAATGTGTTTTGAAAGGAAAAATTTGACGCCCTCTAACGGACAAACTCACTTTTGCATCTCCAATCGACTTATTTTGACTCTAAAATACGTGGTACTCCTATATCCACTGAATATTGGGACACCCTGTATAAGATTCTCCAATTTCTTGAGGACCCTGGTGTTTGGATTAAGAATACTATACATGAGATTTCCAAAGCTATATTTATCTTATTTCCATGTTATAACTCTCACAAACATGTTTGTGAACTTCATAATGCTCGAGAAGCCCTGAAACATTTTCGCCAATAGACCTCAAGCGTCTCAATTTGCTTAACAAGCAGAATAAAAAATCTAATTGGCAAGAGGAAAATCGGAAAAGGCGGATGCAAAATTATCGGAGACGTTTCCAGTGCTGCCAATTACGCTATCAACCGCAAAGGCGCAAATTCTCGCTTAAACGGATATTAACTTTTACCTCAAAATCTGTACGGCGCACCGTCTTCAGCGATTTGCTGTTTACTCGGAAAATATAGGCAGTCAGTTTCGACGAGATTGAGGAAATGGTCCGGTCAATATGAATGAAAATACGTAACACGCCTCGAAAATTCTCAGCTCCTATGTCAGTGGCGCATCCAGTGGGGTGTCGGACTTCCCCGAAATATCCTAGTTCAAAAAAGATTTTCAATTTTCAATCGCCAATACCTGCCCTGCCCTTCAATGTTGAATTACCGATACCAACCTCCGCCACTTCAATTGCCTGCCGCTGGAAGAAGCACTGATGCAGCAGGGACAGATTTAAGTGAAAATGAAGATCTTTTGCTGATTATAGGTGTTCCCAAAACCAGAAAATTACATAGGCAAATTAGTTTTCATTAATTTGTTTCAGTCATGTCATAATATTAATCTTTTATATTTCTTTCAAGTCAGTTAATAGCTTATTGTTGTTAATGTTAACATTCTTATACGACTGATACAGACCATGATTCCTCTAAAGTCATAATGATGATGAACTCTTCCAACCAACGTACTATTTCTTTCAAATATTTCACCAAGCTACTCATCCCTTATTTAAATCTATCATCTCGTTTCAACATTTTTTTAAAAAGATGTACAGTACTTCAGAAAAACAATAAATTCGCTCAAATTCCAGGTATCACACGTGGAAACTTGATCATTTTGAATTGCACTTCAAATAAGCTTATGTTTACGACAACAAGGCGTGTAATTCTCTGTTTCAACAAAATCGTTCGGAACTAACTCTGGACTATAGGAAAAGAAAAGTATAATTTACATTTGGTTATGAAATAGTTCGGAACAGCTAGTTGGAACAAACCTTTAGTACATGTATAAAATTGCACTTACCTGCTAGGTATGTATAAACAGATCCGGTGAGTTCTTTCTTCAGGAGAACGATCAGCGATATGGAATTTCCACAAATTCCAAAACAGCAAATAATGGGTGTGATAACAGAATATAATATAGTTCCTGAAAAAAACGCCAGTCAAACTTAACATGTACGAGGGATGTCTTTTAAGTTTTGCATATAGAAACATAGCAGGCCGCGCGGATCGAACGTCGGTACTGAATCTTCACCTCACTCTTTAGGCCTGTATCGTCAGTCGTCCCTACAATTGTAGGGCGCGTCTATGGCCTCCTTGATTGTCATCCTCCTTTCTCTCCTCCCGTGTCAGCGTCAGCGCTCTCCTATTGTGAAGATATGTTTTCTTTAAATTGTAGGAAATTTCAGGCTGACAAAACATGATATAACTCAAAAGCAAGCACAATTTGATGCAAATAGATGTTTGTGACATAACCTCAAAATAGAGTTCTGACACGGAGAAGCAGAAAACTATGACAATCAAGGAGGCCATAAAGGCGCCCTACAATTGTAGGGACGACTGACGATACGGGCCTTAGTAAACTTAAATTCAAAGCTTCACAACAATACGTGCAGTGTTCTCACGACAGTAAAGTGTCACCAAGTCATTAGAAAAATGGAACTCAACCGAGAACATTTTCGCGCCATAATTTATTACAACTTTCAGACGCAATTATCTCAACGAGAATGCCTTGCTGAGTTACTGTCTGTTTTCGGCAACGAAGCGCCACATCAGTCGACAATTTCCCGTTGATTTGGAGAATTCAAACGTGGACGGGTGAGTCTTAAGCGACGATCCCAGGGTGGGTGCACCAAAAACGGCAGTCACCCAGGAAAACGTCGATGCTGTGCGCAAACTCATCATTGAAGATAGACATGTGACATATCGCGAGATTGAGGCGTCCTTGAAGATCTCAAAGACCTTAATTCACAAAAATTTTACATGAAGAATTAGGAGTAAGAAAATTAGTTTCTCGTTGGATACCCCACCTGTTGACTGAAGAGCAGAAAGCAGCCTGGGTTAATTGGTGTCAAAAAACGCTTGACCGGAAACTTAAAAAATGTGTACAGCATTGTCAGTGGTGATGAATCGTGGATTTACTGTTATGAACCAGAAAATAAACGACAGTCGGTTGTTTGGGTGTTCCAAGGTGAAGAAAAGCCAACAAAATTCATCCGTTCTCGAAGTGTTTCAAAAAAGATGGCAGCGACATTTGTGTCAAAAGCGGGTCATATTGCAACAATTACTCTTAATGAGCAAAGAACTCTTACTACGGATTGGTATACCACTATTTGTTTGCCAAAAGTGATCACCGAGCTTCGAAAAATCAACCCCGAAAGAAGAATCATCCTCCACCAAGACAATGCAAGCTCGCACACAGCCCAAAAAACAAGGCAGTATTTAACGGAATTATTGGACCATCCTCCATATAGTCACGATCTAAGTCCTAACGATTTCTTTACTTTCCCGAAAATTAAAAACAGACTGCGTGGTCAAAGGTTCACCAGAAGAAGCAGTTGACGCATTTAAAAATGCCGTTTTGGATCTGCCAGCAAACAAGTGGAATAAGTGCTTCGAAAATTGGTTCGAGCCATGCAGATGTGTATTAATCTTCGTGGAGAATACTTCGAAAAACAATAAAGTCATTTAAAACTACCTACCGTCTTGTTTTATTTCCATATGCTAAACTTAAAAGACATCCCTCGTAACATCTCACTGTCTCAAAAGCATGGTGTGCTACTGAAAGATTTGCCCTGGAAGATGGGTTATACATGATCTGTAAATTAAGTCTTGGAACTGATTTTTTTTTATTCAAGGATAATTACAATTTTATATTGTCCCCCTCAAAATAACTTTCTCTTTCTTTTTCCACTCCTCATAGAAGTGTTGGAAGTCCGATCCTGGAATAGCCTTCAGCTGGTCGGTTACAGCCGTTTGAATGTTTTCGACTATCCCAAAATGAGTTCCCTTGAGGTAATCTTACAACTTCGGAAAGAGAAAAAAGTCACCAGGACTAAAGCCAGGCGCATCAGGAGGCTGAGGAGCCACTGGAATGTGTTTACTGGCCAAAAACTCGTTTATTGAGATTGCTTCTTCCCGATCACTTTGACTGTCAACCGACGATCTAATCGCACAAGATTCCAGATTCTGTCAAATTACTCAAGCGAGTTCAAACTTGTACTGAAGGCGGATCTTATGTTCCCATGTCTGCCCTCCAAGCCCAGCGCCTAAGGTGTTGCCAGATCGTACGCTACGTTGCCATTCTCATAACTTAATTTACAGACCTGGTACATATAAAAATGTGTCGACCTACTATTATCTTTAAACTTTGTTTATGTAATAACAAATGAGTATATAGTTTTAAAGTACCATATTTATTTAACGTTTATGTTAACAATAAGGTAAATTAACCGTAAATGTATACATTTAATGAACACTCTTGAGTTTACGTTAAAACTGCCTGCATTTAAAATAAATTTAAAATCACAATAAAGTTTTTTATTTTTGGTTCTATTGACCGCTATCAGCGTGGGCCCTTTTGTGTTGGAGATGAGTTTATTACAACCTTAAGGTTTATCTGAAGACCTATTGGTTTTAATTGCGGTTTTATTCCGTAGTTCTGTTTCCTTTGCGCTGAGTATACTCGTACAATCTAAAGAATCCCCTTTCTTACCATGTACTGTCGGCTGGTCCTTCCAGACATCTGCCCCGTCTGGTCTACAAGCGCAATTTTCACAGTTGTACAAATAATCTTCATGGAACAAATACACGCTGCCCATACTTCTAACGTTGTATTACACAATATGTCGATTCGAAGAACTCGCCGAAAAAAGACTCAACGTACGGCATTATCGAAAAATCAATGATGGGATTAGTGTGTAATAATGAAGTTGATGAGCACAGATTTAGGTTTATCATGTTGACATACTGTAATTAACAATCCTTGTCGAATATATACGCACGTTCGAGTGTCTAAAATAATGTTTTCGTAAATGAGGTACTCAAAGCTTTTGATGTTTGTCTGGCGAACCACATACATACAAGGATGGATTCCCATGCTACGGCTCTGATTCCTTTGTAATGAAGTTACGTTTAGTTTATATTTTTTTTATTTTAATATCAGTGTACTTGTTCAATTGGTATTCCAGCTTTTCAATAGCTTTCTGGGAAAAATTGAGTCCGATTAGTAAAAGCTACTCTTCTGCGGCAGATATCGCTTCCCCATTGCTTGAGACTGATGAATAGTCTGGATCTGTATTCAAAATTCTACCAAACTACTTAATTGACAGAAGTCAAAAAAGCAAAATTGGATCTAGATTATCAAGCTCAAAAAATATTTCTGTTGGTGTACCACAAGGTAGTAAACTAGGTATACTTTATCTGAAGTCACTTGAAATACCATAAAAACCTTTGGTCGACGCGTCCTTTGTAATTTCATGACGTATCATAGGCGTGCGGTCATTTATTTAGAACGATAATAATAATGTTTTTATATCACAATAAATGGATTTTACTATCTTCTTATTTTTTTGATTTGGGATAAAAAATACTTATATTGGGAGTTTAATTTATGTTGACTGAAAGTTAAGAAATGGAAAAATTACAGAATTCCAACGTTTGACATAGGCAAATATTTACATAGCAGGTAGGTATATAAAAAGGTATATAAACACTTACATTATAGGTATTTATATATCATCCTCGCCTTCGGAGCTGTCGCTAGAGTCATCTTGTAGAGGAATTACAACGGGATTTACAGGAGGCAAAACACAATATTCATTTTCTTTTTCAATAATATGCCTAGAACACTGCTTCCATAGGTCTGTGGCAGCAATATGAGATACTGCATCTCTTATTGTGGCCAATAGCGATTCACTTATTGAGGGGTCTGATTATGTTTTCTTACCTTTTTTTTTAAAGCAGTCCAGACCAACTCAATCGGGTTAACAATGCAGTAATAGGTAGGTAGACGTAATACTTCATGGCCATTTTGCTGAAGGAGATTGTCAACAACATACTCTTTTTCAAATTTTTGTCTTTTAATAAGATCCAATAATATGGCTTTGGTTGATTTTTGTGGTATTTCCATTCCCTTATCCTTCATAAAATCAATAATGTCTTGTTTTTTTGTGCCTGTATTCGGAATTTTGTTTTTCTGTCGGGAATGGTATGGCGCATTGTCCATAATAATCACTGAATTTGGGTAAAGTTTTGGTATTAACTGCTGCTCTATCCACTTTTCAAATAAATCGGAGGTCATGTCCTCATGATAGTCGGCACATGATTCTTTGATGTTTTTGGCAGATAACAGCAAGGCATTAGGTATAAATCCATTTTCACTGCCAGCATGGAGAATAATGATTCGTTTTCCACGGTTGCATGGTGCATTTAAAATGCACTTGTTGCTGTTGTCAACCCAGCCGTACTGCACAACATCATGGGTATCATACCACGTTTCATCCAGGTAAATCAGATTTCTTTTCTGCTCTCTATAGATTTTAACTTTGTGCAAAAATTCTTGGCGCAATTCAACGATTCGAGACGACTCCATAATCACCATTCTTTTATCTAATTTTTTGTATTGAAAACCACACAGTTTTACAATACAGTGCAGTGAGTCTAAGCATTTGTAATTATAAAAATCTTCAGGATAATCTTTTAATTTATCCCGTATCATTTCCAACGTGGGCACCAAATTTTCTTTATAAAATCCGTATATTATACGACGAATATCTTCGTGAAAACCCACGTCTATTCTTTTTAATTTTTGCCCTATGCGCTTTCTGTGGAAGGAATGGTTGACTACATCTCCCCTTTTTATAACCCGATAAATGGTAGACCGACTGATTTTTGTCAGGATACAAATTCTGTTTAAAATTTGATTTTGCGAGGAATCTGGATTTTCGTTTTTCAGACAATCATACATATTTAGGATTACTCTTTGGATCTGTTCCTCTAAATCTTTATGAAAGAATTCTTCCTGCACAGGTTCATCAACCATCTCCTCGTGGCTTGGATCATTTTCCCAAGGTCTCCAAAGAGCCATATTTAGGACACACAAGAACAATCAACACAACAATTAAATCAACAAGTAAAGTGAGTATACAAAAGTCAAAAACACACAAACTAACAAAATCTATGAAAAAACACGGACAGACTAAAGAAAACACGTTTATTCACCGTTACACGGCACTGGCTAAACTGTTTCAATTTTCAGTAGCCACCTGCACTTGTTCGGAGCTCTGAAATACACGCTTTCTCATTGGCTATGTCCACGCATAGGCGTGCTTTACTCCACGTGGACCGGTGAAACTGCCTTTGATCTTATACGGGGGATATTTGCTGCGAAATTTGGCGATTTTTGCAGCAACAGAGCGTATTAAATATAGATATATAAAACGCACCCGGTATTTCACAGTGTTTCAAGTGACTTCAGATAAAGTATACACTACTATTTATTTTATACATTAATATACATATCAGATGAAAATATAGACACTGCTTTAAAAATGATTAATTCTGACTATGTAAAAACCAGAAATTGGTTTGATATAAATAAACTAAAACTAAATGCTTCTAAAACAAAATGTATGCTAATAGGGAAATACCTAAACGAAGATACTATCACAGTTAGGATAAATGGTGAAATAATCGAAAATGTTGAATCAATTAAATATGTATTTCGGTGTATATATTGACTAAAGTTTCAGAATCACTATCACTACATTGAGACGTATTCATAAAACAATGGTATTTATAATAATTTGAAGTAAATGCTTTTGCTTTTTGAGTATAAGCATATCCTTCAAAGCAGTGACATAAGTAAAAGGATATTCATAATCGTCACCTTATACTTGGCATAGGAAGCATATGCTTCAAAAATTCTGTGTGGTCAGTAGCAGACTCAACTTCGTAACGACAGGTTGTCAAACGATGATGGCGGAAATTGTGGATGTTAGGGATGTTAAAACGTACAAACCTCGTTTACGCTTACTTGGTCGTGACTTCAAAAAATTGGATCGGTTCGACGAAGCAAATGTACAATCGCTTGCGGACAGATTTTTAGTTGAGAATAAGGAAACTCTAGGAGGATCATTTTCATGCATTCATAAAATGAAAATATATCTACGCTATCTCGGTGACCCTGGATATCAACAAGGAATTGGTCAGGAACTTGGTGTTAGTCAAGCAACGGTATCTCGAACTACGGATAGAGTTGTGAACAGCATAGTTGCACAATCGAACGAATGGATCCAGTTTCCAACTATCACTGATGAACAGCCAAAAAATATCCTAAATAAAATCAACAAAATATTACTATTTTTAATGTGCTAAAACCGGAATGAAACTTATTTTTTCAATATTAGTTCAAGTTTTAGAGATACGGTAATTATATGTGTTCCTGCTGTGACAGTGTTAATATACTGTAATTCACAAGAATGCACGTGCTACATTTTTATATTCGGCAAGGAAAGATGATGTAATCGGCATGATTGTGTTATGTTATATATACGTGTACATTATATTGTTTTATATTAGCCATTTTTTCCTCAGTTGGCTGACAGCGTTCATGCAAGATGTCTCGAAAGTGTGTAAACAATCCAGATTAGTTTTGTTACATGTGTGGTGATGTGACTTTTGCGTCTCAGAGACGGTCTATTACTCCACTAATAACAAAGGCATATCAGCTTTATTTCGGTTGCAAACTAGGTGATCAAGACAAACAGTGGGCACCCCACATCTGCTGTAATACATGTGCTTCAAGTCTGAGGAGCTGGTTAAATGGCAAAAAACGGTCTATGCGTTTTGCTGTCCCAATGGTTTGGAGAGAGCTTACAAATCATATTAATGATTGTTACTTTTGCATGGTACCTTGTGTTGGACAAGCCACAGGTATGTCCAAGAAAAAAAAATCGGTTATTAACTACTCAAACATACCATCTGTGATGAGACCTGTGCCTCACAGTGACGAAAATCCTATTCCAAAACCCCCAGAATCCTACACTTGCGAATCAGAAAACGAATCAGATCATGGCGATCGAGTGATTCGTCAGGAAGAAGATATGCCATCAACGTCAAGAGATCCTGATTTTATACCGAGCACGTCATGCCACCAACCGCACAAAATAACACAGTCAGAATTAAATGATCTTGTAAGAGATTTAGAACTTCCAAAATGTAAGACAGAGTTACTTGGATCAAGACTGCAGCAGTGGAACTTGTTAGAAGACGATGTTTCGGTATGTGTTTTTCGTAAACGCCACAAAGACTTAGAACCATTTTTCAATATGGAGAATAACTTGGTTTTCTGCAGTAACATTAACGGCTTACTGGCGGCTTTAAATATAAACTATAACCCAGAAGAATGGAGATTGTTTATAGACAGTTCAACATTGAGTTTAAAGGCAGTGTTATTGCATATTGGAAATATTTTACCATCTCTTCCTGTAGGGTATGCAGTTCACATGAAAGAATCATATGACAATATGAAGTACCTATTGACATGCATAAAATACGATGAGCACCAATGGCATATTTGTGGCGATTTGAAAGTTGTTGCACTTTTACTTGGGCTGCAGCTAGGCTACACAAAGTTTTGCTGTTTTTTGTGTGAATGGGACAGTCGGGCAAAGGCACTTCATTACACCAGACAAAACTGGCCTGTTAGTCAATTCCTAGAGCCAGGTCAAAAAAATGTACAGCATATGCCATTAGTAGATTCGAAAAAAATTTTATTACCACCACTGCATATCAAGTTGGGCCTAATGAAAAACTTTGTCAAGGCATTAGATAGAGATGGGTCAGCTTTTCCATAACTGCGTCAGAAATTTCCAAGACTAAGTGAGGCAAAGGTTAAAGAAGGTATTTTTGTTGGGCCACAGATTTGAAACATTTTGAAAGATACACAGTTTGAAAACACTTCAACAGGTATTGAAAAAACTGCTTGGAATGATTTCCGTCTGGTGGTCACTAATTTCTTGGGAAATAGAAAAGCTGACAACTATAAAACCCTTGTCAAAAATATGCTGTCATCGTATCAAAAGATGGGCTGTAATATGTCTCTTAAGATACATTTCCTACACTCACACCTGGACTTTTTTCCTGACAATTGCGGAGCCGTAAGTGATGAGCACAGCGAACGTTTTCATCAGGATATTTCAACAATGGAAAAAAGGTACCAGCGAAAGTGGAATCCTTCCATGCTTGCAGACTACTGTTGAACTCTTGGTAGAGATGCTCCAGAACCGATCCATAAAAGAACAGCAAAAAGACAGCGCATATAGTGATTCTTATAAGTATATGAATCTTGTTACTTTTTTTAATATATCCTTAAAAATAAAAAGTTTTTTTTCTAAACCGCAACTAATTTTTTTATTTCATTGTCATTTTTGGATTCAGCGCCCCAAAATTAACAAAGAAGTGCACTTTTCCCACAAGATACAATTAAAAAACTAAAATTTGTTGTCCAGTGCTACCAACCATGAACTGATGGAGGCCAAGCGGATATGGCAAAGCATGTATAAATTTCCGACAGCAATTGGTGTAATTGATTGTACACATATAGGAATCCTGAAACCAAATCGCCATGGAGATGAGTATATCAACCGAAAATGGAAACCTACTTTAAATGTGCAAGTCACTTGTGAAGCCAGAGAGATGTTCACCAGTGTTGACGTCAGTTGGCCTGGATCAGTGCATGATTCCAGAATATGGTGAAATTCACAGACTAGATCACAACTAATAAATAACAAATGTTGTACTCAAGGTGCAGAAATAAATTATAATAGACTTTCAAAACAAGAAAGAGTTATAATTGAACACTGTTTCGGCCAAGTGAAACGCAGGTTTCCTATCCTGGAGTGTGTTTGACGCGTAAAGTTGGAAAATGTGCCGAAAATAATTATTGCTTGTATTGTACTCCATAATGTTGCGAAGAGCTTGGGCGATCCTGACTTTGAGTTAGTTGACTAAGACGCACATGAAGATGAAGGAAATCATGAGAATGTCGAACTTCCTCTCCTCCAACTAAGTCAACAAATAAGAGGAAACTTGAGTATTATAATAAATAGTTTTACTGACTAAAGAATATTTATAAGTTATAATAAGTTTTATTTTCGTGAACATCATAAGTTACAGGTAGCTTCTGACGCTGCATCATTTCTAATTTCGTTTTATAATACTCTTGTTGTAAAATACTTGTTTGGTACTGCTGTAATAGCACTAGACGTTGCAGTTCTTTTGTAGTTAACTCTTTGGTTTCCTCAGTTTCGTATTTCTCTGTTGCTAATGTTCTTTTTGGCGGCAATGTCTTCTGAATTGCTGGCGCTGTAGTACTAACAGTTTGCTCACTGTGCTCGGTATATAGTTCACTTCCTTCTTCTTGAACACTACCAACCTGAATGGCACCTCTAATTTTCCCAGCTGTAGGATTACAGTCACCTTCCATAGCTTTCAGCAACTTTCTTTCCCAATCTAACAATTTAATTGCTTTATTACCCGTTTTTTTATTAGATCTGTTTTTTTCTTCAATCTTGATTTCATGTTGATGAGTATATATGATTATATAATAAGCCTTTCAACATCTTCTTCAAGGCATCGTCCTTTCTCATTTTTATTTTTGGAACTTGTGACTTTTGCAAAATAATGGGAGCAATGGCAATTTCATCTGCGATGAACTGCAGGTCGTTGCCATTTATTTTCTATAGTTTCCTCATCACTTGAGGATGACATGCTTAGTAATTTGATAAAAAAACTGTATCCAGTAAAAATACGGAACGGTCTGTGCAAGCTCTGGAGTACAACTGTCAGTGATGCTGAGTGAACGATCTCCCACGTCAACTTCAAGGGGGGGTGAGGTATGACATTGTAGGGGGTGGATTTGTCGATAAAAATATCTGAAACATATCCCCCTCAAATATCGGTATGTCGTGACCGAACACATTGTATATATGGTTGATATTTTTCTTTATATTTGCATTTCGATTATATAGAATATTCCATAACGATTTGACAATTCAGATGAATATGTAAAACTTCTAGGATAATTTTTTTTAAACATTCAACCAAGGCAAACGTGAGCCCTGGTTAAAGAAAATTGTACAGCAGGATTTATATATTCTCTACAGAGAACGCAAAGGTCCTTCAGCTCTAAATAAAAAATTGTGGGTGCGTTTTCAAGTCTATAGGAGCATTGGGATCATGCGATCTTGCTACTCAAATTTCTTTCACATCTTCTCAGACTACGCGACTCCACAAAACATATACACTCGGCTTTCTGCAACCAACAATGCATGCTTGAGCGTGCCGTATCGTTGAGTCATTCCTCCATAGATGGACGCTGACAACGATCATTGCGAACAAACGTGGAACGAACCATTTTCACACTAAAAACTACCTATAGTGTATTTACACCCAAGATAGAATGGATGCGTGATTGTCAAAAGCAATGACGGCGTACAAGGCCGCATTCAGGGCTACGCTAAGCAAGGTGAATACGAAAACACGAGCACGCAGTGATACACGCGACGGTCGGTGGCCTGAATGCAACTCTGCCTGCCCTGTCCCTGCCTCGCGCATTATTCCGCCAGGCGACCGCTTGAAACTTAATGGCGAATTGACCAATAAGAGGTGCTGTCCCCACCTGTTACCGAGAGATCACGCGCTAACTGTTATCACTTACATCTCATCTTGAATTTGGATTCAGTTTAGTCTGCAAGATGACATGTCGGTTTTGATGACTTTTTTCAGGCTTTTTACATAATACCCATGCGGGTCGGTTAAATGGTGGCAAAGTTGCGTATTTATATATTTTATTAATTGCATTTGAATAGTTTTGACGCTTCCGGAGATTCACGGAAAAGGAAACGAATTTTCCCAAAATATTCTGGATTTATTTGAGATAGGACCGCATTGACATTGCCACTTTTTAATCTCTGCAAGGTGGCATAAATAGAATATATTTTTCATCTCTAATCTCTCGTCTCAACTTTTATTTTTCTTATGTATTCCATTTTTGCGTAGACGAATTTCTGATTTCAAGTATTATGTTAAATATTATTATAAAACAAAAATTTCTTGAGTGAGCCTTGAAATTATCATATAGTCATTTACTTCATAGAACATCAAAGATGATAACACATTGATATAAAACTCCAAGTACCTAACTTCATATAGTTGGTTTAAGCTCATTGAGTGAGGAACAACATAATGAAGCTCCTTTATATTATTTAAGGGTAATAATGAAGACATCGAAAACGGTATAATACCAAATACGTCAGATCGAAATTCTAATTGTGCTACCGTGTAGAAGAGAAAAGTGTTAAGGTTATTATGTAATTTCTTTGAAATTTGTAGACAATGTGGATGTTTGAATAGTTTTGTTTCAGACTAAAGCCAAGAAAAAATAAAAACGGCTTAGAGGAAATTCGGAAATACTTTACAAACTGTCCATATTCCATTTTTTTATTTACCTACGCAACTTGTATATTTATCATGAGATGTGATATTTATTGACCGTGTAGCCTGAACGTCAGTAATTATTGATACATAATGTTGCGCAGAAATCCACTGATGGTACGGACAACAGTAAATACTGATCGTGTGACATTCTAACCCTTCCCGGGATCCCAAAAGAGGTTCGAATTTGAACCATTAATAGATACTGATTCAGATCTCATGAATAATTACGATCAGGATTAAAGGATGATATTTTTTTGGAAATTTGCGATCGTGTTTAAGAATAAACAATTTTCTTTCAAAGAAAATGTTTTTATTACCTTACTGCGATCCTACTTGGCGACATGGCTGTCACGATGGAAGTTTGTATGTAAACATTTTGAAGCATTGTATTTGGATGCAGCCTATAGATTGGGCATCTTTTATATATAATATAATAATGGTAGCTGTTTCTAGAACGCTCAAATACAGCATAGTGTCGATAAAAGGTCCAAGATCCGGCACTGTACCCTAGAGATGGGCGTGGTTATAAATGACAGATCGATGGTGACTCGAGTTACCCATTTTTAGCTTAATCCTTTTCAATCAAATGTCACTCTGTAGTTCTCAAAACATTCGTCAAATTAGAAAGTGTCAACAACAACCGTAACAAAAATATTCAAAGAGAAAGTCAATAAACTCCTGTAAAAAGCTAAAACAATCGAAATGGAAGCGATTGATTTGCTAGAAAAACGCATTGCAGCCCTAGAACTACAAGTTCTTCCAGAAAATCCAAACTCGGAGGCCAACAAAACCCAAACCATAACAGATCTCCTCCTACAGACCCAAACTATGATCACATCGGCCTTAAGCTGTAGAGAAGCAATCACTTCGATCCTCCAACATATGACAACTATCAACGAGTACCTGGACCCCAGTACGGAAGCCAGTGAGCTCGAAGTAGAAGCCAAAAGACATTATCTGTTGGAGTTATACCCAGAGCTCAAAGGCACTGTTCAGATCATAGGGAATTTCGAGAACCTGGTACCTTTCATCGATTCCTCGAATATCCTGAAGGTAGTCGAGCTGTCAGGGAAGTTGGAACAGTACGCAAGCAATAACTTGACCTTGTATGAGGAAAGCAGACAGGTTACGATGAAAGTTTTGAACTCGTTGCAGCAGTACAATGATATCCAAACTTCTTTGAAAACATTGTTCGCACAGTTAGACAAGGCTGTCAATGATTTGGAGAGAGCTTTGAAGCCAAAGTTTTCAACTGAAGAATAAGTTTTATGAGACTACTTATTTTGTATATATTTTTTTACTACTGGTACTTGTGTGTATATGATTGTGGTTATATTCCATGATTACTTGAATAAGCAATAATAATTTGTCTTATGTTTCTGTAGTATCAAGATTGAGTGTCATTTAATTGGATTTTCTAAAATCAAAACAACACTGTCATACTCATATGAACAATTTTTAAAGGACTTCTTTTGCCTTCATAAGGTATTTGAGTTTTAAAATACTGACACGTCAAATAATCTTCACAGTGTATCAATAATCATAGTGAAAAAAAACATGAAAAACTGTTCATAACATTGTTTTGGCAATAAATGTTTGTTGAATTATTATGCAAAACCACAGAATTCAGACTAGCCAGGATTTGTTTGTCTCCTAATTCTCATAGTCTGTAGTGAGGATTAAAGTGACTACAAGTGCCATTGGCATAATTTGATTTTTAACCAGTTCTGTCATTAAATTCATATTTTGTTTTTTTTTAAGTGCAAGTCTAGTGTTTGCAAATAATTGTGATACTAGTAGATTTTAAGACATGGTTGTTCTTACAAAGTTTCTGCAAAAAGAAGGTAGAAGTTTCCACTGTTAAATATTATTGTTTTGATGCAATGCTGTCACTTTGGCGATACGTCAAATAATCTTCACAGAGTATCAATAATCATAGTAAAAAAAAAAACATGAAAGACTGTTCATAACATTGTTTTGGCAATAAATGTTTGTTGAATTATTATGCAAAAACACAGAATTCAGACTAGCCAGGATTTGTTTGTCTCCTAATTCTCGTAGTCTGTAGTGAGGATTAAAGTGACTACAAGTGCCCTTGGCATAATTTGATTTTTAACCAGTTCTGTCATTAAATTCATATTTTGTTTTTTTTAAGTGCAAGTCTAGTGTTTGCAAATAATTGTGATACTAGTTGATTTTAAGACATGGTTTCTGCAAAAAGAAGGTAGAAGTTTCTACCGTTAAATATTATTGTTTTGATGCAATGCTGTCACTTTGGTAGGCATTAGTAGCAAAGTGAGTCAAAAATATGCACTAAAACTATGCAATTTTGGCAACAAACAATGCATTGTATTGTATGCTTGTTCTAATCTAATCGAATTTGTTGGGCAAGACATATTAAACAGTGAAATGTTTATCAGATCTATGTGTGAACATGGCCATTTCAAGCAAAAACACTCAAGTCACTGATTTGTATTGTTTATGCAATGAATATCTTTAGAGGCAGGAAAAATGTGTTTTTTGAAAGGACTGATGTAATCTTTACTTTTTAAACTTTTCTGCCCTGAATTTAACAGAAAATCTATAACTAAATGAAATATGATCAAAATCATATTGTACATGATACCATTGATTAACATATTCAACCAGTACACATTACTTGTTTACTCTTTTAAATGTTTTATATTTCTGCAATACATTTGCAAGTCCAATATATTCATAAAAACTATATGAGATTCTTGTATTTTTTATTTGAGCTTACCTGCACTCAAAATGTTTTCTTGAATTACTTAAAATGATGGCTAAAACAAGCTGCACATATACTTAAGCCAAAAGATCTGAGATCAATTTGACGTTCAGATCCCAGGAGGTTCATTTTCTACCCCAAATCTGATCCCACTTCAAGACGTTTCTTCACGATCATATTTGAAATCAGAGTCCCAAATTACCTGAACCTACCAAGTTCAGTTCGTTTGTAGCCATAAAACAGAACGAAAATGGAAATTTTGCTCGCCAAAAAGCCTTACCGGTATTTAGGATGTGATAAAGGGAAAATTTTGTAGCTAAATCGGTTATTTAAATTTCGAATCCAATACGAATTTTGGGCTAGACCGACTGGGATTGCATAATGGTTTATTTTCTATCCCAAAATCGGCCCCGCGACCCTTCAGAATCTCTTGGATTGCCAATTTAGTAGGTGTACCTAAATCCAATTAGAATGTTTGATGCTGCCACTGTCTGATAGGTGGCGCTAGAATCTTCACTCGCCTGTATAATGTGGAGTACTTCTTAGCCCTAAACATACCGCCTAGCTTTTTCCCAGCAGCTGCCGCGCATGACGAGATGAGTTCGTGCCAGATAAAGTATAATCAGTGACCTGGTTTAAGAGCCGTTTTACACACAAGAGAATTACTCAGAAAATTATGGTCATAATTATACCGAAAATTTGCATGGAAAAAATATTGAAGATTTTCTCTACAACCTGTATGACACAAGCAAACAAAATTTCGGAGTAATTCATATGATAGTAATAATAATAGCTTTATTTATCCACAATTACATTGTAGTATAGCCAAATGTCAGACTTACATGGCGAAGTTTAGCATGCTGCTACTCTTACACTTAACCATATAGTCTCTAGCAGATGTTCAAACAAACAGATTTGGTTCATTGCATCGAAAGTAAAATTTAAAAAAAGAGAAAAAGGCATACTTTCCAAACCCAAATGCACCAAAAAATTATTAATCTGAATTAAAGATGGAATAAAAAAGAAATGAATGATTACGTAAATTATATGTTTGGAGGGTTGAGTAATAATGTTTTAACTTTTTGTCGAAAGACAGGTAATGAAAATTCTTTATATACTTTAGGAAGGTCATTATAAATAATAGCAACATTGTAAGAAAAACTGCGTTTAAAAAGTGTAGACGTATGTAGGGGTATTCTAATATTATTTTCTCTGAGAGTTCTACAGTGAACATCATTATCAAATGAATTTTTTTCCTTCAAGTAATAAGGTTTAGCAGCAATTTGTGAACAAAAACTGAATAGTGATACTTGACTACAGTAATATCTCTATTTAAAAAACTGCATGCTGCTGGCAAGTAATGTTGATTTTGTAAGATTGGTACATCATTACCCATTAAGATAAATTAATCATTAGGTGGACATACTCTTTATTTTTTTTTTCACTTTGTGCATTACATTTTGGAGTTTTTACTAAAAAAAATTTAAAAAATCTACATAATTAATGCCGTTGGGCTAAAAACTATTTGAGGGACCTGGGGTGATAGAAAAAGACCTCCTCTGTCCGCGATTTCAATTTGGCAAACGATGCACCAAACACCCTGTATGGTTTTACCATTAGTTCTTCAATATTTTCATTGAATCAGAGTTCGTTAATATCAATATCATATACGAACCAAAAAACAAGAAATACGCTTGAAAACAAAAAAAAAACATTCCGAAAGAACAATATGTATGAAATAGATTTACGTATTAACTTTTGACACTTCTGGTAGCAGTAAATTATTAAAGTTTACTGAAAAAGAATAATAATACGATTTGACCCTGTTTCGCGCTCCTGCTTTCGCTAATCATTGTACAATGAACCTGAACCATGCGCGCATTGTTTTTGCATATAGACCAGTGAAATAAGAGAAAAAAGATACATATCAAACGATTCAGATAAGCGACTAGATTTAAACATGGTTGGTCCTAAGAATTGCACGGCTGGATATTTGGTAAACACCTAAGATCTTTTATCTCTAAGAGTAGAGTCGAGAAGGCTTGGAGAATTTGAATAAAGTAATACTCTACGGAGTAATGGATCGAAACAGTCCTATTTTTTAAACATTTAGTAATATCATTAGTCAGTAATCTCAAATTTTCAGCAACAGACGACAGTATTAGACATTTGTAGTGGTGAAAAATGATGCGCAGTTCTGTGTCATTTGCCGGGGTAGCGGGGAAAAACTTCCTCAAGCAGAATGTTCCACAATCTCGACACCCTAGGGACAGAAGAGCTGTCATATCGGGCAGTTCTCCAGAAAATCATCCATGTGTAGGAAGTTCGATATGGTTAGAATCGGAGGCCTAAGCCGGACGGCACGGGTATCATGTAAAAAACCTACAAAACGTCAAAAAAAACCTGTAAGATGTCAACTTGCAGAGTAGGTAGTTTTTAGGGCGCAAACAGTCATTCCACGTTTGCTCACTAGGATCGTTGTGAACGTCCATCTATGAAGGAATCACTCAACTAAACTACACGCATTATTGGTTGCATAGTTTTTTGAGGCTAAGTGATCCGTGTCTGTAGTTTTTATCTCTGAGAAGAAAGTTGGATGAGTAACAAGATCGCATCTGGATCATGATGTGTATTGGTATATGTGTATAAAATCAGTGATTACTGAATATCCTGAATATGTCTGGTTATTTATATGTTGTGCTTTCTGAAGAGAGGTTATGTTCAAAGTTATAAATTATGAAAAACTGAGGAGAATTACGGGAAATCATCACCGCGCCCGCGTTGTGTGTAATTACTGTATATGGCTTGTAATTTGACAGTGTACAGTGAATATAATTATTTCTTATCTCTCTCATTTTTTAAATTCAGCAAATTTGTATATGTAATTTCCAGAATGGATAAGAAAAAGTGGATGCGCAACTAATTTCTAGCTTTGAATCTCAATTAAGTGTATTTGAGACAAGGACCCAATATAATTATCATCAACACATACAACTTACAGCTTAGACCTCCAGTAATGCCATCTCAGAAGCAGATTTTACATCACATCAGAGCCAAAGATTGAAAACAAGCCTCATGACGTTTAGGCAATACGTATCGTCAGTCGTCCCTACAATTGTAGGGCGCGTTTATGGCCTCCTTGATTGTCATACCCTTTTCTCTCCTCAAAAATTTCTAGATTACACTCGTCCCGTGTCAGCGTCAGCGCTCTCCTATTGTGAAGATATGTTTTCTTTTTAAATTGTAGGATATTTCAGGCTGATAAAACATCATATAACTCAAAAGCAAGCACAATTTGATGTAAATAGATGTTTGTGACATAACCTCAAAATAGAGCTCTGACACGGAGAAGTATAAAACTATGACAATCAAGGAGGCCAGAAACGCGCCCTACAATTGTAGGGACGACTAACGATACGGGCCTAAGTGCTAAGTTAAGATCTTGTAGAAAAACCTACATAATGTCAAAAAACAGCATAATGTCAAAAAAATCGGCATAATGTCACTGTTCAAGATACGTGATACCCGTGTCTGGTAGGCTCATCGCGCAGCGGCATCGTGGAGGAAGGCTGGGAGGAGCAAAGCCCGTTGATATAGCGGTAGAAGAGAGCCAGATCGCCGATGGCCTGCCGGTGCGAAAGGGGCCCTAGACTGTCCGTTAAAAGAAGAGTCGTCGGACAGGTGGACAGACCTCTTCTGAACAGCATTGATCATGGATAATTAGGTCGGGATGCCAGCACCCCGAACATGGTCTGTAACATTTTTCATGATAACTGTGGAAAACCAGCGAAACACAATGAAACTAGAACATACACTCCACGGGAGTAGATAGTGGTTTTGTTGTATAAATATGATTAATCTCTAAAACTTGAAAATATAACTCGCAAAAATTAAAAACTCTGAAAGACGCACACAAATTAAACCATAAATTCTAATTATTCAAAAATTAAAAACAAATATACAACGACTATGAATAATATATAGCGTAAATAGATGCAAATATAAATAAATTAATAAATAAATGAATATTCAATTGAACAAATGATAATCAGCTGCGCTGCTGTTTTATGACCCACCAGTATTCGAGCAGGAACTGTCACTGTCAGTGCTGTCGCTATCATTGTCGTCATTTAAGCTAATTATCACTGATCCGATTATCCGCTCTATGGAATGGTCCAATTGCCGGAACTTTTCCTCATCTTTGACTATATGCCTTATGCAATTCTGCCACGTGTCACCAGTTACACCCTTAATAGACTCTTCCAAAAGAATACGAACATCTGCCATCTTAAAAGTAGTATTCTTACGCGCTACCTTGCTTTTTATTTGAGCCCCTATCAACTCGATTGGCTTCAATTCGCAGCGGTACGGAGGTAATCACAAAACCACAAATCCTTTTTCTTTGCTATTTCATCTACCACCAATATCGTGGTACCTACCCTTGTTCTGACGAGCGATTTGCATCAACTTTGCTTTGAGTATCTTCATGTCGCATGGTAGGTATATGTTTTGACACTAGCCAATTATAAATGTCTAACTTTCTCCATTTTAAAGTGGGAAAATTGTCTGCAACTGACTCTGAATGAAGCATTATCTAGGACAATCACAGAATCGGGTTCTAATTTTGGTAACACTGCTTTGAACCAATCTTCAAACACTTGTCCGTTCATATCCTCATGATAATCTCCAGTTCTTCGTGATTCGAAGACGCTCAATCCGTCATCTACAAAGCCAGGATCGTCTCCAATATCAGTAATAATTAAACGACGACCCTTACCTGTAGGACGTTGAAAACCTGTACTTAATCCATCACTATGCGCTTGTCTACGATGAAGTTTAGATCTTGCCAATATTTAGCAACTGTGTGACCTTCATTAAACCATGTCTCATCCAAATAATAAATCTTCTGTCTTCTCATTATCCGAATACTGCGTATTGTTTCCAAATATTCCCCGCTCAATCGAAGTGCTATTCCTCTTCTTCAAATATCTGATATTAATTGCTCGTAAAGTTCTTAGCCAAGCACGCTGGGATATTTTTGGTAGTCTATCGTCGGTATTCAAAGCTTTTACGAGGGATGTCTTTTAAGTTTTGCATATAGAAACATAGCAGGCCGCGCGGATCGAACGTCAGTACTGAATCTTAACCTCACTCTTTAGTAAACTTAAATTCAAAGTTTCACAACAATACGTGCAGTGTTCTCACTACAGTGAATTCTTAAGTGTCACCAAGTCATTAGAAAAATGGAACTCAACCGAGAACATTTTCGCGCCATAATTTATTACAACTTTCAGAGACAAAAACGGCAGTCATCCAGGAAAACGTCGATGCTGTGCGCAAACTCATCATTGAAGATAGACATGTGACATATCGCGAGATTGAGGCGTCCTTGAGGATCTCAAAGACCTCAATTCAAAAAAATTTCAGCATTGTTAGTGGTGAAGAATCGTGGATTTACTGTTATCAACCAGAAAATAAATGACAGTCGGCTGTTTGGGTGTTCCAGGTGAAGAAAAGCCAACAAAAGTCATCCGTTCTCGAAGTGTTTCGAAAAAGATAGTCTCGACATTTGTGTCAAAAGCGGGTCATATTGCAACAATTCCTCTTAATGAGCAAAGAACTGTTATTGCGGGCTGGTATACCACCATTTGTTTGCCAAAATTCATCACCGAGCTTCGAAAAATCAACCCCGAAAGAAGAATCAACCTCCACCAAGACAATGCAAGCTCACACACAGCCCAAAAAACAAGGCAGTATTTAACGGAAGAAAACGTGGAATTATTGGACCATCCTCCATATAGTCCCGATCTAAGTCCTGACGATTTCTTTAATTTCCCGAAATTTGAAAACAGACAGCGTGGTCAAAGGTTCCAGTCACCAGAAGAAGCAGTTGACGCATTCAAGATTGCCGTTTTGGATCTGGCAGGAAACGAGTGGAATAAGTGCTTCGAAAATTGGTTCTAGCGCATGAAGATATGTGTATTAATCTTCGTGGAGAATACTTCGAAAAACAATAAAGTCATTTAAAACTACCTACCGTGTTGTATTATTTCCATATGCAAAACTTAAAAGACATCCCTCGTATTGTCTGTATTTCTCTTATCAAATAAAACGAGTGCACCTTCCGACGGGTTGCGTATTCATTTAAAACCACCCGTTTACGACCCTATTTTTGCTACCACCGAACACACATTACGTTTTATAATTCTGAAAATGGTAGATACTTTTAAGATATTTTCATTAATACATAATTTCCCATTAGTATTCCTAGCATACTTTGAAGACAAATTATTTTGTACTATAGCAAAAGTCGCGAAAATCAAGCAACAATTTTACACCAATTTTCTAGTTTGACTGGGTTAAACTGTGTTGGTATTGAACATATCTGATACAGATCATTAAAGAAATATAATAACTTATCAAAGATCGTATTCATTCTTGAACCCAACATTTATCTATAGATTTTTGTTTATAGTCGATAGCATGGTAAAATTCCCTTTAGCTTCACTTGCAATTCATACAGAACAGTGATTACATCTCTCACTATGACTGTCGAATCAGATAAGGCTGAAAAACCAGGTGAGTGGAGTATTATTCAATTGATAGGATGTCAGTTACGTAACATTAGCTACTGCACATTTTTAAATAAAAAATAAGGCCTGTTTTGCCTTATCAAGAAGGCGGTGCAAAGAACATCTGAAGCACTTTTGCATATTTTTTATGAACTGTGTGATAATGAAACTGTATAAGAATAGAAAACTCTTTATTGGAGTATAAGAAAAAGATTGTGCGTTTAACGTGCCCTTTAATTAACTTTATCAACAATCGGTACATACTATATTTCCAGTTTCAATTTATTGACATATTTATTTCCATGTCATACTGGCATTGAAGTTAGAAATACTTTGTTTCAGCAAGTTGTTTGGGTGTTAGGCACATACAGTATTTCCTGTTGTTCAGCATTTTGAATCTAGCTTATGGAATACGTTCTATTCTAAGCGTGACGATCTATGCTATGATAGATCCGGACCCGCATAATAGGGATATACCTGTAAGTACATGTTAAAATATCTGGAAAATCACAGCAGACTAGAACTCATCAGAGGTCAGGATATGAATATCAATAATGTGGTGTATCCCAGCATTTTAGTGAGCGGTTGCGTCAATAAAGAGTGAAAAAAATTGAATGGATCAAGTCAGCCAAACTGGACCATAAAATTCTTTTCGATAACGCCTGTCCTACCGAAAGTATGGGCCATCTGGCAACGTTGCTGAACTACACCAGTCAGTCATGCTAACGGTGCGCGCTGAGCGGTCAAGCACAGACAAGGTTCTGTGCACGTACGTACAACCCAAACCCACAATTTGAACCCCTTGATTTTTGTTTAATGACGAGGAGCCTGTAGACATCAAAAAGTTTAGGCATTTTCATTTTTTCGTCTTTTGGCCTAGCTACGCCGCCACTGAAGCGATTTCCGAATCCTATAAATCTTTTTCGTCCTTAGCATAGCACACTGAGAAAATAAATTAATGAAACCAATTAAAATTTTAAATATGCCAATTAAAAAACTCAATTAACTTTGTGACAGCTAACAAGATTAGTTAGTGTAATTAAGCTACTATTTCTAATATAGTTTACTAGAATCTGGGAAGCTAATTTAATTAAATCAAAACTCACCAATTTATTTAATATACTAAGTGACATATAAATCCGAAGACCCAGTTTAAATGGTTTTATTTTAATAAAATGTTGTATGTTGTATAAGTACTTAATGAAGCCCTTTGACCTTTAATAATGTGTGGATGCACCCTGATGTGCTACGCATTCTCCAACGCGCCTAGGCATGCTTCTGATCAGATGGTCAATGTCCTCCTGTGGTATCTCATTCCAGGCAACTACCAACTCCTCTCGAAGTGCTTCTAGAGTCTGAGGAGGACGTTGCAAATTGAGCAATCTCCTACCCATCATATCCCACACGTGCTCAATTGGGGATAAGTCGGGAGATCTTGGTGGCCATGGTAACAATGTGACATCATTATGTTGAAAGAAGTCTATTGTGACTCTTGCAACATGTGGTCGGGCATTATCTTGTTGGAATGTTGGATCTGCCAGGGTGTCAAGATAGAGTAAAAGATGGGGTTCTAGAACTTCGTGGATATAACGCTGCGCGTTCATGTTACCTTTGATGAAGATTAAAGGTGACCTGGAACCATAAGCTATAGCGCCCCAAACCGTAACTCCAACAGTGTGATGAACATGTCTTTCAACAAAAAACTGGGGATTCCTCCTTTCACCACGTCGCCTTCTAACCCTGGCACGACCATCGTGCATGCCTAAACAAAATCGAGACTCGTCACTAAAGACAATACTGTTCCATTCCTGATCCCAGAGTGACCGTTGTCTGCACCACTCAAGGCGATTACGTCGGTGTTCTCGAGTTAAAGGGAGGACCCAGTGTGGCCGGTATGAAAACAAGCCAAAACTTCTCATTCGTCGGTAAACACTTCGCATGTGAATAGGTCTTCCGTGTTCTGCAAACCATTCATTTGCAATGGACCTGGTAGTGGAGAAACGGTCCCTTAAGGCCAATAATTTTAGGCGGCGATCTTCACGGTCTGTTGTTCTACGGCGGCGTCCAGTGCCCCTTGCTCTTTGCGTACGGCCTTCTCGAAGCCATGCCTGACAACACCTAACCACAGTGTCTACACTTCTTTGCTCTAACTGCAATTGCCCGAAAAGAAAGTCCAGCTTCCCGAAGTCCCACTATACGGCCCCTAACAAACTCACTAAGTTGACGAAATCGTACAGGTCTCCGTACTCTAGGCATCGTAACCGATCGTAAAGGATGTCAAGAACCAAAATCCGCCAACGTTGATTCTTTACTGCGGCTGAAATATTCATTTTTAGAGCGTTAGTGAATTAAAAAAAAGCAGTATAAAAACCGGAATGTCCAACTGATAAGGCTGAACATTTTTTCACTTGTTATTTACAGTAAGATAAATACATTCACCAACTTTTATTAAAATAAAACCATTTAAACTGGGTGTTCGGATTTATATGTCACTTAGTATATTAGTGAACTCTTAGAATGAGCTTACCTGCTCCAAGCAAATCAATTTGATCACACTTTTTAAATTTGTTTAATCAGTGTAGGTAAAAGTATTTGTCTATTTTTGATGAGTTATTTCATTTAAATTTAAAAGTATATATCTTGATAATAAACGCCCTTAATTAAACTAAATATTCAAGGAAATTACTTTAATAGCATATCGAATTTTTTTCCGCAACTGCAATACTTCCTCGCCAGTGGCGTGGGAAGTAAATACTCGTTTGGCTGACAACCCTGTTAAAAAATGTCTAATGCCTCAGCTCGGATGGTTGATGCCTTCTTGGTCTTCGATTCTAGACTCCTGGGGTTCCTTGCTGGTGTCAGCCTCACTTGTTGGCTTTGAAACGGGTAATCTAAATAGAATGGCACTATAGGAGGGTACTCAAAATATGGTGGCACTATGCAAAAAAAGCTCTGGGGTGTGGCGGGAATAAATACTACTACACACCGCGGGTTCTCATAGCTGTTCTGACAATATTGCGACTTTTAAAAAGGAATATGTACTAAAAATACGAATTCAGCGCTATTAAAAAATTAACTTATGTCAAGTGCACTTGTAGTATGCACCTTGATCCTCACTACTATAAGAATTAGGAGACAAGCAATTCTTTCACTGGCTCCGAAAAGGCGCTATCAAGCATCCAAATTGATCACGGGTTATTTTGGAAATTATAAGTAAAACTACATATCACATTTTTGTGATATTACGTTTTTGACAGTGGGTACACTCATGAATCAAAGATAAATTTTGGATGAATCTCCTCCGTCAATTGCACTTCGACCTGAGCTCCTATATGAAAAAAACAGATTCCAAATATGCTGGAATAACGTTACTTGCCTAAGATCATTAGCAAGGCATCGGAACATCATTTCGCTAGTTTATTTTGCATCCAGGCACGCACCACCAACTTATCATAGTGAATCGCCCTGTACACATCCAACAGCCACACGACTCACTTCCGAGGGCCGGCCATCGACTACCTGGGTAGTTATAATACAGGAAATATCTTCGTATCTGCTGAGAAACGTATTTTTATTGTTTTTTCGCGTACCTCCTTTAAAAAAACCCTTTTAATAAATCTGCATGTTGCTAGTCTTGAAATTGCATCAACAATTTTTATTAATCGAGATTGTTCAAAAAACCTATACTATAACTATCTAAAACTGTAATGACTCTTCGATGTTCACGTGAACATCACTTAACTACCAGTAGTCGGCTGTTCATAGGCGGGGTATGAATGTTTAACATGGGTGAACTAGATTTGTCACATGCTTAATAAAGAGTGGTTTGAAACATATTGTAAGTTAAAAATTTGGGAATTACCTTTATTCATCGTCGCTTCCACTTACATCTGACAGTAATAAACTGTCGCTATCGCTTTCCTCGTTGAAATTGACTGTAACTGGCTCTATGATGGTGTCGATGTGGTGGTCAAGCTGCCACATTTTTGTTTCTTCCTTCACAACATGACGGATAGCATTCTGCCAAGCTTCGGGCGTTACTAGCTGTATGGAAGTCTCAAGTAAAACTTTAACGTCTGGTAATTTGAAGGTTGTGTTATGGCGCGCAATATAACTATTCACTTGAGCCCAGATGAGCTCTATTGGGTTCAGTTCACAGTGGTAGGGCGGTAACCGCAGCACAGTGACACCACATTGACGGGCCATCTCATCAGTCACGTAACTAATGTTCGCAGGTTTGTGCTGTTTAATTTTTTCATACAATTCCGCTTTCACACATGAATCGTCAAACGGGATTCCTTTTTCGCGCAACCATTTCTGCATGTCACTTTTTCGAGATCCCATAGTCGGTACACGTTCGGCTCGACGACTATGGTAGGAAGCATTATCCATGACGATCACAGAGTTGGGCTCAACTCGCTGAAGCACCCCTTGAAACCAGCTCTCGAAGCAGCTGGCATTCATTTCCTCATGGTAATCACCTCCTTTCTTAGAGACGAAAATCAAGTCACACTCTTCTAAAAAGCCACTATCGCTACCAATATGAGTTACGATCAATCTTTGACCTTTCCCTGACGGTCCACGAAGACCTGTTGACAAACCTTCAATGCTTGCTTGTCGGTTACTCACTACGTTTTTGTCTATCCAGGTTTTTTTAACTGTGTGACCTGCATTTACCCATGTCTCGTCCAAATACTAGATTTTTCTGCTTTGTCGCCTATATTCAATCATTTCGCGTAGGTATTTTCGACGCCAGGCGACTATTTCAGGTCTCCCTATCAATACTGACTTTCGATTACGCGTTTCGTAACGAAAATTAATTTCGTGCAGGGATTTCCTCATTACCTCGACGCTCATTTGGGGTATAATTTCATTTTCCTTGATCGCTGCATGTACAGCCTTGAGGGTTGGTATCTCATTCCTAAAGAAGAATGAATGTACGGTTCGCCTTAATGCCATTTTGCTATCGTCATCCAATTTAACGACCTTTCGTCCCTTCAAATTAAACTTTGGATCAGCAGTAGCTCCAGTTTTCTTCTTTTCATGCACCACCCTGCGAATGGTCCACTCTGGAACGCCTGTCATACTTTCACAACGCGCGAGTACATCTCCCTGCGACATAGTTCTGTTCAGATAATTGAACACGTTGAGCACGATTTCTTTCGCGTCCCTCTTCAGTGCTTTACGAAGTCGTCTACTTGTTCCCTGGCTTTCAGTACTTCCACTCGTGCCATTTGTACTCTCCATGGTTGAGTATAACCAAAACAGTAACCACAGAAACCACAACAATAACAATCACACAACAATTCTTATAAAAACACACAATATGCGATCGCTCAACGAAACACGTTCCAATGCGTTGCCGACGCCTATGAGTCTGCCGGTCGAGGCGCGTCTTTAATTTCATTGGTTTTACCGGCGGAGAACAATCAGCCATTATTTCCATCTCTGCCTGTGCTGTTGACCACCGCAAAGCCACAGAAACGACATATGTCGTACGCTATACGGCTGTACTGGAAGGAAGCCGGGATCGAGCTCTGATCACGTGTTGATCACGCGTATGAGTCATTACAGTTTTAAATAGTTGTAGTATAATCAGAACATTTGTCCGAGATATTTCCTGGACTATTTCCGCAGGTAATGAATGGCTGATCGCGTCCAAATGGCAGGTAGCATTTCGGCCACCAGAGCGGCTGAATATGTTTTTTGATGGAGTGGTTTTTCTTCTGGTAACTCCGTATCCTTTGCTTCTACCTAGTCTGAGTTCCTTGGTTCTATAATAATGAAAAAAACGTTCGCAGACTTATCCGGAATGGTCCGACAAGAAGAACGTAATGCTATCCTCATTCTTCTGGGGTTACATCATCCTGCAAATAGGCGTAGGCCAAATGGCTAAGAACTATGGCCCCAAATGGCTGATAGGTGGAGCAGCTTTCATAGGTTCCGCCTTCTGTGCTTTGGTACCACTTTGCGGACACTGGTTCGGATATCAAGGGGTAGTGGCTTGTAGGATACTCACCGGACTTACTCAGGGGTTCATCTACCCCTGTGGACATAACCTTATCAGTGCTTGGACACCGCTAGAGGATAGGGCGAAGATAGGCAGTTTCGTATATGCGGGTAAGTTTTTTTATTGAAGAAACTGATGCAGATTCTTTTTGGAGAAATTGAAGATAGAGGATTGTATTTTCCATACATTTGCCATTCATATAAAAATATGACAGCGGCCAGATAATGGAGTCATATTTCCAGGAGTCGTGCGTCGCGAATGGTTCGTCTCGCATGCCTCGGGCTGTGTGGACGTGTATGCTCACTGTGCATTCGCGTCATACGATCGTTTCCAACGCCGCCTCAGTGCGACATAGGCGCCATATAGGTCGATAGATATCCTAAACCGCATCCGCTGAGAAATTTACACATCGCCGGTAAATAATACATTGTTTGATTTTGTTTTTTAAGGTGGGCCCTTGGGCACAGTGATATCCCTACCGATCGCTGGTTTCATATCAAGTTCAGTAGTAGGCTGGCCTGTCGTATTCTACCTGTACGGAGCCTTAGGAATGATCTGGGCTGTCATTTGGTTTTTGATTGGTAGTAATAGTCCTGCTACTGATAAATTCATATCCAAAGAGGAAAGAGAATATATTGAGGCGGGGATTGAGTCTGAAGCAGATGGAGAGGTAATGGTAGAGTAGGTCAGAATAGGGATTTCGGATTTTGTTTTCGATGAAAACCAACAATTTTGTGAACATATCATGCTTGTTTATAAGGTAATGATGCTAAAGTGCTTGTTTATATTATCAGAATGTACAAGGAAGGAAGTAATTTACCTCATACCTCAACAGTTCTAAGAGATAGCTGCTATTCACTATCGCAGTAGTCGATTCAAGTAATAGATGACACGTACAGAAATCATTCTACAGATTACAATTCTTCCACTAAAATCTTCAGCAAACAGCGATATTATTCGATAACATAAAATTATTTTAGCTTTGTAGTTTTTACAAAAAGCTTTGATTCTAGAAAGTGCCGACACCATGGAAAGAGATATTCACGTCACTACCATTTTGGGGAGTTTTGGTTGCGCACTGTGGCCAAAACCTTGGCTTTTGGACGCTGCTCACAGAAATCCCTTCCTACATGCAAAACATCTTACATTTTGATATCAAATCTGTAAGTTCGATAGCAAATATTTTGATTTGAAGATTTTTTAATTTTTTTTTATGGTTACAGAATAGCACACTGTCCGCGTTGCCTTATCTAGTGATGTGGCTCCTAAGTTTGGTAATGAGCTACATAGCAGACTACTTGATCATCAGAGGAGTAAAAGTTGGAACCAGTAGGAAAATATTCAACTCCATTGGTAATTATTTCATAATTTCAATTATGAGTGTTCCTTAATGATATGTGAATATTTAAGGGTGTCAATCTACATGAAAAATTAATGTTAGTTTGCTTTATAAACTATGGTCCAAAAATGTTTCCTTACAAAAACTCGGGGTGTTGAAGTCTTAGGACAAAAAAAAAGGAAATTAATTAATATTTTCAGAACCGCTTCAGATATTTCACTAATATTTAGTAAGTAGTGGAAGTTAATTGCACATTTTTCAATGTAAAAATAATTTTTAGCTTTAACAGTGGCGTGCGTACGGGTAAGAAAATGGTACGCCAATGGTTTTTTGCCAAATAAAAATGTTTCTTGAATTCCCCGTTTAACTTAAAACAAATGATCTCTCTCGAATTGTTTTCCTCCGATGCGCCATTTTTTAATAAAAAAATAAAAACCGTTCTGGCAAAAAATCATTGGCGTACCATGTTTTTCTTAAAAAATATCGAAGTCAATACCCGTACGCACGCCACTCTTAAAGCTAAAAATTATTTTTGCATTGAAAAATATGGAGCTTTATTAACTTTCACTACGTACTGAATACCAGTGAAATATCTGAAGCGGTTCTGAAAATATTACTTAATTTCCATTTTTTACCTGAAACTTGAACACCCCGTGTTTTTGAAAAGAAACATTTTTGGACCATAGTTTATGAAGCAAACTAACATTAATTTTTCATGTAGATTCACACCCTTAAATATTCTCATATCATTAAGGAACACCCTGTATAGGTTATATTACGAATGCCATTTTTAAAGCAAGAACCGATTGCGCATCATGCCCGCGCATCCTGTCACGTGAGATCCGTTCAACCTCAGACACCCTTGGACAGCCTTTAACTACAGGGTTGCCATATTGAGGGATTTTCCCCCAAGTTTGGGTGATTTTTACGTCCATTGGGAGATAAAATGTTCTGGAGGACTTTATGGGGACAAGTAAAATCGTTCGGTATTTTTGGGATATTTTATTCCATCTTTAACTACGAAAAAAGGTCGACTGCTAAAGAACATCTCCGCAAAACATCTACGCTGAGCCATCTCTACACCTTTATGTCAATTGAAGGTTGGAATACATGCATACATAGTCATAGAATACAGAAAACAAAATAAGTTGTGAGCTAGCCGGTTGATTTAGATATTTTTGGCTGACGCGCGTGTTTGGGAGAAACAACGATTTTTTGAAAACAGTTTCAAATGTCTTTTTGTGAAGGCTATATTCAAATTCAGCATCTCAAATTACCTGTATATACCAACCTTCGTTTGCTTGTGCCACAACAAAGGAAAATAAAAATTACGAGATTTTTTTCAAAAATCCTTAGTATCAATGACTCGGTTGAAAAGTCATTGTTTCCTGGGTAAATCGAATACGGAGGTTTCGAATTTAATGTCAGCTCGGCGATTAAACTGACGGGGGGTTTAAAATTTCCTAACGCTCATTAGACCTGGGTATTTTTTTTACTTTTTTGAATAATGAAGTCTCTCTTCATACTCTACCCAAACGTTTCAACTTGTCAACCTATAAAATGAGTTTTCCCTTCTCAGGCCTATTCGTACCAGCTTTGGCCTTAATAGGCTTAAGTTTCGTCGAGAAGAGTCACTACGTGTGGGCTATAGTCCTCTTGGTGACCGCTGTGGGCTTCAACTCTGCAGTTTTCTCAGGCTATAACGTCAACCACATCGATTTGTCACCCGTCCATGCTGGGACTCTTATGGGAATCACAAACAGTCTGTCAAATATATTCTCATTGGTTAGTCCTTTGATTATCGACGTTGTGAGGTTAAGCACTGGTTACCAAGAGGTAAGGATATGAAATATAAACTATAATATAAGTATTATTAAAAAACGAATTAAAATAACTAAACATCGGTATAATGTCAACTTGTGTACTAGGCCGCTGGCCCATTCCGCACGGGTATCATGTAAAAAACCTACAAAACGTCAAAAAAAACCTATAAGATATCAACTTGCAGACTAGGTAGTTTTTTAGGGCGCAAGCAGTCATTCCACGTTTGCTCACTAAGATCGTTGTGAACGTCCATCTATAGAGGAATCACTCAACTAAACTACACGCATTATTGGTTGCATATGTTTTGTGATGCTAAATGGTCCTTGTCTGTAGTTTTTCATTAATGAATATGCTGCTAATGAAGAATATCTATTGGCTGTGCCCGACGGGTTATTTTTATGTTGTGCTTTCTGGAGAGAGGTTATGTTCAAAGTTATAAATTATGAAAAACTGAGGAGAATTACGGGAAATCATCACCGCGCCTGCGTTGTGTAATTACTGTTAGCATGTATATGGCTTGTAAGTCGACAGTGTACAGTGAATATAATTATTTCTTATCTCTCTCATTCAGCAATTTGTATATGTAATGTCCAGAATGGATGAGCAAAAGTGGATGCTCAACTAATTTCTAGCTTTGAATCTCAATTAAGCGTATTTGAGACAAGAACCCAATGTAATTATCATCAACACATACAACTTACAGCTTAGACCACCAATAAGGCCATCTCAGAAGCAGATTTTACATCACATCAGAGCCAAAGATTGATAACAAGCCTCGTGACGTTTAGGCAACACGTACAACTAAGTGCTAAGTTAATATCTTGTAGAAAAATCTACATAATGTCAAAAAAACAGCATAATGTCAAAAAAAATCGGCATAATGTCACTTTTCAAGATACGTGATACCAGTGCCGTACCTGCTCGCTATGAGCGCCACCTATGAGTAATGGCACAACGGCCGTCATTCCAGCAAAAATTTAGAACACAGCTTATTCCACAAACGCTATGAATGGATCCCACTAGTCCCATCTTTGAAGCAGTTGTTACATCACACCAGAGCCAAACCATATAGCTCAAGTGTAATGACGTTTAGGCAACACGCACAGCTGCTACAGGTGAACATGAAAGCAGTGACGGCTACTTCCAAGGTGACATTTTTTTCGAAAGAACCCACATAGTGTTGATATAATGTCACATCCAGCCTGGTTGTCAGATTGCTGAAAACAAGCAAATTTCAGAAACCAGCGCGTTTTTCGGAATTTACAGTTACATTGACAAGTTGTGACACTTGAAATAGATGGAGAGATGCGGAAATTTCGACTTCCTAGTGGACGATAACGCCCCCTTGTGAACGATGGGGGGCTTACGAGGGAGGTGATCAAGAGCCAGAGGAAATTGGGGGTCCATTTCACTCGAAAATATTTAAATTAAAATAATTTTGAGGAGGCGCTAGAAAACAATTCTCAAAGACGAAATATGTTAGGGAACGTCTGGGCCAATTTCATGAGGGAGATCAACCAAGGATCTTGCCATTGAAAACAATAAATACCAGCTGTGAGTGGGAAGCCTAAAATACGATTAAGAAAGGTCCGAATTTATGATAGAGATATCGATGGTAGATCATACAACAAACCTTTTTAAAAATATAGTGAATGTACGCCTGACAATAACGTTCATTCATCATACTTTAAAAAGGGTTCAGATTGTTTTTTTTTCAGGTTTTTTTGGGTTACTCTGAGTTTAAAAGGCTTTTATGAACCTTTATCTAAGGCCCGTATTGTCAGTCGTCCCTACAATTGTAGGGCGCATTTATGGCCTCCTTGATTGTCATACTCCTTTCTCCTTCAAAAATTTCTAGATTAGTACACTTGTCCCGTGTCAGCGTCAGCACTCTCCTATTGTGAAGATATGTTTTCTTTTTAAATTGTAGGAAATTTCAGGCTGGTAAAACATGATATAACTCAGAAGCAAGCACAATTTGATGCAAATAGATGTTTGTGACATAACCTCAAAATAGAGCGCTGACACGGAGAAGTAGAAAACTACGACAATCAAGGAGGCCATAAAGGCGCCCTACAATTGTAGGGACGACTGACAATACGGGCCTAAATTTTCAATTTTTTATACATACCTTTATTATTTGGAAAATTGAAGCTAAAGTTATTAAATATTCTTCAAACGTCGATTAACAAAATACCAAAGCATTCTAGAGGGTATTTTATTATTGTAAACCTTTGTCGTTTAATTGTTAATCAAGCGCACGCTGAAGAACAAACATGAAAATGTTTGCTTTCCATATTGTTTTTCGGGGTCAAAAATGACATATTTCGCACATTCTCAAATATTAAATCACTTATATCTTCAAACTTTAGAGATGGTGCGTTCTATAGCTTCAAATTTTGGGAACGTAAAGCTTGTCTATTCTGAGGCCCCCATAAACCGTGCTTCGGGTCCCTCTTTGATCCCGCTGGAAAATACACAGTGTGAGTCATTTTAGATCCTCCTCTGCGGCAAGCTAGTGGCTCCGCTTTAGCTTCCACCACTGAAGGCCTACTGTATGTCAGTCTGCAGAGGCCACATTTTTTCAGAGACTTTTAGGTGAAGTACAAAGCGTCTATTACAAGCAATTTTTGAGATTGACATTGAGAGAGAATGGCAGCGAGAATTTTGCTCCCGCTAGGCGGCGCTAGTGAGGCTGGAGCAGCGTTGCCAGACGTACGATAATTATCGTATTTATACGATAATTTCAAGTACTTTACGAGTTATTCGATACTTCATGTACGATAATAGCAAAGTTCATTTGCATACAAAAAAAGACGCCACAACCGAGTTTTAGGGGAGACCGAGGAGGGTTGAAACATAGGTAAGTTGAAACAACAGAATTTTTGTGGAAACCAAAGACGTTATGGAGCTGGCAACAACGCTTATTTGCCTCTGTTACCACCTGCACACAAGTGAAGGTTTCGTTACCGCTCTCCAGTCCACGCTTACATCGTTATCAAATGTGATGTGACAAATTTAACAAAAGTAAGTTTTTGTCATATTTTAACTTTATCAATATTTTGATTTATATACTGTTTTATTACAATGTGTTGTATGTTTTCTGAAAGCTTAATCATTCAAGATTCAGTCTATAGCGATGTTTTTGTAACACTGTATTGCACAACGAGGTAACACCGGCTCAACCATAATGGCGGCAGATTTTTGTACTCCAGGAGAGTTGAAAACAGCCTGTTTCAACTTACCTCGTTTGCGTTCAATTTTGCAACTGACTTTTTATATACGTTTTTGAATTTTATCAGTATGCCTGAAGTCTGTCTTATGCTCTTTTTGTTTTAGGATGCCGAACGAATACAAGCGAAAGACGAATCGGGGTATGACAAGCAAAGAAATTTACGAACTGGCTTCCGAAGGAGTGATGCTACGTAATAAATCTCTTCGTGATGCTGCCACAAGTTATGATATAAACCATACGTCGCTGTACAGATACATTAAGAAAAAACAAGCGCATGAGAGCAATAAGACCATCCAACCACCCTCAATTGGATATCATCGCCCCACAGTGTTTACCAAAGAGGAAGAAAAATCATTGTGTGAATACGTTTTGACCTGCTCTGATGCCAATTTTGGGTTGAGTACAAAATAAGCAAGAAAACTTGCGTATAAGCTTGCTGTGGCATATGACAAAAAGTGCCCTTCTTCTTGGATGCAAACCAAAATGGCTGGTGAAGTTTGGCTCAGATTGTTCATGAAACGCCACGAAGTTTCGTCTTTGAGACTTCCACAAGCGACAAGTATTGCTCGAGCGACCAGTTTCAATAGAACCAACGTGGAACTATTTTTTAAAAATTATTGTTCGATACTTGACAAATATCATATGGAAGCAAAAGACATCTGGAATGTTGATGAAACAGGCATAACTACTGTCCAAAAGCCTGATCGTGTTATTGCACGACGAGGTCAAAAGCAAGTCAGAGCCATGACGTCTGCAGAAAGAGGTAGTTTAGTCACTCTAGCATTAGCTGGCAATGCTATAGGTAATTGCATTCCACCAATGTTCGTATTTCCCCATAAGCGTTTTAACGACCACTTTATTCGTGATGGTCCAAGTGGGTCCATTGGAACAGCCAATGGTTCTGGATGGATGCAAGAAGATAATTTTTATTGCTTTATAGAGCACTTCAAGAATCACGTCCGATCTTCCAAAGAAAATCCGGTTTTGTTATTACTAGATAATCATGCTTCGCATACCGCTGTCAAAAACATCAACTTTTGCAAGGAAAATGGAATCGTTCTGTTGACGTTTCCACCACATTGCACGCACAAACTTCAGCCTATGGACCGAGCTATCTTTGGCCCTGTAAAAAAGCAATCAATACAACATGCGATAACTGGATGCGTTCACACCCAGGAAAAGTAATGACAATATATGACATTCCAGGAATTGTCAAAACTGCCTTTGATGTAGTAGTCACCATAAAAAATGTAACTGCAGGATTCCGGACGACCGGGATATGGCCATTGAACACTGAAATATTTCGTGATGAGGAGTTTTTACCCAGTTAGGTGACCGATCGAGCACTGCCACCAACAGTACTTGTACACGAAGATTCCGTTGTTCAAACTGATGATCCTGAAGTTCCAAGGACCAGCAGAGAAGCCGAACGAACTCCAAGCCCACCGATCAATGATTCACTCTATTACGTTATAATCCCACTGTTTCTAATACTAATGCAAATGCAGGAGTATCATGCATTCCCACAATTTTGTCTTCAAATCAAGACGATGCTCCTACCCCTGATTCACTTTATCCTGTGCCATCAACTTCGAAGGTATCTATTACGTCGGCAGCCATTAGTGAGGTTTCTTCAACTTCAAATACATCTACTGTAACTACTGTAGTCAGTGTATTTTCTCCAGAAGCAATAAGACCTCTACCGAAGGCAGAGGCTAGAAAGAATACGCAAAAAAGGAGAAAGATAAACTCAGCTATATTAACTGACACTCCTGTAAAAAATGAGCTAGAAGCCATTGAAACTAGGAGAAACACCAAAAAAGTAAAAAGACCTGCGTTAAACCTAGAAAATAAAACTAAGAAATCCGTTAGCAAAACAAGGAGGAATTATAAGAATAAAGGAAAAATAAGTGAGAAAGAAAGTAGTGACAGTGACGATGATGACTGCTTCTGCGTAGTTTGTATGGAGCCGTTTCCCCAAAGTGTCCCAAAGGAAGAATGGATTCAGTGTATAGAATGCAAGTCATGGGCTCATTTGGCCTGTACAAAAGGCGACTTGTTCTACGTGTGCCATAATTGCTTCTCTGAATAGGATTTTCTTTGTTGTGCTTATTATTCTTTTTTATTTTATTTTATATTTTATGATGTTTTTTATTTTAAGATCTCAATGTTGTCATCACTGACAAATAAGGTACATTTTAGTTCAGTAACTTCAATATATTACTTATTCATAAGCTGCTTTCTTAAAAAAAGAAATCTTCCAAATACCTGTGTTCCAACTCTCCTAGGTCAGCGTTTCAATTTACCTCAGCAAGAGGAGAATTGCAACAAAATTAATGGTCGACTTATAATCGATTTTTTTGAAAATGAAGTAGACCCTGACGTATTTTATTTTGATTATTCATTAGCCAAGTAAGCAAGGTTTCATATGGTATATTAAACTTTGTAGGCTACCACTTATTTATGAAGTTATGTGCCATTATGTGAAAATTGTTTCAACTCTCCTCGGTCTCCCCTACTAGATTTACATCAGACTCATTATTACCAACAGACTAATACAAAGATGTCACTTGCAGATCAGCTGTTTACCTCAGTAGACGTCAAAATGTGATGAATACTCGTTAAATGGGTCATTATTTGAAAAATCCACAGTGATTTTTTTTTCATTTATTTCATCACTTTTAGAAAAACATGGTCAGGCAGAAAAAGCGAAATCATGACAAGAGAGAGCAAAAAAAGAGAGAAGTTGAAACGGGTAAGAAAGTATAGGGAAGCACTAGAAGGTAATCCAGAAAGGTATGAAGAGGCTAAAAGGTTGGAGAGAGAAAGATACCAAAGAAGGAAGGAACAGGGGAAAATTAAATCCATCAATGACCTGACCCTTTGGCAGTAGAGAAAGTCTCGAAAAAACCCAGACAAAGATCCTCCAAACTTTAACGTTCAGAGAATGATTGATGGCCAAATAATTTCAGATGAGATTAAAACAAACCTTATTTTTTTGGGCAGTTTTTATCTACCCAAATAAAAGAAAATGTATTGGCCGAAAATAATAGAGAAGAAAGAAGGAAACTGATGGCGGCTGTTTCAGGAAGTGTAATAAAAAGATACTGTTTTCAAGAAAGACTTAAGATTCTAGTACCTAAGCATGTCATATAAGAAAAACAGACTTTTTGATCGTATACGGACAGAACTTCGAAGAAAAATCATACATTTTTATGAAAATGATGATTAAAGGAGAATATGCCCGGGGAAAAACTAATGGATAACTTTTAAAAAAGTAAAAAAGATTAGAAATGGCTAACATTTTTTTAATGTCAGTCCCGAGGTGGTGAACTTACGTTGACGTATGCGGCTTTTTTGTCTTTTTAGTTTTTGCGTTTGGTTAATAAGAATAAATATGTTACAAGACCAAATACTTTTTTTACTTTTCACTCTCGGAATAAAACTACTCTTTGGCACAAACACTCTATTTAATTAAAATCTATATTTAAAACTGAATCGTCTGCTTTCTGAAAGTACGGTTTTAGGAAAAATCGTCTACTACATGTCTATTATTTAAAATAGTAAAAACTGATGCAAGTTTTTTAGCAGCACTTTTTGGTGTACATATAAAAGATGGGGTTCTAGAACTTCGTGGATATAACGCTGCGCGTTCATGTTACCTCTGATGAAGATTAAAGGTGACCTGGAACCATAAGCTATAGCACCCCAACCCATAACTCCAACAGTGTGATGAACATGTCTTTCAACAAAAAACTGTGGATTCCTGCTTCCACTACGTCGCCTTCTAACCCTGGCACGACCATCGTGCATGCCTAAACAAAATCGAGACTCGTCACTAAAGACAATACTGTTCCATTCCTGATCCCAGAGTGACCGTTGTCTTCACCACTCAAGGCGATTACGTCGGTGTTCTCGAGTTAAAGGGAGGACCCAGTGTGGCCGGTATGAAAACAAGCCAAAACTTCTCATTCGTCGGTAAACACTTCGCATGTCAATAGGTCTTCCGTGTTCTGCAAACCATTCATTTGCAATGGACCTGGTAGTGGAGAAACGGTCCCTTAAGGCCAATTATCTTAGGCGGCGATCTTCACGGTGTTGTTCTACGGCGGCGTCCAGTGCCCCTTGCTCTTTGCGTACGGCCTTCTCGAAGACATGCCTGACAACACCTAACCACAGTGTCTACACTTCTTTGCACGCTAACTGCAATTGCCCGAAAAGAAAGTCCAGCTTCCCGAAGTCCCACTATACGGCCCCTATCAAACTCACTAAGTTGACGAAATCGTACAGGTCTCCGTACTCTAGGCATCGTAAAGGATGTCAAGAACCAAAATACGCCAACGTTGATTCTTTACTGCGGCTGAAATATTCATTTTTAGAGCGTTAGTGAATTAAAAAAAAAGCAGTATAAAAACCGGAATGTTCAACTGATAAGGCTGAAAATTTTTTCACTTGTTATTTACAGTAACTTTTATTAAAATAAAACCATTTAAACTGGGTGTTCGGATTTATATGTCACTTAGTATATATCGCCTTTTTAAAATAATGACCCAGATATTGTTTAACCTTAGACATGTCTTCAAACTTCTAGCTTTCCAGATTACACCCCATTGCTGAGTCACTCAACCTTTGTTTTTTTTTTCAGACAGACAAATCATTGTGGACAATCGTTTTCTGCATCGCAAGTGGCGTCTATCTGTTTGTAGGAATATTCTATGATATGGTTGCATCTGGTGAAGTGCAACCATGGAACCAGAGATGCTCAAAACCAGAAGACAACACCATCAAAATGGAACCAATCTGATATCAGTTATTTTTAATTGAGACATTCGTATAAAAGTAATGGTACTTTGATGGTATGTTATGCTCGGAGGAGTTTGTTAATTTGGTTTCTCATATTTCCAAACTGAATGTTATACGCATACCAGACCAAATGGACATTCTACCAGTACTAGATAAAGACAGAAGTTGCTCTAACTGCTACGGATATTTTATTTTAGAGGATTAGTCTGAAAATTGTGGCTAGCTTTCAAACTGGATTCAGGATAAATCATACCACAAAATTCATAAAAATGTTTTATTATTACACTAATAATATAATAAATATCTGTAATCAGACTACCCTACCCCTGTATCTGCTCACACTATGGAATCTTATAACTTTTCAGTGGTTCATGGAAATTCATTACACCCTGTATGACATATCTGATGTAAAAGAACTGTATAAAAAAACTTTATACCAACTTATATACATTCATTTCTTTGAAAATGTCAGAGATTGTACCTCCCTCAAAAAAAGAGCACATTCAGCCAAGGTGAAGTGGCCCCAAAGTGAACCACTTTCATGCTAGATGGTAGTATGGTAGGAGCCATGCGATAGCTTTGTTGCAAACTGTCAGAGCTATTCCACAGCTACTGCTAGTTAGTTCAGACAGTACAAATCTCCATTGAAACATAGAACTGAAAGCCTATTTCTGTTAACCGAGTGTTTCAATCATTAATCAATAGCTTAGCTATGGATGGTATTTTAGCCGAGTCCGACTGGCATTACAGTTCCATATGTTGAAGATATTACATATATACTTAATTACTTATCAATCCCAAATAGTCATCCATAAGTGTTCCAATGGCAAACTAAAACAAAAACAAAAATAGCTTGTTGAAAGCTGATACAGTGCCATCAAAAAATATAACTTACAATGCCAGTAGCGTCTACCCTTGTACCAACAATTTTTAGTCTTATTTCTCCCTCAGCACGTATTACAACATCCTCGTCTTTAGTTTTGTAGCACTGAGGATTTACATTTGGACAAAATTCCATTTCAGCTGGTATGGAATGATGGGATATGAAACAAGATAGAGGTCCAATCTCTGCAAACATTCCAACCTGAAAAAATGTGTTTATCAGTATCGCTTATTCAATTTTATTAGAAAATATATGCACCTTGTTAACTTGCCGAACCACTGCATCTAAAACCTCTCCTTTGAATGGCCTGAAGACTATTGCTTTGTATTTGACTGGGTATACAACAAAGCCTTGCCCTGGTAATATTAATCCTGCTCCTATACTGTCTATGGTTGTGACTGCTATCACAAATCCATACCTGAAAAAGCAAATTATTCTATTTTTTTGGGATTCTTGAAATGAAAACAGGAATATCTCAATAATTTAGAAATGCGCATTTTTTAATGAAAATATCACGTTTAGTTTTAGTACTTACTTTCCTGTACACGTTCCCTCCACTTCAGTGTATAGCTTCGTTTTAACTTTTTCTAACAGTTGGGGTCCGAAATACTGTGGGTGAAGCAATATTTCGTGCTCTAGCGAAATCTGGAAACAATAAAAATGAATCTTACTTCATAAAAAGGCGTTTAAATAACAAAAATAAAACCTACATGGTAAAACATTTTGGCTGTTTTTTGCCGTTTTTTGAGGTTAAGATCAGTTAAGTTTGTAAAAATTCATAGAGCACAAACCACATGACAATTGACAGGTTAACATAGAATGGTGACAAGCGGGGTGATTCACTAGTAAAATAAAATATATATATACATAAATATCCGCCATCTTTTCCCCCAACGAATCCAAATAAATAATACTTTCAAACCATGCTATTTCTGTAGCATCTGGTAAAATTTCCATCATGATAAAAAAAGGTTTACGAGATGATTATTGATTTTATCTTAGGAATATTTAGCATCAGATGTCGCTGAGTTCGCACCAGCTGGGTTTATCGAGCTGTGACGTAATGCTCGACTGACCTTGCAATGTTTGTAAATACAACGAGAACAGACACACGTCGTATACGATTGATACGATTGTCACTGCACTGCCGTGGTACAAATTTCGTGTTTTGCAAAGCAGCAAGGAGCAAACAGCTTCTTGTTGGCAGTGTTATTAGACTTGTTTATACGTTTACACGTTATCTCGATCAATTTCAAGTGAGAGTTAACGATGGATTTTCAAGAGATGGCTGTCATCGACGAGCACGCTGTTTGCGTAAGTTGACTGTGTCTGACATTTGTTTGTTTTGTTTTGGCGCAAACCCGCACGCGATACGATGAAGAGCTGGGTCTGGGTGTCTTGTCTTCTCTTTCTTCCTTTCATGTGCAAATTAATTACTTGCTCAGATTATGGATTCACATTCACATCCTTTGTGTTCCCGCATAAATTTAGAATTGATAGAACAAAGTACTCAATCAAGAGGCACTGTTTTGGGGAGTGAATATTTGCAAATTTCAAAAGCTTGCGCAATACAAGCCTTGTAGGTTAGGATTTGAGCGTTTTGTGATTATTGCTTTGTCAGCGCCGTTGAAACGTGACCTATTTGTTGATATAATATCTAATCGTGTTCTGTTTTGATCATATTTGATTCGAATCTGCATTCAAGGAAAAATGGCAGAAAGAGGAGTAAGGAATCTAAAACGCTTTGTGCATCTGTACATGTTAACTTTGTTGATCCGCTAGCAGGCGGTAGGTGGCGTTAAAGCACGGAAGTCTAAAGCTGACCTTACACATGCACTCACTATAAAGGGGAGCGCCTACTACAGTATTTTGTATAGACATAACAGTTGCTTTTATTTTCAACTCGATTTTGGATAAGCTCACTTCACTCGGCTTAATGCATGTTCGTTTTACCAAATTTCAGCTTAAATGAAATGAGATTTTCTTCATAAGTGAGCCAGGCATCAGAGAGTCTCATCTCTGTACGACTGACAGCGCAGGAGTATTACGTAACTTCATAAGTGACATTGTCGTTTTTTATATTATGCAGGTTTTTTAACATTATGTAGGCTTTTTATGACATTATGTAGGTTTTCCAACAACACGTTAACTTGAAACTAGCTGTCGTTTATTTCATGCTCATTTGTAGCAAGCGCGAAATGAACTATTTGCACACAAACAACAAGGTTTTAGACATTATACAGGTTTTTTACGTGATGACCTAGCCGATTGTAAATATTACAGTCGTATTCAAGTAGGTAAAAACCATCGGTAGGTCTGACGTATTACTCACTTTTACAAGATTGAAAATCGACGATCTCTGGAATTATTGTTATTAGGTAGGTGCTCAAACCACTTTCACTCCGTGTGAAAGCAAGTTATCAAAATTGTACCGAGGAGTTCCAGTTGTAATGAATTTGACACCCTTTTCTTTGAGTTATTACTCATAACACATTTAGAAGGTCCCTCGTATCATTTAATGTCTTCCTCCCAAACCCAAATGCATGGAAGTTGCAACACGAACAAACAAAAACAACTGCGCACAATTCTGAATGTGCGGTGTTGCCAGATTTACTGGATAATGCTTCTTAATAGCCCTAGAAAAATGTACATGTAATATTTCTCCAGAAGCATAAAACATAACAACCATCGATTTTGTCCTATCCTTATTATCAAACGAAAGAAGCAATCATGACATGTCATTTTTCAAAGTATTTTTAGGGTAGGTAACCTCCTCAATATTGAAACTCTAAATTTCAAAACGCGATCACTTATTTCGGGCGGTATTTGGCGAATTACTCGAATGATGCTGATTTTTAGTTCACCAAATGTAGTGATATTTATGTAGGGATATCTCCAAAGGAAAAAAATGTAGAGGTCTAAAATTAAGCGTTCTAGACTGCCAATTTATCGGCCTTAAACCGACATCTGTTATTTGGATTTTGCGCAGTGGCCAGAAGATCCTTTGTTGTTCGTTATCGTTATCTAAATAAGAAAAACAAGTTGAGATTAGGGGAGGGCTGATTTCGCATTATTTTTTCTTATAGAGCGCTGTTGTTGGAATTTGTAAAGCTGGGAAAGCTTAATTAAAATAATTTCACGGTTTCAGAACCTTGGTTTTATTATCATATAATAGAAAAATGAATAAACTGGCATGTTCTGAATGAATTAAATCGTCCTGCTTTTTGTGATACTCGTATATGCAATGTGTCAAAGAAGATTTTTATTTGAGTTCTGGTGATTTTGTGATCACTTTTGTTGTTCTGTGCAGTGACACACGCAAATTACGACGGAACGCAGTGTAAATAAAGATGGAGTTTGTTATTTTTGGCTCTTAGGTATTATTCATTATTTGATAATGTACTCGTAAAATGCAAACAATTAAAAAAAACGGACTTACCACTAACTGTCTCAGCGCTTCACCTGGTGTGTGAAAGTTTATTGAACGTATTAAAAAAATCCACTTATAAATAGGGAACTCATTTTTGATACATACATTGTTTTTCTTTTTAAAACCCACATTGCAGTTTTTTTGTATTTAAATGTGTTCAAATGTCGTCCTCCACTTCCCACACAAGCTTCATTACGACTTTCACGAATAGTATGAGGATTTTCTTGGGCCCACGTGTGATCCGGATTTTCAATATTTTTGTGCAAAAATCACTGACAGAATGTTAGTCTGCGAGGATAATCTTCTGGTAACAAGGCCTGCACTCGTTATATACGGTAGGGATAAAGCAAATTTTACCGTAGGATTCTATGCGATAGTCCTACGCGGCGGCCTATTTCCCGAGTGCTGATACGAGTATCTGCATTGATTTCCACGATATTTAAAATTTGTTCCTCCTGCTCTACAGTAACCTGTCTTTGACGAGTGCGAATATTAGTGGGTTGAAGACTTCCTGTATCTCGAAGTCTTTGGTACACTTGCACAAATGTCCTTCTGTCTGGGTGTACCCGTTGGCGAAATCTGTCGCGATAAGTTTGAGCTGCAAGATTTGAATTATGTGAATCAAGACACGACGTACGCGAACAAAACCAAAACAACATACTAACCACCGTTACCGTTTGCGATCGATTGCCGGTACTTGCTGACTACAAATTTTGGCTTAATTTAGAAACATAATGCCATTTATTTGTTAGTTACCCAATTTAAAAACTTTTTAGATTAGATTATGAAAATTAGTAAGATTGTGGTCGATATAAAGTACTGAAAGTAGTAAACTATAATGCCATGTAGACGAAAATCTATTGACTTTTGGACCATGAGTCATATGAACTTTTTGACTTGTTTTAACCCCCCTATTACCCATTTCAATAATGACTACCATAACATTTACACCCTGTATATTAAATAGAGAAACAGCTGTGAAAAATTTTCGTAGATGACGCTACGGTATCTAAGTTTTTCTCGAATTATTTTTTGGACGCAGGAATATAGGATTGGGTCGGCTATCTTCAGGTAGAATACGTTAAATAATCAATTTATAATTTTGCATCTTCAAAATCTTGATTGACTGGACTATTGATACAAAAACGTGGCAACAATGCACGGCGCACGCAGCCTCGGCGCCGGCGAAATCGGGTGCGCCGTGGCGGACGTGCGCTCGCTGCGTTGCGTGCCTCGTATCTCGTATCTGCGTGTAAGCCGTGAGCCGCGATTCATTTGTTTCGGTTGTTGGTTGGTTGACGAGCGACGGGTAGATCAGACAGCGGGCCACCGAACCGACCGGCTTACACACCGCAACGTCTACTACGCATTACCACTTACAGGTAAGGCGGAATGCAATTCCGATGTTTATGTGTGATTTTCCCGTGAAGTTTTTCCTGGATCGAATGTCAAAGCCGGCTACGTGTATTTCCGGGTTCCGGTTTCCTTTGTTAGGGCTGTTGCTAGGCGAAGATCTAGCGCGTTGGTGAGGGTTATAGGGGTCAGGGTTTTTTCGTTATTTTTAAATATTCCATTGATACTTGAAAAAAATATCTTTATTTAAATATGCCTGTCACAAATGTCTCGAGATCTAAATGAAAACTTACAACGTACATTCTTATATTCAGTTTTAGAATTATTGTAAAGTTTGTAAATGAGCGGAGTTTTCTTTTCGGTCCTGAAAATAGCTCAAATTGTAAATTAATTTCAGCATTCAAATATTTTAGAAAATGATGTATATATAAAACTATAGACATTTTTTTCATTTTATTCTTGATTGTTCTCTAAACACCCAAAGTTCGCATTTTTAAAAATTCACCAATTTTCGAGTACCTACCTATTCAACTTATTTTTATATGAGCGCATTTTCTACTTCAAAGCTATATACCTAATAAAACGCTGAGATATAAAACATAAAAATAAAAGTGTTGCTCAACTGCGGCTCACATTAAGAACAACAACTTTTTATTATAATTGTGCATTGATATGTTTCAACGTTTGTTTTTATTGTGCGTCCATGCACTTTTAAGGGAACATAAAAAAAGTTGGAGAGTCGAGATAGACGAATTTCGGAAAAAATTCCAAAATTGAGAAGCTTGGGCTGTTAAAGAGCAATCAAATACTGAAATAAAAATGAAAATGCTGATGAAGATTAAAATACGTATATTTAAATGCAAAATTTCCATAGATGCTTTCAAATTGAAATTTGGGTTAGATATAAACCCTTATTCTTGCAACAATTGCCAATGTTGGGAGCGTAAAAATGTACCAGCATCAAAAAATTCAGGTAAACCCTCCTCACGCCCTAGTTATTTTATCGCTAACAATTTTCTCAAAAATGATCTGGGTCCTCTGAAACGTCAAAAAAGTTTGAGGCATTTATTTTTTTCGTCTTAGGCATTTTCTCTGCCATCACAAAAACTACATTGTTTAAAAATTTCATCGAAATCCGAGCCGTACTTCTCTAGTTATAGGTATAAGATTAGTGTGTCATTTACCAAACTATCATTTTGTACGAATCCAGTTTAGAATGACGCCAAGCTGTCTCGCGTCGTCTGTGCCAACACTTTTTTTCAATGAATCTCATCTATTATAGCTCGCAATACTTTGTTATCTCAAGTTCTATTTTTTAACAACTTCCTTTTCTGATGACACAACAAAATACGGATCTGCCTACCTGGCGTGGACGGATCTCTCAGCAACTCAGCATTAATTATGTGTCACTTGACGATATGGGGTGTTTTGAAATATCACTAGATAAATAATCAGCTGTTGTTCTACCGTGATTGATACTCGTGAAAAATACCGTAGAGGCATGCTTTTTGTTTCATAATCCAAACTATTGTACAACACGTACGCATTGTATGATAAGGACTGTTTAAAAAGAGGTGAACTAAGAAGGGGCATTGTTAATGAAGATGTGTTACGGATGAACATTGTATCTAAAAATTAGCTTTTCACGTAAATAAATCGGAGTTTCTCAGAGATAAGTAACTTACGTAGAACGGTTAGGTAATTATATTTTACGTGGCCAAACTTTCTTAAACTAAATATGAACCGTACGCAGTTATTTTGTACAAGAGATATTCTATTACGACTCGTAACGTCTGGACAGGGATAATAAACAAGATCGCAATAATTAGAAATTGATAACACATTTCGTCCAGATTTCAGATCAAGTATGTTTTTAAATGTTTCCTTATAGGAAGCCTTAAGATATATGAAACAGCAGACGTACGGTGATAGACTAGAACACAATAAACAAAGTGACGTAGTGCATCTATTCGAATTGTATTTAAAAAAAATGCATGAAAAACAACATTGCGCAGTTAATGGTAATCAGATATAATGCACATTTTATTGGTTGAGGTCAGTACCTCAAGGCAACATTGAAATAAATTAAACGCAGTTACACCACACTGCGGCGTCGGCGTTTGCGATTGTAACGCATTGAAAGACATATAAATAACTTTGAGTAAACATTCACGATATTTCAGAAGAGATGTAGTATATTACAAACATGTGTGGAGTAGCATGTCATTATTAGCTGCTTTTACGAACGTACGTACCGAGTAGACATTTAATAATGAACGTCCATTTGGCCCACTTTCTATATTATAAGCATACAAGTCTGGTGAATTTCACTCAATACGCCTTTAACCTGTTTTATGTTATTCCATTCCTCCTCTGGGCACTTGTTCCCATGTTGTGCTTTTATTGGGTCACATACAGGCAGAAGGGTATAACGGTCGCTTCTAAGGCCCATATCGTCAGTCGTTCCTACAATTGTAGGGCGCGTTTATGGCCTCTTTGATTGTCATACTCCTTTCTCTCCTTTAAAAATTTCTAGATTGCACCTGTCCCGTGTCAGCGTCAGCGTTCTCCTATTGTGAAGATATGTTTTTTAAATTGTAGGAAATTTCAGGCTGATAAAAGATGATATAACTCAAAAGCAAGCACAATTTGACGCATATAGATGTTTGTGACATAACCTCAAAATAGAGTGCTGACACGGAGAAGTAGAAAACCATGACAATCAAGGAGGCCATAAAGGCGCCCTACAATTGTAGGGACGACTGACGATACGGGCCTAAGATCAAGTAGTGCGCGTTGTGAACCTAATTACAATGTTGCTGAGCTATTTGTTGCAGTGTTTTGGTTAACTGAAAGGTGAGCAGTCACTGAGTGTTTCTTTTGCTCCGCTGTACTGCATGGTTTTCTATCCATAATACTTTTATATTCATGATCATGAATGTCGTATGCCATATTTATAAAGATGCTTTGAGATCTACATTTCTGTTAATGGCTTACGGGCTCAATAATTGTCGAAAAGGATAGGGAAATGAAGTGACTCATATAGGTGTGACGCGTCCAGTTCTATTTTATATTTTCGAAAAACCTAGAAAATCAGCTCTAGGTAATGGATGAAACAAAAAACTAAATCGACAAAACTTAACCTCCATTAGATGCATTCATTAAATGAGTCCAGAACTGTGAAAATCGATAAAGCCAATCAGTAGTTACCTACTGAGTTACTACTTTTACTTTCTACGCCTCCTGACGTTCGTACAAATAACGCCTTCATGGCCTCTTTGATTTTCATAGTTTTCTACTGTTCCGTGTCAGCGATCTATTTTGAGGTTATGTTACAAATATCTAGGTGCATCAAATTATTCATACGTTTGATTTATACCATCTATTATGAAATTTCCTACAATTCAAAAAAAAGGTGACGCTCACACAGAACAGTATAAATCTAGAAATATCCCAGCCTTTCTCAAGGAGAGAACCGACTATTAGAATCAAGGAGGCCATAAGGCGTCCTACAATTATTGTAGGGACTACTGACGATACGACCCCTAGAGTAAAATTTCCATTTTCGCCGGTATTACAACTTGATAAATATGACTATCAAAAGTCTTTTTGTTGCGGCTTCGTAACCACTTGAGACTTGTCTCATATGCATTATATAAAAATAGATAATATATTCTTCCAACCGTCAGTCGCCCGTGTCAGAACAATTGAACGCATAAACGCAGCATACTAGACTTTCACTAGATAAAAAGGTTACGAGAGGATTATTGCGTCTACCGCTTAGCAACAGCGTTACTTTTTATTACTGTAAGTATGTTTATAATGGAATAAACCATGGAAACAAATAATCCATGACCTCAGTTTCTCTAAGCGCATCAGAAAGCGAAAGATCTTCCTATAAACAATCTCCATGTACGAGGGGATTACGATTATTATTGATTTTTATGAGCAGAAATAATTCATTCCTATCTGTTGTACCCTATGCCTCTCTAGGGCAGAAAAGCTCGATAGTTGCGTTTTCGATTTTCCTTTCCGTAAATACCGAAATCGCGCACTTAAGCACTGAATACGGCTCTGTACAGTCTAGCCCAGTTCCTTATATTGTTTACACCTACTTCACCTCAAACGCGAATTTGGTATGATAATAGTTATTCAGCATATAGGCAGTGGCGGATTACCGGGGGGAACTCTTTGCTTTGTATACTTTGCACATTGCCAGTTAATAGCGCTAGTGTGAAAAGGTTTTTTCTTCTTTGGGTCTGATCCAAGCTCGACTCGGAAGTGCAATGCTCCAGAATCTAAATGTCAATTATGTCATTGAGGTCATATCCGAAGAAGTGTTAGAAAGATTTTCTAAAATGGGCAACATTGAATTGATTTGAATGCCTAAAAGTTGTATAGGTCAGGTTTGTTGTTTTGAGTGACCTTTTTACGTTTTAAGTCTGGACTTTGCCTTTAATGTAAACTTTGTTACAGGAGGGTCCTGCTAGAAAGGAATCAGGGAAGCGGGGTAGGAAACCAGGCAGAAAATCTGCAGACAAGGTTGACATGAGAGCCAAATTAGGTAGGTTGTTAAATATTTAATTGTATCCAACATAATTTAAAGCGCCAAAAATTGATTAAAAAAATATGAAAAGTAGCTAAAAGTATTTTTAAGAGCGTGTGAATTTAGTGTGTAATGTTATATGGTTATAAAGCATCGTTCAAAATTATTATTTAAAAAAGTACCTTCAACATAAAATTGATCAAGATTATATTCTAAGCGGAGTTCGCAGGGTGTAGAAAAATTGAATTACGAACTAAAAATTCTCTTTTGGTACTAAACTAAGTCGCGTTGGGTCCTGAAAGCTAATCAGCTATGGAATAATTTACAGTTTTTAAAAATATCCTCTGTTTTTATCAAGTGTTTTCCACCCGCAAAAGGTGTGATTTACAACTTTTTCCACTATCAAAACCCATAATATCGCAGGCAAACAAGTAATATGTGACACAAGCTGCGCATGCGCTTCAGTAGATAGTTTAGATCAACTCTAGTTATTTTACTTCTTCAGCTATCCGTCTTTGAGGTAAAATAATAATACAAGCATATGGCGCCATCTATCAGAGACTAGCCTTTTCAAAGTATAATGCTAATTATTTCGGCGAGGAGAAATATAGCTGGAACAAATTCTTATAGATGACGCCACTGTATCTCATTTCATCGCGAATAATTTTTTTGGGCGCTAACATACAATTCTTGGTCGGTTATCTCCAGGTAGAATACGTTATAATTAATGATTATCACACAGTTGACTTTGAACTCTTGATACTGCTGCTGTAGGCGCCAATACACTTTTTAGTGTTTTCAAGAATATAGAATTTTTGAACATAGCTTTCAATTTTGCGGAAACGTTTTATAATACTGTATTAATAAAATACCACTACAACGGGTACCACGTATTTACCAACTTTTGTGCCAGGGGCAATTTTAAAAGTTTCTTGTATGTTCTTCGAACTCATAACTATTTTCGGGAGTGGTCAAAAAGGCCTGATTTTTTTTAGTACTGTTTTATTTTTGTTTCAGAGCGTAGTAGACAAAGTGCCAGAGAATGCCGTGCTAGAAAGAAGCTGAGATACCAGTACCTTGAAGAATTAGTTGCGGATAGAGAGAAGGCCGTATTTGCTTTACGAAAGGAAATAGAACAGGTACTACATCTTTCTCTGTGCAAGACTGTCTCGCATTTTACGTGAGATTTTTATCAAAATGATTTCGAAAATTTTCTGACCATGGATACTCGATTTTGGAAATATTTTTTCACAACCTTGTCATGTGTGTATTCGTTCCCGTTGCTAAAGGCAAATGAAATTGGATTCAAATACGACCACCAGAAATTCTAAAGTATCATGGAGCGGAATTTGGAGTAAAAAATGAGCCGCCTGGGATTCATCGTCCGTGATTTTTTCATTTGTCTAATATATGATATATTGTATTATTCGAAACTAATCATGTGGTTTTCATGCTGATAGAACTCCATACTTTTTTTAGCTATTAAAACCAAACCAGCGGCGGATCCAGGGTGGGTATTCTGAGGGTCCGTACCACGGATATATCAGAATTTAATAAAATGTTGAGCGTGCTTTCTGATTTAAAGACGACCCTCTCCCCCGTTCTTCAGTTTTGAGATGCCCCCCCCCCCTTAATATCCATCCTGACCCCCGCCCTCCTTAACATCAATCCTGACCCCCTAGCTCTAATTTCAAATTGATCAAATGTGCCCCCTAAACAAATATTTTCTAGATACGCCCCTGGTAACCACACATGTAGACACAACTTTCTACTGACGTGCTGCCTTTTGTCAAGCCACAGATCAAACTGACAGTATTATAATTTCTACATTTTCTTCAAAAAGCTCCTCACATTAAATGCGTCAAAATGTAAAGTAGCAACATATTGTAGAAGTGTGATATTTGATACCAAGTTCACTTTAATGGTGATATAAAGAATGTTATGTTACTGTGCTAGAAACGTGTAATTTTTCTTGAATGTTGAAACAATTGAGCTTCTATATCTAACATCATCAAAAGTAACATTGAATATTTTTAGATTATCTGAACATCTATTTATCAAAACTCTATTTGCAGATTGGAATCTATTAATCTCGGAGCTGTTAAATGTATTTTTTCAAATGCAATATAGTTTCTATCCACAAAGCCATAATGTATTGTTCAAACCTTTTGATATGAAATCGCCGAAATATGTTCGCTCCTTTTTTGTTCAGTTTACTCTGCAATAAAATTTAATGTCCGTGTATTTTAAGTAACATAGATTTTAATGTTCCTCGCTTAGGTAATCGGTATTGTACTACACTGTACAGTGATTTCTGCCACACTAATGTTTTGTCCAAATCTCCCGTTCATAGGATGATTAAATAGTACGAGTATTAGCAACTGCGACATATTCAATGACATGACATATTGTTGTTGAATATTCACTCATACACAGCAATGACGTTTTATTGTGTACGGGAGAGAAGCATGTTAGAAAGAGATAGAAGCACCTCGTTGCCTAGCAATCCGAGTGACGAGGCTACTGACGCTATCGGCGAACTTTCTAGCGTACATATTGGACGCTTCTCTCGCCGTATATTATTCTTATTTATGTATTTCGTTACTGTGCTTTATTGATACTTCCTGCAGTTGGATGTATCTCTGTGATGAAAATAAACTTATTATATGGCCGACAGAATCAAAATTTTAAAGCGATTATACTTTGTTACAGTATAGCCAGTGGGCCAAACAGATCGACGCTGGTCAAATTCCTGAAGGGATCCAAGAAACATTGGAGGACATCATCAAGCAGGAACGCACCAATAACAGCGCCGCAGCTAGCGCCACTACCGCTAGCGGCAGCTGTCCGAACTAAACCCGTACCCATTTTCCTCCTGCCTGTTATATTTGTTGTGATATTTGTTTTTTGCGAAAATCGGTGCCGCTATGCGGGCACTATCCATATGAAACTGTAATCAGACTCTTATATTTATTGTTATTCCCGCAAAGCATTTCTTATGGATGGATTATATATTTTAAGTACAATGCCGTCCTTTATTTTCGCATTCCTTCAGACAGCACTCTAAGTCCAATTTGTTAATTGCTGGTTGACTTTCAAGTTTGCCAACTAAAACTGTTGTTCTGGTTAACTATACCGTAATTATTGATTTGGCAACGTTGCTTCTACATCTGAACTAGAGTTGTGCGGTTTCGGTCCGACCGGTTCCAATTGAACGTGTCCTGTGGTGGATCCGCAGGATTATTACGTATCTTGAAAAGTGACGTTGACATTATATAGGTTTTCTGTCACATTATGAAGGTTTTTCTACAAGATGTCGACTTAGAACTACCTGTTGTTCACTTGATGTGCACTCGTTCTGTAGCTGTACGTGTTGCCTAAATGTCAGCTCAATGTTTGGCTCTGATTTGATGTTACATCTGCTAACACAATTTTATTTTGAGATAAGCAGAAAATCAAATCAGCGTCTAGATGTGAGACACTGCGAAAGCGTTTTGTCTGTGATGGGTCATTCATAAATTTTCTGTGATGTGGCTTAATCACACATTATACCCGGGCGCGGTGGTGATTTTATACACATGCAGAATGGAGATCAGTACACACAATCATCCAGATGCGATATTGCTGCTCGACCAATTTTCTTTGTCACATTTTCACAGAGATATACTCAACAAGGTCGGCATTCTGCAACCAACAAAGCATGCTGGTCATTGAGTCATTCCTCCACAGATGACGCTCACAGCAATAGTAAAATAAACTATTTGCACACTAGGAACTAGCTAGAAAGCAAGTTGACATTTCGTCGGTTTTTTTTGACATCACATAGGTTTTTTAAGTAATAACCCTGCCGGTCAGACCGAATTCGATCTCTCCTTTAACTTCAATCGCCTATATAACGTAAAAAAACGATAAAATGCCAACTTTTTGACTAAGTAGGCTAGTGTGCGCTTGCTACAAGTCAGCATGAGGTGAACGACAGCTGTGGATGTTTGATACGATCCTATATTTAGAAGTATCGATACTTTTGCTTCCGATACCCGATATTTTATATACGATACTTTGGTGGATCGATACATTTCACCAGTATCGTTCTCTTTCAATCCGGGCTGTGTGTACGAGTACTTTTCTTCTTTGTTTCCTTCCACTTCACGACCTCTCATAATTTATTTGGATTCCAGGAGTGCCATATTATTTCAATGGGTAAAATTTTGGATATTTTTTTCTGGGGATTACTTTTGGGGAAACATATTTTACTGGGGAGGTATTATTATGTAAAATTTTATTAATGACTTTACACAATGTACTTGTTATGTATTTATTTGTCTTTCGATCCGAAACCAATACTTTCACCTTTTGGGGTATTCAGCGACAGCGACATCCAAGAATACCTAACAAATCGAAAACATATGGTAACAAAAAATGTATTTTTTAGATTTTTTGCTGAATTTAGAGGATTTTCACATTTCGGCTAGGGAAACTGAGCTAAACGACCTGGTAGCCCTGTTGGATTCGATTTCGGGTAATTACACACACATGACGCAGTAGTTTCAGTACTAATTGTTAAACAGTTTAAAACAAAACATTATTGTGATAGTGATGCCTCCTGTAAGACGTGATTTGTGGCGCTATTTTGTAAAACTAAGTTTAGGTGGGAGATCTAAGTTATGCAATTGTGAGGTTTTTCACCTATTTTTTATTAGTGAGCGTATTTGACAATCTAGTTATCCGGTTGAAAAAAGTAAAAATTATTTTGAGGATTGTAGAAAAAACAACTTCGATTTTCGCCAGCGTATGTTCCGTATCGGAAAGTTTTGATACTTGTATCGATACTTTTCGCGGATCGGAACATCCCTAACGAAAACTAGTTCCAAATTGACGTCTTATTGGAAAACCTACCTCATATAAAAAAAAACGTCATAATGTCAAAAAACGACAATGTCACTTTTCAAGTCACGTAATACCCCCCTAGCTTCCAAAATTACTTATCAAACACCGGTATCATGGGCGCCCGCAGGAATTTTTCTTAGGGGATCATCGGCAAGAAAGAATATAATTTTTTGCGAAAGTGTACCTGCTCCAAAAGTGTTTGATGAGCGGGAGGTAGCAAATTTTAATTTTCCTAGAAGGGGCAACTCCTAAAAATTGTACACAAAACCATCCAAAATGTGCAAATTTCAAGGTCTCCCCTCCTAACCGTGTCGAACTTCGTACATCCAGATCTGGCCGATACGACCGCTCCTTTGTCCCAAGGTATCGGGATGGGATTGTGGAGCAATCTACATGAAGAGGCTTTTCCCAGTTCTAACAACCTTAGGCAGTTCCAAAATCGGATTAACAAAGTTTCTTCAAGCTCCTCATAGCAATCGCGGTGCCCGGCACTTAGGCTTCTGCCTGCGCGGCTGCTTCGGTGTAAAAAAAAATAAGAAATGGGAGACCGGCAACAAATCGAGATTAAGTAAAATGATAGACTCTAATACTGCCCAATAAAATGGTGTTAAAATCACCATGGACCCAAGCTGACTGTCGAGTGGCGCGTCAGTCGATCGGAACGAAATTAACGGGTCCGACAATGGAAGGAATCCAGGGGAACCGAATCTTAATGGAGCGGGACCGCCCAACACTAATCACTGATCTTTTCTGTAATAAGTGAATTGGCACGCCTTTTGATCTATTCAACACCATCTGCATCTGTAGTGTATACTCGCAAAAATTTCTGATTTGCAATGGGATTTCTTAAATAACAAAAAATCTGATAAAAAACACATTTATTATGCTATTTTCAGAAACGTTCGCCCTACAATAAGATCAAAGAAATAAAATTACAACACGTTTCAAAGCTTTTCTCTTATAATACTGTACAAATATACAAAATTATAAATAGCGTGGCTTTCAAAAATAAGTATACAAATATATTACAAAATTCCTTCGCTTCTACTTTATATTTTCATAATCTAGTCCATTGCGTAAAAATAATCACTCCCCATGAGTCATTGCAGCAAACCTAAGTCCTGAAAAATAAGCATCAATCATCAATAGCGTTGCTTAACATATTCCACCAAGGCATTAATTGACATATTCCACCTGAAGATACCCAATTAAAACAGGCATTCTTCGCTAGAATGGCTTTGACAATATATGTACCAGATACGTGACCCTCGTCTATCGTCCCAAAAACGCCAAAAGCCCTCAAAAAAAAAAGAACATACGAAAACCAACTTAGAACTGTTTAATTGTTACACAATCTTCAACTAAAATGTTGCCAAATGCCTTGGGAGAAATAGCACTTCAACATTAGGGAACTATGTGGTTTCACCCAAACCATGACAAAAAAAAAACGGATAAAAAACATGTTCCATGAGTTTGGATTGAGACTATTAATTAGATCTTTCGTTCAAGGATATTTAACCAAATTAGATCACAGTCCACAGAAGAACTAGAAAGACAATTATTTTTTAATTTGATATAGGCTGAATACAAAACTTGTGAACTTAACCGTGTATTAAACCGCAAACAAACCAAACACTTTCGAAAAAATATGTTAATGGAATATTACTTAGCTTATTTTACGTACTACTTACAGTAAATGCCTCGAGAATCGGACCTCCTGTCTTAAAACTCCATCAAATATTGCCTCTGGCTCTATGACAAGCGCTTTTGGAGCCTGCTCGTAAATCTTCTTAAATCGGTTCCTCTGATCAGGAGATGCGACCACTACGAAGTTCGTGCCGTCACCAGGAGGTTTTTTCGATACACACTTTCCGCCACAGCACTGGATTGCACCTGCAATAAAATCAATTTTATCGTTATAGTGTTACTACGAGGGTGGTCCCAGAAGTACCCGACCCAACGAAGAAAACAAAAAATTTTGTAAAAAAATGTATTTATTTCTCAACATAATCTCCTTTGAGCTCTATGCACTTTTCCCAGCGATGTTCAATAAGTTCGATACCATTTTTATAATAAGAACTGTCTTGCTCTTCAAAATAGCCTTTAACTGCCGACGTCACTTCTTCATCGTTGGAAAATCTTTGACCACTGAGCCATTTTTTCAAGTTTGGAAACAGAAAATAATCCGAGGGGGCTAAATCTGGTGAATAGGGTGCATGAGGTAGCAATTCAAACTTTAATTCGTTAAATTTGGCCATTGCAATAACGGATTTGTCAGCTGGTGCATTGTCTTGATGAAACAACACTTTCTTATTAACCAATTGCACACAGCTTTCTCATGTCCAAATTTTCAGATAATATGCGATGAACCGCAATTTTTGAAATGCCTACTATGTCTGCTAGCTCGCGCACTTTCAGTCGACGATCATTCAGTACCGCTTTGTGAATTTTCTTCACCATTTCTGGAGTTGTCACCTCATTTGCTGCTACCCAATATCTTAGTTGTAAACGAAGGATCACTCACCCAGAGTAGAATCCAGTTCAGCTTTTATATTGGTGGGGCTGAGGCCTTTGAAATAAAAGTATTGTACCACATAACGATGACCAATTTTCTCCATTTTCACAAATTCACTGAAAACGATCAGTATTGATGGCTGCCAAACAAATACTAAACAACGTGGCGTCTTCAAATTTGACACATATGCTTTATAGGTTGCATACTTTCTAATACAATGGTATTTTTCAAACAACTATCGCCATCTCTAGGTCATGCGGGTACTTCTGGGATCACCGTCGTAATCCTAATCGAAACAGACGACAAAGTTTGGAGAATCCTACAGCGCAAACCACTGTGTCGTAGCTTATATGTTTTGTTCCAGATGTTAAATTAACTTCACAAAGAATGTTTTTGCTTTATATAGTACAGACCCGAGTTCTTGAAAAAAATAAGTTTATGTGAGGATTTTATAAGTAAAAATGAGTTTGGAAGCTTTTCTCTGACCATGTGATTCATATGAATAAAAATGCTTCTTCACTATGTTTATTGCTGGCATGCAGTGGTTCTGGCATACAATACCAAACTAAATATTGATGGCAACACCTGCATTGTGAACATCCCAAAAAAAATGAGCATTCCAGCAAAAAATGAGTAGCGCAAAATATAATGAGTAAAAATGAGGTGGTAAAGAAACCCCACGATGTTAAATCCCAACAGTATCAAGTGTGACACATATGTTGTTAGTACGTTTTTATTACGTTTTGACCTACCTTTCAAAACATCGGCCGCATTTGTAGTCATAATCTGGAAAACATAGTTTTCGAATAATTTTTTCTTAGAAGCTCTTTCTAGCGATTCCTTCAACGAAAATTTCCACTTTGATTCGGCATCTTTATCTACGAGTATATAATCCCATGGATCTGAAAAATATTAATTTAATACTACTAAAAAGTTAAACTCTTGTTCCAATGAAGCTGTATTCTCAAAATTACAAGTCCTGCAAAATAAATCTATGTGAAAGAATAATATCGAATAAAAATAATTACACCAAAATAAAATCTATGTTACAAGAATTGCACTGGTTGAATATAAAAAATTTCCACAAGATTTAGAACACTACAAAGAACTACTTACCACAATTATTATACAGGGTGGCGCATCGAAAACGCAACAGACTAATTTAATGGCAGCTCAGTTTTTTTTTGAAAAACGCTCAGACCCGTCGATTTTGTTTTCGAGGGGGACACAAGTTTGACAAAAAATCACGTTAGCACGTGCAGCCCCCTAAGCGGGGGTGACACCACCCCCAAAATCTTAAATGGAAAGGGGGGTCGAGTGATACCTTATTTTAAAGGTCTTTCAATTCCCTTTATAATTTTCAATTATGGCTGTTAATGCAGGATCTATGGCGTCTTCCAGCAACTCCAAATACATTTCACCGGTCAAATTTCCAGGTAAGAAAAAAGGACCAGCTAAATGATCACCAAAAATACCAGTCCAAACATTTAATTTTTGTGGCTGCTGTGTATGAACCTCATGATAAATTCTGGGATTAGAATCGGACCAATATCGGCAGTTATGACGATTTACTACGTCATTTAAGAAAAAGGAACATTCGTCGGAAAAGCAAGTGTTGAATAGAAAATGTTCATCGTTTATAATTCGTTCACGCATATCTTCACAAAATTGTAATCCCGATCAAAATCGTCTTCATTAAGTTCTTGTACCAGGTGAATTTTATACGGATGAAAACTATGGGCCTTTAGAATCCGTTGGACAGTACGTCGACTAATACCACACACAGTCTCCAATTTGCGGGTACTTAACGTAGGATCTACATAAACTTGCCCTAAGACCCCCACTTCTATTGCCAGTTTCCCGAAATTTAGCTACAAGTTCTAGAACATATTTTCGATGCACGTTACTGTTCTCATGTCGTTCATTTAATATTTCTGCTGTTCTATTAGCGCACTGATTATTTTCGAAAAATATTTCGATAATTTCAACTCTTTCTGCTGTGGAATATACCATGGTTAATTTATGTAATAAAGCGTCACATGCTATTTTAGCAACAAAGTTTGGTCAAATCAATCGCAAACTATGTACTAAATTCCTATTTAAAATAAGTACGAGATATTTCCTTATCTTTCTTCAAGAAATAACTTTTTTGCCACAAAAAAAACGCTCCAATGGCTATTTTCAACAACAAAATGATAAACAAACCATTCTTCTGAAAGTAGTACAAACTAATCTGATGTACCTATTAAAGTCTACTTTAAGCTTTAAATCAATAAATCTTCAAAACTACTGAACTGAAGCTCATGTATTTTACATCATTATAAAGGGAATTGAAAGACCTTTAAAATAAGGTATCACTCGTCCCCCCTTTCCATTTAAGATTTTAGGGTTGGTGTCACCCCCGCCCAGGAGGGTGCACGTGTTAACGTGATTTTTTGCCAAACTTGTGTCCCCCTCGAAAACAAAATCGACGGGTCTGAGCGTTTTTCCAAAAAAAAAAAAAACTGAGCTGCCAGTAAATGCGTCTGTTTCGTTTTCGATGCGCCACCCTGTATAAGTTGAAATATAGCTTTTCATTTACAAAAATTGCAATCAATATTTCCGAAATGATTACTTGAATTTAATAAACTAAATAATGATATAAAGTCTACTTGTAATTTAAAGATATTTAAAAGAACGTACTTGTAGCAATCATGCTAAATAAATCTTAAACAAAAAAGATGTTTTATTTGAAATTAATAAAAAAACCACTTGGTTTCTTGTTTAGTAATAATTTGAATAGTTAAAATTACTGATTACGAATCCACACTAACCAAGGAATTCGTGAGCTTTCTTTGAAGCCTTGATCCATTCTATAGAACAAATCGGTTTTGCAAGTCCAACAGCGCTTAAAAGCTTCATGGACCTTTTGACATGTTCAGTCACCAAAACATTAGACGCGTCGACTTTGTCCACGATACTTCCTCCTGGAATTAATAATTTTAACACTCTTTGCATCAAACCATGATATGTTTAAGCTTCTTACCCAAATGTTTGACAAACGACTCCAATTGTGGACTGTCCAACATTGTAAAGACGACTTTGGGTTTCTGTCTCCTTCTGTTTTTCTAAAAACAAAATCACATTTTTTTGCAATTCATGGTGTTTTGCTTTTCAATAAAGATTTGATAAATATTGATTATTTCATATTATTTTTCCCGTTGTTACCGGGATCAGAAGCTTCTTAATGATAGAACGTCTTTGACTAATACTAAAGACCTTACATTTACAACTCGTCAAGTTTCAACCTTTACAAAAAAAATTCCGATAATGGTCAGGAGTCTCAGAAACATCAAAAACCGAAGTTTAGCGATTTTTATTTTTTTCGTGTCTGCCCCGCTTTTTATGTCGGGGATCTAAAAAATGATATTTTTAATTTAAGACTCACCTCCGGTGTTGATAATGAATGATCCATATCCATTTTACTTTTCTTGGCTGAACATGGTGAGCTAGATGTAGATGCCACATCTGCGGGTCTCTTCGTGTTCCTTGCTTTTGTCGGTTTTGAAATTTCAAAATCTCTGACTTCATCATCACCATCATCGTTCTGCTTCTTTTTTCCAGACACTGACGGAACAACGGCATCTTCTGATGGCTTACTTTTCACATTATTATTATCATTTTCCGAAATCGTTTCCAAATCACTAACAATTTTATCCCGCTTTCTGGTAGAACGTGCATTTTTTTCAACGACAGTTTCTTCAATCGAGTCACTCGATGAACCTCTCCGCTTACGGCTCGATTTTGCTTGTTCAATATCGCTGGAGTTTTTCCTAGTAATTCTTTTAGAAGCTACTGCTGTTGTATCCATATTTTTATCATCAGCTACTGACTTATCCTTTCTCGGTCTTCCTTTTCTTTTAGTAGATTCTACCGATTCATCCCTTGGTTCACAAGAATCTCCCCTCCTGCTTCTAGTAGAAGCTTCCATATTTCTCCCAACTTTTTCAACATCGTTAGCAATTGATTTACCCTTTTTAGGTCTAGAAGAGGCTTTTTCAGTTGTTGTTTCAACTGTGCTAGGTTCTCGAGAACGTGATCTTGCACTTCTATTAGACTCTGCTGATTTTTCCTTGGTATTTGGTTCCTGAGAATCCCCTCTTCTACTCCTAGTCGAAGCCACTGGTTTTGCCTTGCTTTTTTCATCATCATCCGCAACCGGTTCATCCCTTCTAGGTCTAGAAGAAGCACTTTCCGTTGCTTGTTTTTCTATGTCAGATTCTCGCGAAACTAATCTTGCACCTCTTTCTTTTGTTCTACCAGACAGTGTCGATTCTTCCCTAGCTTCAGAATTTCTTCTTCTAGTAGATCTGATATTCGATGTTTTTGTCTCTCTGTCACCAGAAGTTGTTTCCGAATCACAAGATGATTTTATTTTTCTTCTATTAGTTGCATTTATCACTGAATCGGTGCTTTTAGTTTCATCCTCGATAGCTTTTAACTTTTTGTTTCTAGTAGATTCACCTTCGCAAGTTTTTTTGGACAATGTTTTACTTTCCTCTGTGATCCCGTTGCTTTTTGGTTCAATGCCTTCATCTTTTATCTCGTCTTTCCTTTCAGTTACTTCATTCAAGTGACTTTTTTCTTTTTTATTCATCCTTGCCGCTGTTCTAGCACTGACAGTTTTCTCTTTCATTTCAGGAGCCGGAGATTTTTTTCGTCTACCGCTTCTACTCGAGGTACTACGTTCTTTCGTAGCTATGCTTTCCATAGTTTTTATAATATCTTTCCGTATCATTTCGGCACTTGACATAGCAGCCTCTTGATCTATACTTTCTCTGGGCAAACTAAGGTAATTAGTTTTGTCTAACGATTCCCTAGAATGGAGTCTTCTCGTGGATTTAGTTTTCGAGGCAGAATTTTCATTTTTGAATGCTGGTTTCCCTTCCGCTTCGTCACCAGCATTCAAAGGTTGTTTAATGGAAGTTTCAATTTGACTCAATGTCTCTGGTCTGGTCTCTTCAAGAATCACATTGTTTTGCTTCAAACTATCTGCTGTACTCTGTGCAAAATTTTCAAATTGACTCAGCGTTATAGAATTTTTAGAATCTTTCCTTTCAATTTCTCCAAGTTCCTTTGACGAATCGTCAGGTTTTTGTAATACTTGGGTAGGTGCATCATACAAATCATTATCTTTCAATTTACTTTCCTTGGAATGTTTTGCATCAGTCTCAAGTACTTGTGTAGGAACATCGTATGCGTCTACATCACCAGTTCTTCCAACGTTTTCGACTATACTTTTTCTGGTTTCTGAACGATTCTCTGCCAATATATTATTTACAATTTCATTGTTTTCGTGTTCAGTCAACCTTTGAGTGGGTAAAATATATACATTATCATCGCCTGCCTCTTTGGTTTCATGTTTTTCAACAACTTGAGTAGCTGCAATATATACGTCGTCATTAACATCATTGTCTTTATTTTTTGTTTCGCGATTTTCAACAATCTGCGTGGCTGCAATGTATATGTCATCATTATCATCGTCTTTCTTTTTTGTTTCACATTTATCAACAACCTGAGTAGCTGCAAAGAACACATCATCTTCATCATCATCGTCACCATTTGCGGTGCCGTCTTCATTCAATTTCTGAGTAGGCATCATGTACATATCATCAGTTTGAGTCGAAAACATTGTTGTAATAGACTGTTCTAATTGCAATGTTTTCTTCTTGAAAGTAAATTTTTGTGAAGGTATTTTAAACTGTTTGTCTTCTGCGGAAGTATTTGGAATGTCTAATTTTTGAGTGGGCATTAGATAGACCTCATCTTCTTGAGCTTCATCGTCAGGCTTCTGAGGACCAGGTTCAGCATTCTCTTCTATATTCATCTGTTCAGTTTTCTGCTCATCTTCAAGTTTGCCAACTTTCTTAGCTGGGCTACTGTCCTCTTTCGACAATTCTTCAGCACTTGTTTGATCAGATTTTCTCAAGCCTTCAAGAATGTCATCTTTCTTCGACAGTTCTTCAGAATTTTTTCCGTTAGATTTCCTTGAAGGTTGAGAATTTTGACTACCTTCCATCAATTCTGTCAACCCCAGTTTGAAACTTTCTTCCGAGCAATCTGTATTCACTTTATCATTCTTCTGGTCATAATTAAAAGCCAATGCAAATGCGTCTTGAGTAGCTGGTATACAATCAGAATCATTGAGACTGGCATTTCTGTTTTGTAATTTGTCTGATATCCTTATAGAATCCTCTGCTGACTTCCTTGCGACATCCTTCTGATTACAATCTTCAACATCTGTGTCAGAATCAGATTGAGCAGATTGTTGTTTCACCAAGTCTACATTAGTGGCACTAGTTGTATGATTCACTGTAGAACTAGTTTCTTTTTCTTTGTCGGTAGATTTAGGTATGGTAGAGTCAGGTGTAATGCTGCTTTTGTTTCCTTTAATTGCATGATGATTTTTCTCATTTTCTTTTAGATCCTCACTTGAATCTGCTGTGGTTTTCTTCTGGTTGTCTTCTTTAGCTGTAACAGTTTCTTTATCCTCAATGTCTGTATCTGAATCAGATCCACAAGGTTTATCTTTAATATTATTCGTATTACTACAATTTTTGATATTCTCTTTATTTTCAATATCAGTATCACTGTCAGAATCAATGACTGCTTTTTTTGATATTGAAACTGGTTTGATAGCCTGCGTGTCTCCAATAACTGGACTGCATTCAATATCAGTGTCTGAATCAGACTCCTGAGTTGACTCTAGCTTTCTTAAAGGTTTCTTTTTAAATACTACTATATCCTCCGTAGATTGTGAATCATTTTCAATTTCATTGGTTCCATCAGATTCTAACTTTCTAGAAGATCGAGATACTTTATTGTTAGTTTCTTCTGGCTGTGGACTGTCAAATGCCAATTTCTGCCTACTTAAAGGTTTTTCTATGGCTTCGGGAATATCACCCTCCTGAATGGTTGTCTCAAGCTCGTCAGTCGGAAACTCAATAGCATCTGCAAGCAAGTCATCTGACACCCTGCTGATGGCATCAAAACTTTCCTCAACCACAACATTGCTATCCGACTTATGACTCACACCCTGAAATGAATCATCAACTTGTCTATTTGCTGTTGATGTTGAGGGCTCTTGACTGTAATGGTAAGAATGTCGATTGTGAAAAACACGCTGAACGACTATTGGTTGCTGTACTGAACCTTGACTGCCAATATCAGTAGCTTCTGAATCTCCTTCTGATGTAGGATGATCTGCATTATTTTGATTTTGCTGTTCTTTATTCTCAATTATATCGTCTTTGTCATTTCTTTCGATAATGTCTGGTAGAGCAACTACTTGAGTCGCTTCATCATGTATGTCAAGATCTGCGCACTGTTCTACTACAGGAGGCAAAGGCGATCTCCTCTCAGGATATGTGACAACCTAGATAAGATCAATAGTATTTGAATTTGTTCCACTCATGGTATTAAGTAAAAGTTGCACGATCAAATGCTCGAATGGTTGTTTTTATGGACTTCCAATTTAAGAACAAAAACGAAAAATCATTGTGTACATTCAAATCCAATGTTAATTTGATGCTGAGCTCAATGGGGAAGCCCAGGGGGCTCATTTTCTACCTCAAATTTGGCACCACCAGACTTTAGTATGAGTTAATTTGAATAGGGCTGAGGAATAAGGACCTTCATCAGTCAAGTATAAATAAGCTTAATTAAATGAAAATGCATAAGTTTTAAGCTAATTGGCAAAAATTTGATATTAACCCACAGCAGACTGCAACTGAATTTTGCCCTAAAGTCCCAAAAATGTGGGCCTTTGACAGCTAGTCCTGAAATTCAGCAGCAGTTTTTCATTCCATCGATCATACATACCTGTGTTGCTACATCATGGATATCTAAAAGCTGGCTCTCAGTCCTTTTTATATGAGTATGTTCATGGGCAAACTTAGGTGGAGGTGGCACCAAACGTAAGCTGTGTGGCTGCCTCTCACTCTGTGTATTACTATCAGACACTGTTTCATCAATCATCAACTGAGTATTACAAGCATACATCGACTGGCTCATCTGTGTATTGTTCAGAATTTGCATGCTTGAGTTTGATACCACAATGGGCTGTGGAAGCTAAGAAAGAACAAAATTTCTTAAAATATTGTTCAATAACTCATCTAGTTCAAGTGCTAAGAAAATATCTGCCCTTAATATAACAATTTGTGTCTTTTTATCCTCTCAAGAGTAAACTTTTTCATACCTCTTCACATGAAAGTGAGAACTGACAGTTTTTTTTAGTCTGTGAATCATATTGGGGTAGATCTTGAATTTTTTTGTCACAATACAAATATTGATATTGGTGAGGGGTTGATATGAATTTTGTATTTCCAGCTTTTCTCACAATTTCACTAATTTTAGTTGTAATGATTACCAACAGTGGGTTGAATATGTCTTCAGCCTAGATGACAATGAGAGGAAACACACAATATCCTTCAGTTGAAAAGAAAGTAGTATTTTGAGCACATTTTATTCAGCTGAAAAAAATACTTTAGTGCATATCACAAATATTTCATTTTTTATTATAAAATGAAAAATGATGTTTCTACTGATTTAATTTTTACTGAAAAAAACAAAAAATATGGTCTGTATGTGCTAAAGTGTAGTCTTATTTCTCCATATTAATGACCACATTGAATATTTTTCACATAATTTCCTTCAAATCCCAAATAATTCCAGAATTTAGTTACTCTATGTACAAAGCAAAATTTTTTGATTTTCGTTGTCCTTGACTTTTTTATTAGTGCTTGATCATTTTGGTGAATTGTGACAGTATGTTTCTTTATTTGGTGCATTACATCCCAGAGAGTAGCAATACTTCTCAAAACCTTCACTTTCTAACAAGAACTGCATTGTAAATTTTTGAATTTACTTACTTTTTACTAGTTGTAATGCTATCGGCATGGTGGTGCTTAAGCAGTTTCCCCTCACCAACAGTTTTGTTCTATGTGGTGAGGCAGATATTTTATGATAAAAGTATGAATAGCTTACTTTGCAATATTTAGCATGTACGTTTCCAATAGCTATATTTGAATAATCATTTAATTCATATAACTGAAGAGGCTTCAACTTTGTTCCATGTAGAAGTGTCCCATTAGAAGAGTTCATGTCACTAATGTAGTGTTGGATTTCATCCACCTCAATAATAACTGCATGGTTCTGGCTCACATTCTGTAACACATTATTACAAAAAAAAGCTAGACTGATAGTAAAGGCCTTGATTCTCAAGATACAGAGCCTCAACAAGACTGGCTTTGACTCTCTGTTTTTGGAACTATGGTGACTGTATTTTTGTAATGAATCTATTGCTTACCAAGTTAACAATATTCACTGTGGCCGCCTTATTTCTACCTATCACATTCAGGCCTTTATATAAAGGAAACTCCTTGCTATGTACCTTTAGGACAGCAACCTGAAACGCAGAAAGATAGTGCACAGTTCCCTCTGAATTTAATCATCTTGTTTACCTGTATTCTGGAGTTAGCTTCCATTTTCATACACTGGTGATAATTATTTCAAAAGGTACCGGTTTATCAATTTTAATTTCATAATCGTAAACAACCGATATAAGAAAGTAAAAAAAAACGACAAGCGTTCAGGTTCAAACTTCAAACCACCTTCAAAAATAAAGCGTCATTCATGTGTCATGGTGTCAGTGCCGCCAGGCTTGACAAATAAAAAGCCCTAGATCTAGTTCAATTTTTTCACTAGAAGAATAGGCGTGGTTTCACAAATCCAAGCTGGAAAAGAAGGCGCGTCTTATTTATTTATACTGTCACGCCTTCTTTTTGGACTAGGAGAAAGGGCGTGATTACATCTGATGATCATTGGTAACTCCTTGGTTTTTAATCGTCTACGGAAGCAATCAGACCATGGTCCTACTTTTTCCATCCTCCAAGTACATGTCAAATTTCAGCGCAAAATTAGTTTTATGATTTAAAAGTACGAGATCAAAATTTCTGCTTTGTTTTGAGGAAATAATCTCTAGTATTGTGTTTGTTAACACTACAAAGTTGGTTAAAAAAAAGCCCGAGTAAAGATAACATGGCCACGCAAGAAAAGTATTGAAATATACTCTACTAGATTCTCGTGACCGTAGTGAAATTTTTCTCGAAATCGTTACACATCCCTTAAAAATGCAAATGTAGATTGGAAAACTGGCGCGTACATGAAGCTGTTGTTACGGATAAACATACGATTTGGCAGTTGACCTTCTTGGCATCTAGATTGCGGCGTTGCTAGCTCATCGGAAAATTTTACTAGCTCTGCTATTTTACTAGAACGTTATCAAAAGCTTTGAATAAAATATTAAGGGATACCAATGGAGATATACAAAATTTGAGGCGTAGCAATGTTTGCCAAAATACTAAAGGTGATTCTGATAAACCATGAGACTGGCGGAGTTGTTTTATGCAAATTAGTATTTTTACTAATTGTTGTCTAATTTTTTATCATTTATATATCCTGTCTATAATTTGCACATAAACATAAAACAATTATTTATATTGTAGATTTCCATGTATACAGGGTGTTTCACAACTTATCCGACAAATTTTAACCACATATGCACTGTTACGAAAGAAGTTGATTACTCAAAAAAAGTAATAAAAGTCCTACAGAAACCAAGTTATAAACCTGAGTTTCAATAATAATATAATAATATAATATTTTGCGTTCATCGTGGTGATATAGAACACGCATTAATAATTTATTGTAGCAAATGTTGTACCAAACAACTGACGATATCAAAATACCAGGAATTTTTTGTTTTTTCATCCTGATAAGTACGTGTAAATAAGGTTTAATCTGTATCGTGGGTGATCCAAATGAAGAACGGTCGATTTTTGTCAAGTTAAATAAGAAAATATATTGCGAGTTTATGTTTTTAGTTATTTATTAATACAAATAGCATATGTGTATTCTAATGAGGAGTTAGTGGACATTGTTTCAGCGTACGACTTCTCGTTTTTACGCACACAGATTGTATTATTTTATTATTTTGATTTATGTAGGACTTTTATTACATTTTTTTTGAGAAATCAACTTCTTTTGTAACAGTGCATATGTGGTTAAAATTTGTCGGATAAGTTGTGATGAATATGATAAAATAACTAAAAAAAATATATATTTTTGTACAAATTTATTATAGATAGGTACCAACAAACATATAGTTTTGAGTTATTGTTATTACAATGTGATACTATACTTATTAGAAACACTAGCAAGTCGATATACATGACATTATCTAAGATTCAGTACCACAAAATTTTATAGTTAATGTGGGTAGCACCTAACATATATATTTTCATATAACATCATAACAGTGTGAGTTTCATTAGAATGTGATATTACAATATAGTATCTCCTACTAACAAATAAATATACATATCTGATAAGTCGAAACTTTCTTTTGAGCTGTTTCAAGCACGCATAACATTTATATTTCAGGTCACGATGTTTTTATCTTATTTAACATGACAATTAAGACTGGTGGTGTTTTTGTCTTCAGCAAATTTATATTTTTATAAATTTTCATCACTTATATCAATTATATCTCATGTTTATAATATTTATTGGAATCGACTTAACCATTTTGCAAAAATTCGTTCGTGCCCCACATATTAATGTCAAGCGATTAGCTGTTATTTACATTGCGTCTATGCCGCCACTTTTATAAATGCCCAGTTTTGTAGGATGAAATAATTTTTGGATACGGAACGGGACTTCTACCAACAATTGGGAAAAAAACAATGTTTTATTATATAAATATATTTAATAACAATTTGATCCAAAATTACATGATCATTAATAGGATATTTCATTTTCGCTACCATTTATTAGGGGAATATGTTTTTTTTTGGTGACTGCATTCGCACTTGGGCGAGGGAAACCCCTAGAAAACCTCGACCGTCACTGCTCAGATTAATTGTATCAGGGGAAGAAAAATCAAGTCGTTCCACAATTTTGGGTTCATTTGTGCAATCGGAAATCGCCAGCATGCCACAGTTATCAACCTAAAAAAAAGTAGCGTTGTAGTAAGGTTTATAGGAGGGTCATTTTTCAAGTAAGAACCGTTCTGTAGTCCAGTCAGAGAAATTTTATTTATGAATGTAAATTGTATCAACAAACACAAGTCAAGTCGTGATAGGTACCAGTTTTTGTGTTATTGTAGCATCTGAAACTTATCCTGTGGTTTTCATGACGACTATTTTGCTCGTCTAAGGCCCGTCTCGTCAGTCGTCCCTACAATTGTAGGGCGCGTTTATGGCCTCCTTGATTGTCATACTTCTTTGTCTCCTTCAAAAATTTCTAGATTACA